>SJYA01000034.1:397723-540038 GCA_006410615.1 Neotragus moschatus | reverse complement strand
ACTTCTAAACCACATTATCACTAACAAATTCTAGTTTTAATCCAGTAAAACGTGAGAATGTGTGTCCTGGGTGGAATGCAGGATAAATTAGGAGTTTAGGATTAACAGATTCTCACTACTATATATAAAACAGATAAACAAGGTCTTGCTGTAGGGCACAGGGGACTATACTCAAGATACTGTGCCTGTGTGCTCAGCTGTTCAGTCGTGTTCGACTCTTCTGTGACCCCCTGGTCTGTAACCCACCAGGCTCCTCTGTCCCTGGGGTTCCCCAGGCAAGAATCTTGGAGCTGGTCGCCATTTCCTTCTCCAGGGGATCTTCCTGACCCAGGGATCGAACCCATGTCTCCTACTTGACAGCCGGATTCTTTACCACTGAGCCATTTGGGAAGCCCAGATTAGAGCTATCTAACTAGTGCCTCAGTTCTAGAAAAGTGAGTCCACATGCAACCTCCAAAGAGGAACCGAAATGGAGGGGAGAGTGGCAGGAAGGGTGAGGACGGTGGGCAAGGAGGACGGACCGGGGAAGTGATTCTTGACACACCACATCCTTGCGGGCAGCTGGGACCCCGATTCCCAGCAGGAGCTCCTAGCGGCCCACTCCCCTTCCCCCGCAAGACCTCCCCCAGGAGAATTTGACGACCGGCCCGCTAAGGAGAGAGAAAGCAGAGATGTGGGGGTAGGATTAGGAGGTTTAGGGTGGTGCCCGTCAAGTCCGCTTGCCACCTACATCAGACTGCCAGCATGCCGGGAAGAAGGCAGACCCCCGGAACCTGCTCCACAGCCACTCCGGCGAGTCTTGGGCCGCAGGAGCGGTGCGGCGTGCCGGGTGACTCGTGTGCACACTGAGGTGGGAAGACTCCTAACTTAGGGAAGCGCCAAGGGGTTGGTGGTGGGTGCCATGACAAAATCATAACGGGAAATAAGCTGAGCTTTCCAGCTCAATCTTCAAAATTTAGTCTGGGCGCTTGCTTTGCTAGCACGTATACTAAAAATAACGTACAAACAACAACAACAAAAATCAAATAAACACAAGTACTTATAGCTTACTGGGATTATTTTTGGAAAAAACATTAGGAAACTTAAGAAAATGTACAGATAATAAAAATCACCGAAAGTTCAACAATTAGAGAGAATCCCCACTACTGTTTTGGCTATTTCTTTTCGTCTTTTTCAGTATTCAGATCTCAATATATTTATATAACTGAGGTCACCTGCTCTGTCCTCTTTTTCTCCTGACATTGTGTCTATCATAAGGAGAATTTCAAGTTGCTAAAAAGCCTTTGAAAAATTAATGACTGCTTAAAGCAGAGACATTACTNTCAGACTTTATTTTTCTGGGCTCCAAAATCACTGTAGATGGCGACTGCAGCCATGAAATTAAAAGATGCTTACTCCTTGGCAGAAAAATTATGACCAACCTAGATAGCATATTCAAAAGCAGACATATTACTTTGCTAACTAAGGTCCGTCTAGTCAAGGCTATGGTTTTTCCGGTAGTCATGTATGGATGTGAGAGTTGGACTGTGAAGAAGGCTGAGCACTGAAGAACTGATGCTTTTGAACTGTGGTGTTGGAGAAGACTCTTGAGAGTCCCTTGGACTGCAAGGAGATCCAGCCAGTCCATTCTGAAGGAGATCGGCCCTGGGATTTCTTTGGAAGGAATGATGCTAAAGGTGAAGCTCCAGTACTTTGGCCACCTCATGTGAAGAGTTGACTCATTGGAAAAGACTCTGATGCTGGGAGGGATTGGGGGCAGGAGGAGAAGGGGATGACCGAGGATGAGATGGCTGGATGGCATCATGGACTCGATGGATGTGAGTCTGAGTGAACTCTGGGAGTTGGTGATGGCCAGGGAGGCCTGGCGTGCTGCGATTCATGGGGTCGCAAAGAGTCGGACACGACTGAGCGACTGAACTGAACTGATGCTACATTTTGTTCAAAGTAGTAATTACAGAGACTTTTCCTTTTATTATAGATTTCATCAAATATTTTTGCCTTAAGTATTCAATATTCCAAATATTTCAAAATTTTACTTCTCTGATGGCTTTTTGTGTTCTGTTTTCTGATCTTAAATTCAAAAAACATAGTTTTTCTGATATCTGGAGAAAAATAATGTAATGGTTATTATTTTATTTAAAAATTTGTAATATTTTAAGATAATTACATACAAGCAGTTAAATTTTATATGAGTGGCTTTTCTATAATAACAAATAGCAGCTTCTATAATTATTAGATTATTATGTAATATGATCAATTTATATCCAAGTAATACTTTGTGAGTTATTGGTGACTATTATTATTATATGGTTTGGAGTATAATGACAGGTTTAAGTGGATATATAAATTGAGAACTCATAAATACTATTAAACAACAGACGGATGATATAAAGTGCAATTTGAAAAATTCAGTTCACCCAGTGTACTTATACTTCAACAAGAGATTTTTCTTTTAATTGAGATGTTTGCCAACCAATAGATCAACCTAAAAATCAAAGAGGTGCACTTTGTTTAGAAGCATAGGGAATTTTAGATGTTGTTAGATCAACTAGGTTTTTGATTATTAATTCCAGTTTTATAAGTCAAAATAAAATGGCATGCATTTACCCATATTGGAACAAGATACTTCACTGCCATCTGCAAAGAATTGTCATCATAAATACAGAAACTGTCCACTCTCCACCTTAGCGTCAAAAAAACTATAATCATAGAAGTAAGGAGTCTATGATGTAACTAGTTCACATTAGATAAGTGTGCTTGTGCAGTGTGAAACTTGAACAGCCATACCTGACAGCCTTGTCCCAACCCCTTGGAGAAAATAAGTCTGTTAGCACCCGAGCTTTTCCAGCATTCATGCCAGGTGAGCTACATGTGACATCTTGACTGTGGCATGATTTTGCAGGACTGAAAAAAAAGAATCCTTGGCAGTGTTCAGCTCTGGAAGTTGTGGCTGTGCTATTCTGCCTTGGAAACACAAAGTCCGTACGCTGGCAAGCTTTTCTGTGATCATCGTAACCTGAAAAAATTTGAATTTTCAAGCTTTGTTCTGAAGGGAACTCTTTTCCTTCCCTTTTTCTGTTTGTGAGCACTTTAGAGGTGGTTTGGAGGAGAGGGAAATTCTGCTCTCTGCTTGGTGTGTCCTCGAGTCCATGGTCCGACACTGGCTCTTCCTCACCTACTCTGCCATTCATTCGTCGCTCCCTGCATCTCAGGTCTGGGTGTGAGCGGGCACAACCTTCAAGAGGTTAACCCTGACTCTAACCCTAACCCTAACCCTCCTGGCAAGGGTCCTGCTTCGGAGAAAGCAAATCTGATCTGAGCAGAGCTGCCAGGTCAGTTTCCTATGAATGGAGCAATTTGTTGAAGTCACATTTGCTGAATAAAATCTGGTCATATATTTTGCTCATATGAGATATTAATGTAAAAACTACATATGTATATAGAATGAGATGGTTGGGTGGCCCCTCCGAGTCAATGGACATGAGTTTGAACAAACTCTGGGAGATAGTGAAGGACAGGGAAGCCTGCTGTCCACAGTCCATGGGATTGCAAAGAGTCAGACATGAGTGAGTGGCTGAACAGCAACAGTGTATGTTAACACACATGTAATATACATATACGTGGTAGGTATGCACTGTAAGCAACGAGGTGATGTTTACTGCACAAACGTGCGGCACACCAGGCTAGGTAGAGAGACCAGGTACCCAGCCAACGGTTCTTGTTGTCTTCTGCAGTCGAAACCTTCTGGGATCCACGTTAAAGGCAGGGAGCCTTTCTCCAGAGAGGTGTGGTCAGTAGGTCTGCTCCTGTGCTCAGGAAGCTGTATGTTTTTAGAACTGCGGAGAGGGCACTGATATTCATACTGGAGACTGGATTTGCTTTTTTCCAAGATTCTTCCAACTCCTTTTTTGTTCTGTATCGCAGACCAGTCTGCCTCTAAAAGCAGTCATTCAATTCCCAAATGTTTACCATGTACATATTGTCAGCAGAATTACAGGAAATACAAACACAGATAAGATCCAGTTTTGAAGGAGGTTAGAGTGGGGTCACTAGAGTTGGACACGACTGAGCGACTTCACTTTCACTTTTCACTTTCATGCATTGGAGAAGGAAATGGCAACCCACTCTAGTATTCTTGCCTGGAGAGTCCCAGGGACAGGGGAGCCTGGTGGGCTGCCGTCTATGGGGTCACACAGAGTTGGACATGACTGAAGTGACTTAGCAGCAGCAGCAGCAGAGTGGTAAAGCATACATCCGCAATGCGGGAGACCTGGATTCGATCCCTGGGTTGGGAAGATGTTCTGGAGGAGGGCATGACAACACACTCCAGTTTACTTGCCTGGAGAATCCCCATGGACAGAGGAGCCTGGTGGGCTACAATGCATAGGGTTGCAAAGAGTCGGACACAACTGAGCGACTAAGCACCCAGAATCTGGGAGGAGAGATAAAAACCTGCAAAGAGCAAGACTACAGGCAAAAGCATCACCCAGCCTGTCCAGTTCCCTCCCAAGAAATTGGAGGCGCTTCTCCAAGTCCTGGATGTTTTATTCTCCATACAGCGTCATTGGCAGCGCTCCCGAGCTTCATCAGAGATGAAGGGGCAAGTGAGTTACCATGTGCAGGGAAAGGAAACTGAACACAAGGATGCTTTGTCGTTAGGAACGGGTAGGAATAATTTCTACCTTGAATTAATGTAAATAGAGCTCTGTTTTAGGATTTAAGGTTTCATTGACGCTTACTATGGACCTTTTCCATTATTGTTGTAATCTGAAAAAAACCTGCGGGTCTACCGTCCACATTTACTTTAAAATATAAAACTGCTGTTTTTCTGAATTGCTCTATAATTTATAAGGAACATCATTATAATTACAAAGACGGTGTTGTTATTCTGCATTCATCGCGTGAGAATGGTTGCTTAATGCCTATGGTAATGCCGCCCCTATTTCTCCACCACTGATTTATCACTCGTCTGACCCAACTTCCCCACACACCATTGTTCTGCGTTCTCCACACCCCTCACTTCACCGAGGAATGTTAATCATAGGATATGTTATTCAGCTTTTCATTTACACGCTCTGCGATGCCACGCTGTATAATTAATCACCATCACAAATGTTCTCTTGTCTGTGCTTTATCCATATATACTCTTTCTGGGTCACTGAACTAATAAAGCCACGTATTCTAAGCATCTTTGCAAATCGCGGCCTATGGCTATGAGGTAGTTAGTAAGATGCATAAAGTAAGCTTTGATTTGCAAGGTATTTTCCATCAGTTAAATACAGGGTATCTTCCAATGATGCATGCGCTACTATTAATAGAATCCACAGTAACCACCTGTGTTATGTTTAATAAATACTAGTGTTTTCATAGGTTTTAAATATTTATAAAATTGTTTTAAAAATAAAGTTGGAGGAAAGATGAGACTCACCTGATGCTCTTTTCCTCCAAATAAGGAAACAAGTTGAATATTACTTCTTAGTAGAAAATCTTATCTGGCTGAAGGTTGAGTAACTCACCAGGTGTTAAGAAAGCCACACTTGAGAGAATTTGTCTGGTGGTCCAGTGGTTAAGACTCTGCACTCCCATGGTTAAGACTCTGCACTCCCAATGCAGGAGATACAGGTTTGACCCCTGGTTGGGAAACTAAGATCCTACATATTGCAAGGGTGGGAAAAAATTAAAACAAAAAAGAGAGAGAGAGAGAGCCACCCTTGAAAGATTTCAAGTGAGCTCTCTTCCCTCCAGTTGCATTTCTCTGGGTCTGTAGAATAGATGGATTTCTCAGGAGGTGGGTTACAAAGTAAATGCGTTTTCTTACATTTCTTTGGGAGGGTTAGACTTGGGCCCCTATAATCCTTTTTCCGCCATTAAAGGCACTGACTATAATCTAGGCAAGAGTTTGTTATCTTCCAGCTACGAGGGAAGAGCTACAGGTATGATACCCAGGATACAACCCAGGTCCAAAAATGTTAATGCTCGAGCAAGGCTGTCGTCAGAAATCAGTGCCAGAGGCATCAGATCAGAGTCAGCAACAAGGGTCAGAGTTTCAGGCTAGACAGAGGCAACAGAAAAACTGACGTTAGAAACACAGCTTGTCTGAGTGAGGTTTTCTGATTCACTCACTCGCTCATTCTTTCATTCAGCCAGCATCTACGATCACCGGTTCTGTGCACGGTCCTTCTCTGTGCGGAACTTAAGTTGAGGGGTGGGGGCCGGGGTGGAGGCAGGCGACATCCCGCAAGGTGCCTTTTGACTTGATTAGAAGCGTGACGGGAGCTCTCTGGTAGTCTGGCGCTCTAGAGAAGGAGAGCCTAAGGGCTGAGGAACATGGGCTCCAAGAAGCAGAGATGGAGATGAGCTTAAAGGATGAACAGGAATTATTAGAATAGAAAAAAGCACAGAAACATGAAAGCTGGGTCCAGCTTCCGAGCTGGAGCCAGGCCGGAAGCTGGAGCCAGGACGGTTACGTCGGGAAGCCAGGGAGCAGGGAGGCGGAGTGTCAGGTTAGCACACTGCAGTATGGGGCCCAGAGACTGGGAAATGAGGTGGAATCCAAACCCCAGACTTGCCTTTTCCTGGGGCTGCCCCCTGGCTAGGTGGTAAAGAATCCGCCTGCAGTGCAGGAGACCTTGGTTCAATCCCTGGGTCAGGAAGATCCCCTGGAGAAGGGAATAGCAACCCACTCCAGTACTCTTGCCTGGGGAATCCCATGGACAGAGGAGCCTGGTGGGCCACAGCCCATGGGGTCATCAAGAGTCAGACATGCAAAGAGTCGGACCCTAAGCACACACGCAGCTACGTCGAACACATCAACCGTTCTGAGCCTCAGTTTCTTTAACTGTCACAAGTAAATGATGCAAAGAAAAACTGTGATAGGAGTAGCAATACAGCAGTGGGACTGGGAGAGCTAATTTCAGAGTTTCGCTGTTATGGGATTTATGACTTCATCCACCTTACTTCCTGCCAGTAATTCAGAGATCCTTTCAGTTATGTTTTTGATTTGTTATGACTTATGCCCCAAAGTTAAAACTGTGATATCAATTGTCTGTGTAATCAAGATTCCCATTAATACTGTCCATAAGCATTCCATAGCCCTTTTATAATGAATTTAGGTTTCCCATCCCAGAAGATATTTTTCTCTGGCAATTTATGGAGTAACTAAATTTGAAAGCAAAAAAGAATGTATCTCAGAAGAAATGGATTGACTTTGTCACTAGGGGGAGACCTAGCCAGGTTTTGAAACTTGCCCCAACTTTCAGAAGAATTCTTTTCTTTCCTTGGTGATCTTGCGGAGAAGCGATGAGGTGGGAAAAGGCTTTGACAAAACTTGACCGTCCCTGCAGGAGGATTGGGGGTTTTCTTTCTCTGTTTCCTTTTCTTCTTTTTTCCCCTGTAATGTCTCTTAACTGTTATGGCAATCCATTCCAANTAGTCAAGAAAGCAGAAATAGATGTTTTTCTGGAACTCTCTTCCTTTTTCCATCATCCAACGGATGTTAGCAATTTGATCTCTGGTTCCTCTGCCTTTTCTAAAACCAGCTTGAACATCAGGAAGTTCACGGTTCATGTATTGCTGAAGCCTAGCTTGGAGAATTTTGAACATTACTTTACTAGCATGTGAGATGAGTGCAATTATGCGGTAGTCTGGAAAAAGTGTAAAGAATTCAAATCTATCTTTTTGGGTCTCTCTTCATAGGAATCAAGTCTCCATTGACTGTTGAGGCTTCGAGTTTACTGTCTGGAACAATTTGAATGTGGTATCATGAGGTTAGTTTGAAACATCCTTGAAGAATACAAGACGAGTTTATATCCCACAAAATTTTGAAATACCCTGGACTATACAGTCCATGGAATTTTCCAGGCCAGAATACTGGAGTGGATAGCCTTTGTCTTCTCCAGGGAATCTTCCCAACCCAGGGATTGAACCGAGGTCTCCCACATTGCAGGTGAATTCTTTATCAGCTGAGCCACCAGGGAACCCTGAAGAATAAAAGACTGGAGTTTATATCCCACAAAACTTTTCTTCTCATGGAAATTTAAACCTCTTATTGATTTCCTTTGAAAAATTACATGCCATGAGTTTTCCATAACTTTATAAATTTCTCTAAACCCTCCAAGTTTCACTCTTCTTGGCCTCCTCATTTTCAGCCAGTAACAATCTTTCTGATTTTAAACTGTGAACATTGACGAGAAGATCCAAGACATGTGACGTGAGCTTTCTCTTTTAATCTTTCTTGAAAGTGAAAGTTGCTCAGTTGTGTCCAACTCTTAGTGACCCCATGGACTATATAGTTCATGGAATTTTCCAGGCCAGAATACTGGAGTGGGTAGCCTTTTCCTTCTCCAGGGGATCTTCGCAACCCAAGGATTGAACCCAGGTCTCCCGCATTACAGGCAGATTCTTTACCAGCTGAGTCACAACTTTCATTTTCACTTTCTCCCCAACACTCTCAGCTATATACTCAGCTATACTCAATATATTCCCTCAGCTTCTTTTTATTATCGCCCTTGGTTTCAGTGGATAAGACAGTTCTCCTTTTCAAAACTAACCATTTCATCTGTGTCCATGATCTTGAGCCTCTGATTATCTACTTCCTTTGTATCTTCAGTATCTTACTTTCTATGGCCACATTTCCCTCTGTCTGTAAATATCACTGCCTACATCACCCTTTGCCTTGCATTATCTCAAGCTTTTCTCCTAAAATCTCTCACTTTCTCTCCTGTCTTCCCTCTGTCTGCTCCCTTTCTCCCAATAGACTTCTCCAAATAATAACTTACACCCTTTATTTTAACTCTACTGCTTACAAAAACAACAGCATCCACTACTTGAAGACTTGTTTCTAAATCCACTGAAACTACATTTGTTACCTGTTAGTGGTGAGGCAATCATTAAATCACAGGATTTTTGGATCTTGACCTTTGAGAATTAGACGCTATGATTATTCCCTGGATTTTCAAGCTTGCTTAGCTCCCATACAGTTAGTTTCGTGATTTTCTATCAGTTACCATTTTTGCTTCTTTTCCTTACTGTCACCTCCAAATACTTTAGGAAAATGAATTCAAGGCTTCAAACGTTTGACTTCCTACCATACCCAGTCCTCATTAGCACTTCCATTCAGAGACTCCAATGCTGCTGTAAAAATAGATTCAGTGACTCCCTTTGAACTTAGAGGTGGCATCCTTTCTCTTCTGGGGGACTCCTCTTTCTACGATTTTCTTTTCATTGTAGGACAACATCTTCAGTCACTTCAATCTTTGGAACTTGGAGACTTGCTTGACTTAGGCAAGAGGACTGTAATTTCATGATTCCTACCAGGCTCTTTCTTATAAAAACTATTGCTAGTTTTGAAGAAAGCAGAAGATGGGGGAAGGGCATGATAGAAGGAAATTTTGCCAGCAAGAATCTATTCTATAAACACAAATGTGTATTTGGGGGCAAGGGGAAGATGGGAGAGAAATTGGCAAATCATTCCAGATTGATGTCTAAAACTGAAAAGTAGAAAAATAATATAATATTCTATTCAGAATTCTATAGGCAAATACAGAAAGAACAAACTACAAGACTGAAATTAGCTCTGGGGAAAGGAAAATGAAAGGCTTGCATGAAGCTGTGGTTAATAGTTATAAGTGTTTAGAACTGAATAACCCTTTACCTTGCTATAGAAATGAAATCCAAATACATACATAAAAACAGTAGCATCAATATACATGGAGAAGGACACAGGATATAATCTCACATGGGGTAGCTTCCTGCTATGTGAGAGGTAAGGACACCATTTTTGGGTTGGGTGGAGGGAGGGAGGAGAGAAGAAATGAATTGAGATGTCATTTTGGTGCAGATTCTCTGGCTTATGCCAGAGGTTTGGAACCCATGGGAGAGACAGAGGTCATTAGACAGCTTAGGAATTTTAGCACTCAGGAAGATATGTCCCATTTCCCACTGATGACTGAGTGCCTCTCAGCAACCTCACTGAGCATCCCCAGGAATGTAGAAATGGTGTGTGAGGCAGACAGGGGGCCATGAAATAGTCTTCACCCCCTTACATGTCATGGTTCTTGAAGCATAGAGATAGTACTGGCCTTAGACCCCTGCTCTGGGCCTCCCAATTTAAAGGAGGACATATTGGGCTTTCAAACCAGGTTCTATCCTACAAGACTCAGGGATCGAAGGGGACCAGCCCACCCAGAGCTCATCCCACGCCTACCACTCTGTGTCATACTCTGGACCCTCAGGATCCTGGAAATTCTGTCAAGGCTCTCCTCAGTCTTCACCAGGCTTTGCGTGTTTCTTCCTGGATCTTGTCTCCAGAGGGCAAGTTATATCACCAGTGTGTGTACCTGTAGAGCTGGTTGGAGGTCAAGAAGTGACTATTTACTTGTGTGTGCAGGGATTGGTATGGGGTATAGACAGGATATTAAGTACATGAGTTGGGATGTCCACACAGGTATGTTAAATGCCATGGGAAAAGAATAGAAAGTGGGCTATAAAGTGGGTCTTACCGGCCTCATGTGAACACATTTCAGCCTAGAACTAGAAGTACTCTAACATTTTTAAATTCAAATGACCTGAAGTCATTATCGGAGAAAGCTATGGCACCCTACTCCAGTACTCTTGCCTGACAAATCCCACGGACAGAGGAGCCTGTTAGGCTGCAGCCCATGGAATCGCGAAGACTCGGAAACGACTGCGTGACTTCAATTTCACCTTTCACTTTCGTGCATTGTAGAGGGAAATGGCATCCCACTCCATTGTTCTCACTTGGAGAATATCCCAGGGATGGCGGAGCCTGGTGGGCTGCTGTCTATGGGGTCGCACAGAGTCGGACACAATTGAAGCGACTTAGCCGCAGCAGCAGCAAAGTCATAATAAAAGTGTATTTGTCAAGGGAAAAGTATAGAATATATTTTATTTGACAATGTATTTGTTCGATATTTAGAATTATGGTGTGTGGGTCTTCATTAATATACTTGGCCCGAGCCCAGTTATTCCAGAAGTTAGTGAGGGGGGTGCTACAATTTTAGAAATTCAGTGGACTGCAACTGTTGAGATCATGAACACAATTTTAAGTTGTGATTTGAGGCCAAGGCAGAGACTAGTTTGTAAGGGTGAAGGTCAAGAAGGGATGGTTGGACTTCCCTGGCAGTCCAGTGGTTAAGACTCCATGCTTCTAAAGCAGGGTGCAAGGATTTGAACCTCGGTTGGGGGATTAAGATCCTACATGCCTGCTGCAAGGTGTGGCAAAAAAAAAAAAAAAAAAAAAAGGATAGTTATATCACACCCCTCCCTACATTTCCCACCCCCCCTATAAATGACAGTATATTAGATGATCCCCTCTGGTACCCTGTAGGCTGAAGAAAGGACAAAGAAATCTTTTGAGAAGTTTGAACAGCAATCCTAAGGAGATTAAGCTATGAATTGAATAAGTTTAAATCCTGAATATGAATGATTTTTACCTCAAAAGGAATATTTTAGACAGGATGTGCCTGGATAAACCACCTTAAAGGTAACATGAAAAAAAATTTTTTTTCACTAGTGATTAAAGAGAGATTCAGAGGTAAGCTGGGATCAGCTATGGAAAAGCAGCACTGTTACACTTCTGCACATCTGATTAATTAATGCAAATGAACGAGTAATGCTCTGAAATACACCATCATGGAGGACTTTGTGGGGAAACTGGAGAAATTGAGTCCTTGGTATGGTATGAGAGCAACACCATGAGTATGCACCTAGCTAGCAAATAGCTCATTATATTTGAATCATAAGTTAAAACTAGCATCACAGCACTCAGAAAGGCTACGTGATGCACACTGGGATATTCTGAGATTCACAACATTTGGAATATGCTGCCTTTGAGAGTAAGGCTGAAAGTGAAGTTTGACTTATAAGAATATTTTGCTAGTGATTATTAACTATAACATCTTGGACAACTTTGCTAATCTCAGACTCACTCGGAGCCAAGGGATGTGATAAGAGGAAAGATCCAGAGTCTTTAGGCAGAGAGAACAATGCCTTCTAGAAGAAGATCTGTCGCCTATATGAACAGGGTTGGATCAACATCAAGCAGTACTGAGCACTCAACTGTATGGTACTAAGGCATTAGAAACATCTGAAGTGGTTGCCAAGATTAGATCTATTTACCCAATAGATCTGACTTCTTGACTTGGTGATGTAGACCACAAACAAAGGGAAAGTAACCTATAATTATAATTACTTGATTCTTTTATTCTCCTTGAGATAGCTGAGGTTGTCAAAACATGGTTTGTGACTGCCTCTTACAGTATTTCATGAAAAATCCTGAAAATTCATATAACTTTAGGATCTGTGTATAGTTACAAGCCCTCAGAATGGGGAATTTAAAAAGCAATAAAAGAAACACAGGTTCCAGATCTTATAGAGTTTACCTTCTGGTGGAAATGACATATAATAGATGCTTAATAAGTAAATATCTGTTTAGAGCATTGTATATTTACATATACATATATAAGTATATATATGTGTATATATATATATACATATATTAAGCACATATGGCTTCCCTAATGGCTCATCAGGTAAAAGATCCACCTGCCAATGCAGGAGAAACAGGAGACGTGGCTTCAACCCATGGCTAGAGAATATCCCCTAGGGAGGAAATAACAACCCACTTCCATATTCTTGCCTGAAAAATCCCATGGACAGAGGAGCCTCATGGGCTACAGTCCAAAGGGGTGCAAAGAGTTGAACATGACTGAGGGACTGCACACACACAGGACATTAAACAAATATATTCAGGAAAATGGATAAGTTCAGAATTATGGTATCAGGAGCATGACAAAACTTTCATAACTGCTCAAATATTGTGTAGAAAGTACTTTTTTCTCTCTGTGTGCTTCCTTCATGGATATATTTTGGTAAGGGAAGGGATGATGCAAGTCCTCTCTTGCAGGAAGAGTTTAGTTAGCCAATATATAAAAACCTGGGCCATCAATTCATAGCAACGACATGATATGAAAATCATTTTCTGAAAATGATGGGGACACTTCAATCATTTCATTTTCATTTTGAAGGGAAAGTATGGTGATGTGAAAGGCACAAACATCAGGCCTGGGGGGGATACTGAGAAGGCACAAACTAGGTTTTGTGACACATGGCATTAGTAAGATTCCGGTGAATGACTGTCCAGCAGTGCGAGGTCCCAATGAAGAGAGAGCTCACAATCCCAAGGCGGCACCATTCACGTGATTCTGTGCTTTTCTCTAGCAGGACTCAGCAAACTGGTTCTTGGGACTCTAGAGATGGATAATGGATTTGAGCTAGGGTTGGAGTTCTAGTGGGGAGAGGCACCATTTCAGAAGCTCTAGGGACTAACAAGTCTGACTTGCCAGGAAGATGCTGGCTAGTTGGCAGAGGATGGAATGGTCAAGGTGGTACAAGCCTATATCAAGTCAAACTTGGCACAGTGGGAATAACGTATGAAGGGAGCTGAAATGGTAAGAGGTTTCTGGCTTCATGAATAGGATGCCAGCATTTAAGATTTCAGAAATGAAATATTTCAAAATAATTTCAAGAACTATGACATGGCCATGCATGAGAGGGAGTTCAAGCAGAGAGAAAATGGAAGATTGGGAATTAAAAATGAAGGACAATGTGAAGAATATATATTGGAAAGATCACCTAAATGGCTGTTTAACTTTCTCAGCATAATAGCAGAAGTTAACAAGTTGACAAGTTAAAAGGAAACATGCAGTCCAGGTGCCCACACTGGAGGGGAACAAAAGGCACCAGCAGAGTGAGTAGCTAGTTTGTATCGACCCCAAAGGGCAACTTTTGACCTGTAGAGGAATAATGGTTTAGTGTAAAAGCCTCAGTGAGGGAAGGAGGAGGTAGCAGCACATCTTCTCTTCACTGAAAAGGTCTGCTCCAGGGGCTAAGTCTCTGCACTCTCAATGCAGGAGGCGTGGGTTCAATCCCTGGTCGGGAACTAGATCCCACGTGCTGCAGCTAACAGTCATGCATGCGACAGCAAAGACTGAAGATCATGAGCAGCACAACTAAGACCCGGCAGAGCCAAATACATAAATAAAAGCAAATCTCAAAAAAAGAAAGAAAGAAATGCTGGCCTTGAGGACTGTTACATTTCAGTTGGGGCAAGACGGGGTCAGAAGCATTTTGCAAAGAGGCTTACAGTGTGCAGGTTCAGGGCACAGACTGGGGAATGCAGAGGCCATGACCAAGGAAGACAGGGAGAAATGGACGGTCAGAAGTCAAGTTTGGGACTGAGAGTAGGGGAGAGGGGAGATGGTCAAAGGGACTTGAAATGGGGGTATGAGGTCTGGGAGGATTAACAACCCTCCAGGCTCCAAGCAGAGCAGAGGTACCAAGTGGTTTCCCGGCAGTGTTGGCTCAGGCCCTGGGGGGTGATGCCAAGAGCTTTAGGATATTAGCAAATGGTCATCTTTTTTCAACTCTCCAAGCAAAATCTTGGTGGCACACTCTTGTGTGCCTCTGAAGAGATCCTAGTTCGGGCATCTGCAAATAAGAAAGAGTCAGCATCCTTGGGGGTTCTGAACCTTCTCAACAGCCAGGTGTGGTCTGACTTAGTAGGTTTTTTTTTTCCCTTGAGTATAGTTGCTTTACAGCATTTTGTTAGTTCCTGCTGTACACAAAGTGAATCAGTTATATATGTATCCTTTTGTTTTTAGATTCTTTTCCCATATAGGTCATTACAGAGTTCCCTGTGCTATACAATAGGTCTTTATTGGTTATCTATTTTATTTAGTCATTCAGCAACCCTTTTGAAGAAATCTTAGCTAGGGGTAAAGGGATGCATTTTGTTTCTCAGCCCACCTTTCTAAATTAGCATCATAAATGCTCAAGGTTGTAACCAAGGCCCTTCCAAGGAGTGCCTGAACCACACTGGCTAACCCTTCTTAATTTTGAAGCCTGAGCTAAAATGTGGCTCCTTCATTGAACTATGTATGGACTGAATCACTATAACTGAATGCAAAAGATACAGTCACAGGAAAAATGAGAGACAGGATTTTAAGTAATATTAACAGCATTCCGACTTCCTCTCAGATCCATAATTCCATGATTTTCTCCCAATGGCAGGTGAGAGAAAGAATGAGAGAAAGGGGAGCAGGGGAAGGGAGATGGAGAGAGAAAAGAAGGAAGAGAGAGAGAGCCAGAGAGGCCCAGAGAGAGGTTTTTCAAAACTATCACCACCTTGGAAGCTATGAGAATTCTGGGTGAAAAAGCAACTCCTTTGTTCTACAGGATAACTCAATTGGAAATAAATATACATGGATTTAAAATAATACATTAATTTAAATTCTCTAGGTGGAACCACTTTGATGGAAATTTCCCTAAAAAAGCAACAAATGATTTGCCTCTGCATCTAATCAGCCAATCAGACACCCCCATGCTGATTACTTAATGAACTAGAATTTTAATGAAAAAATTTATGATTATCAACAATTCTTCTGACCCCCCTCTCCCTCTAAAAAACCCCCAAACATGTTGTGCTGATAATTCTTACCAAATTAGTTAATCTTTCCTTCAACCATAGAACAGAATTTGTTAATCAAAACTGAATTCCTGGCCAAACATCTTAGAACAGCTAGCAAGGCATGCAGTCAAGCAGATAAGAGCAAGTTGATGACTAACCAAGTGGTTCTCTTTTTGCTATCAATAAGAAAATGATGCACGTAGCTGTACGAAAAGAAAAGGTTAGGGCTTGTTGCAGAAGTGTCCTGGCAAAGAAAGGAAGACATCCCCTGGAAAAGGCTTCCGCTGTTTCCATGTACTCTTTTACCTTCCTTCACAGCAGGCACATTGGTCCAGTTTAGGGTGGGAAAGTGAGACAAGATGGGTGGTTCTGGGCCAGATTTAGTGAGTTATTGGTTTTGCTCTTTTCGAAATAAATAAGAGTTCAGTCTGCCTTAACAGACTGTGGTGTTCTCAGCTACTCTCAGAGCTCTTTGCTCTGACATCTATCTCCTAAACTGGAATTCAAACGTGGAGTAAAAGTGAAAAATGAAGATCTGAATAGAAGTTAAAATAATTCATGGGGCCTGAATCATACATGCAGGAGATTATTCGTGAAAGGGGCCAGTTTGCTAAACAGATATATACTTTTTCTTCTAGTGAAAGCATGTCTTGCCTATATAATTGATGATGTACAAAATCACATAGAAAACTTCATGACGACTGGATTCTGTCTATGCCTTATTTTGAAAGTAATAAGCATGACTTTTTTACAATCCAGCTATATGATCTAGATGCTTTCCTGGTGGCTCAGCAAAAAAGAATCTGACTGCAATGTAGGGGACATGGATTCAGTCCTTGAGTTGGGAAGATGCCCTGGAGGAGGAAATGGCAACCCATTCCAGTATTCTTGCCTGAAAAATCCCATGGACAGAAAAGCCTGACAAGCTCCTGTCCATGGGGTTGCAAGAGTCGGACATAACTTAGTGACTAAAGAATAACAATATTATTTAGTATGATTTTATCCTACAATAATAGCAACTATTTCGTGAGTTTGGTGTGAAGAGTCATTGAGCTGATAGATATTATATATCTAATATTAGATAGATATTA
Organism: Neotragus moschatus; assembly: GCA_006410615.1. NCBI lineage: Eukaryota > Metazoa > Chordata > Mammalia > Artiodactyla > Bovidae > Neotragus > Neotragus moschatus. The sequence continues at coordinate 523,460 of SJYA01000034.1, read as the reverse complement.
GTCATTGAGCTGAAAAATTTCATTCAGGTTTTTCTGTAACATTGTATAGGAAAACCAGAATGAACTTTTTGGCTAACCCAATACAAAGGATGTTAAATTCTGCCTTCTTCCCAGAAGCACACAATAAACATTAGCTATTATTATTATCACTCTAGATGGTAAATAATCCCCTTCTTACAAAAGAAGACCTTGAATTTCAGAGAATTTTACTGACTTGCACAAGATACAAATTAAATCACTGAATTGAGAGTGCTGCCAGGTCATACTGAAATTACCTGAACTATTGGCCTACTCTTAAATCTATTTCCAAAATCATAAATACAAGCCATAATTGAAACAGACTCACATGAAGGTGCTCAGAAGAGACACTGAGCAAAATGTTGTCAAATCACATTTTACAGCAAATGCAGCTGCAGCAGGAACAAAGTTTAAGACTTTTTGTTGTTCATCATTCAGATCTTTTGCTGATGTGTCTAGACTCTGCAAGAAGGACCTTCCAGTTGCTATCTTCGTGAGCAGCTAAAGACCAACAAGCAGAGGAATTCACTGTAAGAAGACAGAGATTCAAGGTACACAAAACTGATTTTATAATTGGCTGTCCTCAGACAAAAAAGAAAACTTTTAAGTAGCCTGGTGAATGGTGATCAGGTTGCCCTACAAACTGAACCTCCGTGACTTAGCAATTCTGTGTTCAAGGGAAAAGAAGAAAACAGCAACAAAATTCCAGGACCAGAAACATCTCTATGAGATATTGAGAATAAAGGCTGGTCATGGATACTCAGAAATAAAATATGGTGTTTATAGTGTGTAACCTAAGTGGAGTGCAGGATGTTTTCCTGTTAGAAGAGATAGCTGAAACTAGGTTGGCCATCAGAAGAAAAGAGGTAAAGGAAGCGCAAACATATCAGAGGGGAATCAGGAGAGGTCCTCAGAGACCTGGGCAGGAAGCCATGTCTGTTTTCAGCATCAGGAGAGCAGTGTGGGATCCTGGGTTCCATCAAGTTCGCATTCTAAGATGGAGGGAAATATTCCAGATGCTTCATGGCAGGCGGGAGAGTTTCATTTAGGAACATACATAAAATAGGAGCTTCCTTAACAAATAAGAGGCATTTGAAAGGGACTGGAGTTTCTACAATTATGTAGGTAAGAGATGAACCAGATTCTATTTAAACGTTATTGTTTTGATTCAAGTTTTTCCATAAATTGTGCATACATTGCAGATTGGAAAGGGAATAAAATAATCACAATTCTTAGTCTCAAGGACTTAAAACTTTGTGGAGAATTGTAAGTTTTATGATGGCAGGTACTCAATTTTCTTTTTGTATTCAAGGACCAAAAGGGAATACCTAGGGTTGAAGAGGCAATTATCAAATATTCATTAAAATAATTTTATCAATGAATGATCTTCAGTTCAGTTCAGTTCAGTCGCTCAGTCATGTCCGACTCTTTGCGACCCCATGAATCGCAGCACCCCAGGCCTCCCTGTCCATCACCAACTCCTGGAGCACACTCAAACTCATGTCCGTCAAGTCAGTGATGCCATCCAGCCATCTCATCCTATGTCGTCCGCTTCTCCTCCTGCCCCCAATCTCTTCCAGCATCAGAGTCTTTTCCAATGACTCAATTCTTCCATTGATGTAGCCAAAGTATTGGAGTTTCAGCTTTACCATCAGTCCTTCCTAAGAATACCCAGGACTGATCTCATTTAGGGTGGACTGGCTGGATCTCCTTGGAGTCCAAAGGACTCTCCAGAGTCTTCTCCAACACCACAGTTCAAAAGCATCAATTCTTCTGCGCTCAGCTTTCTTCACAGTCCAACTCTCACATCCGTACATGACTCCTGGAAAAACCATAGCCTTGACTAGATGGACCTTTGTTGGCAAAGTAATGTCTCTGCTTTTCGATATGCTATCTAGGTTGGTCCAAGGAGTAAGCGTCTTTTAATTTCATGGCTGCAATCACCATCTACATTGATTTTGGAGCCCCCCAAAAATAAAGTCTGACATTGTTTCCACTGTTTCCCCATCTATTCCCTGTGAAATGATGGGACCAGATGCCATGATCTTCATTTTCTGAATGTTCAGCTTTAACCCAATTTCTTCACTCTCCTCTTTCACTTTCATCAAGAGGCTTTTTAGTTCCCCTTCAATTTCTGTCATAAAGGTGGTATCATCTGCACATCTGAGCTTCTTGATATTTCTCCTGGCAATCTTGATTCCAGTTTGTGCTTCTTCCAGCCCAGCATTTCTCATGATGTACTCTACATAGAAGTTAAATAAGCAGGGTTACAATACACAACCTTGATGTACTCCTTTTCCTATTTGGAACCAGTCTGCTGTTCCATGTCCAGTTCTAAACTGTTGTTTCCTGACCTGCATATAGGTTTCTCAAGAGGCAGGTCAGGTGGTCTGGTATTCCCGTTTCTTTCAGAATTTTCCACAGTTTATTGTGATCCACACAGTCAAAGGCTTGGCATAGTCAAGAAAGCAGAAATAGATGTTTTTCTGGAACTCTCNACCTTGATGTACTCCTTTTCCTATTTGGAACCAGTCTGCTGTTCCATGTCCAGTTCTAAACTGTTGTTTCCTGACCTGCATATAGGTTTCTCAAGAGGCAGGTCAGGTGGTCTGGTATTCCCGTTTCTTTCAGAATTTTCCACAGTTTATTGTGATCCACACAGTCAAAGGCTTGGCATAGTCAAGAAAGCAGAAATAGATGTTTTTCTGGAACTCTCTTGCTTTTTCAGTGATTCAGCGAATGTTGGCAATTTGATCTCTGGTTCCTCTACCTTTTCTAAAACCAGTTTGAACATCTGGAAGTTCACGGTTCACGTGTTGCTGAAGCCTGGCTTGGGAGAATTTTGAGCATTACTTTACTAGCGTGTGCTGCTGCTGCTAAGTTGCTTCAGTCGTGTCCGACTCTGTGCAACCCTACAGATGGCAGCCCACCAGGCTCCTCTGTCCCTGGGGTTCTCCAGGCAAGGACACTGTAGTGGGTTGCCATTTCCTTCTCCAATACATGAAAGTGAAAAATGAAAGTGAAGTTGTTCAGTCGTGTCTGACTCTTAGCGACTCCATGGACTGCAGCCTACCAGGCTCCTCCGTCCATGGGATTTTNTGGTCTCCTTACTTTCTTCAACTTAAGTCTGAATTTGGCAATAAGGAGCTCATGATCTGAGCCACAGTCAGCTCCTGGTCTTGTTTTTGCTGACTGTATAGAGTTTCTCCATTTTTGGCTGCAAAGAATATAATCAATCTGATTTTGGTGTTGCCCATCTGGTGATGTCTTCTCTTGTAGAGTCTTCTCTTGTGTTACGACCTTAGTTTAAATGACTTTAGCTATAAATGATCTTAGTAGTTTGTGTAATAAGAATTTTAAAAAGTGATTTCTATTATACTCCATATATATAGATATATATACCAAAGAAAATTGCAAACATACATCCACATAAAATCTTGTATACAAATACTCACAGTAACATTATTCACAAAATTTCAAAAGTAGAAACAATCCAAATGTCCATCAGTTGTTGAATGGATAAATATAATGTAGCATATTTATATAATAGAATATGATTTAACCATAAATAAGAAAGAAATATTGACTCATGTTACAACATAAATGAAACTTGAAAACACTATGCTGAGTGAAAGAAGCTAATCAAAAATGATCATTCAAAAAAAATGATCGTTCATAGTATGATTTGATCTATATTAATTGTCCAACATGTACAAATCTATAGAAACACAATGTAGATTAGTGATTGTCAGAGGCTGGGAGGTGGTGGTTGGGAATGGAGAGCGATTGCTAATTGGGTATGAGTTTTCTTTGGGAGTGATGGAAATATTTTAGAATTTATTGTGGTGATGGCTGTACAACACTGTGAATTTACTAAAAATCATTGAATTATATATTTTGAGTAAATGAATTGGATGGCATGTGGATTATCAATTTATATGAAAAAGCTTGAGAAGGAGAAGGAAAAGGAGATGGATACAGAGAGAGAAACACCTGAAGGTTACTGTGAGAATGCACAGGACGGACCACCACAAACCAATGCAAATGTAAATGATTCCTAACTTCTACCTTCATTCATTCTCCCATTTAGAGAATGTTTGAAACGATATTCTTATAGAGATTTGAAGCAGATGTGAAGTGAAAGAAAAATCTCATCCAAAAACACAACTTTTTCCTTCCTCGCATCTGGGGGTCACATGGCTCTCTCTGCAAACTCAATTCTGCCCCAGGATCTAAAATCAATCTTGATTTTGATCTGGGGACACTTATTGAACTCAAGTCCAATATTCTGAGGCCTTATCATCTCACTTTCTACTAGCCCAGTTCTGACCTAGCATTTATCTGTCAGCCTTATTCTTCAGTCTAAATTCCAAGCCGCCCTTGCAGTTCTGGGCCCATGCCATCTAATCTTATATCTAAATACTTAGACTGAGATGGAATCTGTTGAACTGAGGCCTTATCTGGCTTTTCAGGGATTTTCCAGAATCTGGTCCTTGATTGTGTTTAGATCCTGGACAGACTTCCTGGATGCTCACTCCCATTTGTTACTTCCTCTTGCCATGTTCTGTAGTATTATTGAGCTTTGGGGATGTATAGTTGATCAGGTGCCCTCTGCTGTATATGGATTTCAGGGACTCCTGGACTCTGGCTGGACTTCCTTCCACCACTGTTGAATCTACCTTCTTCCTTTCAACCTCATCAACCACATAGCACATGTTTCCAGTCGCCTCAATGACACCAGTCTTGGGGAAATAACATTTAATAACATTTTTTATACCTAGATGTGTCATCAGAATAACTTCAGTTCTTAGGAAAACTTATGACTTTTCTTTCAATTTATCCTTTGTAGAGATTCAACAGACATAGACTTATTAATTTAGTGTTGAGGGTTTACTATATGAGAGGTATTGTTGCAGGTGTTGGATATACAAAACTAAAAAGTAAAACTCCTACTTGATGCTGACGATCATAACAGCAGACATCTTTGAATATTCACTAAGTACAGTTACTAGGCCAAGTGATAGAGCTTGATTGTCTCATTTATTTTTGATAACAACTCTACTTTGTAGATTCTAATGCTGTATGCATTTTAAAGACAATAAAACTGAGACCCAGGGAGTAACATGCCCATTCTTCAATTCTTAGATTGTCTAATTTGTAACACTAAGCTCTTAACTGGCATGTCATACTGTCTCAAGAACCATGAGACTCCAAAATACTTTGCTATCACAAAGCAATCGGATTAAGATAACATTCATTCTCAAAATGTCTGCTGAAAGAACTATGAACAGACAGGCTTCCTATTCCCATGTCTAAAATCATCCATCTAGGACTAGAGTTTCACAAGATAGGGACAGAGACCAGAGGTCAAGTTCAAGGATGTTATTAAGGGAGGAAGAAGCTGGTGGGTCCTAGATGTGCAAGGAGGCCCACTGGTGTACCACCCTGGAAGTTTAGGTTCAAAAATATGAGTGAAGACTCCAGAGACTAAATCATGGGTCAGTCTGAAGTACAGCATTTCTGCATCTAGACAGAGGCTGAGTGACAGACAAGCAGAAGCAAAGGAATAAGGAGCATGTTGGTGAGTCAGGAGATCTGCAATGTAAGGAGCCTTCAGCATTTCTTCCCAGACCTGATCTGAGGTAAATGAGGTAAGTCACAGGTGAAGACAAGCAGGCCATCTGTTGGAGAGTGGGGAAGTGAAGCGAGCAAATATTTCTAGCAACTTGTGTATCTGCTACAAGTGAATAATACAGCTCCACATGGAGACTAACCCATATCTGAAACTAGCAAATTGGATTCCGCTAAGTGATTCTTTTAAACATAACCAAAAAAGGAGGAAAAAGAAACATCAGAAGAACTAGAAAAATCTTTCAAATGAGCTAAAGCAACATTGGGAATATCACAGAACATTCAACAGCAGAAATAGCAGTCTTGAAATTCCCACAGAGCAGTGTTTCACCACTTTGTATTTTCCAAAGGTGGCCACATCAGTCTTTTCTTTCCCATATGTTCTTCTAGAGTCTTGCTACTCCCTCCTCAAGAAGTGAGGTCTAAGTCCCCTCCCTTGAATCTGAGTGAGCTTTCTGCTTCTCTGTAACCAATAGATTGTGGCAGAAGCAATGTGTGATTTGGGGGGATAGGTCACAAAAGGCCATGTGGGTTTTATTTTTTTAGGTGGAATACTCACTTTTTACAGCCTTGAGATGCTGTGTAAGAATACAATGATCCTGAGACTGCAGTGCTGGAGAGTTCCAGGTAGACATTCTCTGCTAACAGCCCACCTGAGCTCCAGACAGCAGTCTGTTTCCATTGCCAGCCATATGAGTGCACCATCTTGGACAGGAAATCCTGCTGAGGCTTCAAGTGACTAAGTCATCACCAACATCTGACTGCAATTTCATGAGAAACCCCCAGCAAGAACTGCTCCACTGAAAGCTGACAAATTCCTGTCTCACAAAATTGTGAGCCAAATAGAGCAATCATTTGAAGCTGCTAAATTTGGGGATAACTGATTATGCAGCAGTAGTAACCTGAATGCCATAGAGGGGAGAGCTATCACTAAGTTTCCAAGACACATGGTTTCTTTCCTCCTATTGTGGCCCTAAAGATAAGCGCTTAGACCCAGAGGAAGAGATACCAGTGCGGGAAGGAAGAACCTGAGTCCCACAGGAGGTTAGTTTAGCATCATTAGTCATATAATCTATAAAAGTTCATTTATTATATATTCTATGATTAAACTTTATGAGATCTCCAAAATGGTTGATTAATTTTTCCTTAAGTTCAGCTTTTAAAATCTAATATTCATTTCCTGATCTCAGGTCCAGAAGGTGGATAAACCTCCAAGATCATAGCACAGGTTTGTCCTAATGATGTTATCAGTGGCTTAGACGGGATATGTATCTGTGGATTTACTTTCAACTTCAAAGCCATGTGTTTGTGGAGACTCCAGGAATGGATGGTAAAAAGAAACCCTCTATTACTTCTGCTTTGATTCTAAGTCTACTAATCATTAAATGACATATTGAGAGTAATTGTTTTTAAACTATAAATGGTTATTCAGCAAGCTATAAATCAGGATTCTTAATTCTATTATCTCTTTTCTTTCACCTATTCCTATGATTAGAATTTTTGCAAATAAGGCACCTTCTCCTTGTCTCAGCTTCTCTTCCAACTAAAGACTCCCATAAAACATGCTATCTGCAGAATTCTCAGGGGGAAAGAGATGGAGCTCATCCACGACCTCCTGGCCTGTACAGCGCACCCTTAGCCAGCAACCTCATTCTCCTTTTGGCATTCAGAGGGCTCTGGTGTGTCCCTTGCCCTCAAAAATGCTATCAACATAATGAAAGTTGAAATGAAAATTAATCACTGGGTGAGCTTCCTCCTGCATCTGTTTTAAAAAACCTTCTCGAGGGGTGGGAGAAATCTGTAGAACCTTTGAAGTCTGTTCTGGGAATTCATGTTGGCTGTACTATACTGGGAAATCTGAGAAGATCCATGAAAACCAGTTATTAGAGAGAAATGAGATGATACTGTTTCTCAGCATTTGAGATCAAGAACCTCAAATTGAAGCAGGCATTGTCCCTGATTTCCCATAGCTGTCATAACTTTCCATTTACAGCTTTATATTTATATTTTCTTACTGAGTTCTTTTCCCTACTGGATTGTAAGCTTTCTATGTGCCTTTGTATCCTAGAAGTAGATCAGGATATAATAAGAACCTAATAGACTTTTGATAAATTAACACCATTTTAGCTGTAAAAAGAAAACTAGAGGTCATGAATATAATGATGCTTGGGAAATATATGCCTGGGGGTTCCTACAGAGGCCTGGTTATCTTCACTCCGAGGCTTGACATCTCGGCCCTTCGGAATGCAATCAATTTGGACATATCCTTAAATCTCCTCACAAATGAGAGATGGAATAAAAATAATGGTACTCTGTATTTAATAGTATTTTGGGGTTTATCATATTGAATTTTACGGCAATCATTTTCGAAACTATTTGACAAAACCAATTATTATCATTTTAAAAATTAAGAAACTGAACGACTTCCCTGGAAGTCCAGTGTTTAAGACTCTGCTGCCATTGCAGAGGGTGGGGATTTGATCCCTGGTGCAGCAAGATCCTGCATGCTGCACTATGTGGCCAAAACATTAAAAAATAGCACTTTAAAAAAAAAGTAAAAAACTGAAATTCATAGAGGTAAAACTGTTTGCCTAGTTACACAGGAATAAAGTAACAGGGAAAAAGCAAAAGTCTTGAATCCAAGACCCTTGTCCTAATTCCGTGCTCTTTCACTACATCCCACTGTCAAATTCTTGAAAGAGTGGAAATCATTGTTTACACTAAAAAAATTTTTTTTAAGTTTGGATCCTGATCAAAATCTGTCGTTGTGGGTTTTTACAGTCCACCTTAGCTGAGAGGTATTCATTTTTCATTTCAGGGACAGCATTTCAGTAGCTGAAAGCAGTCTGTGCATTCATTTGAAGTGAAGGATGGGAAGTTCCCTGAAAAGGTTTGAAGTCTTAATTCAATTGATATTGGCACAATAAACTCTAGGACACATCCAAATCCATTACTAAGACTTTGCGTGCCAGCAGATTTGCAAAACTAGATGGGGAATTGCACCAAGTTCTCTGTCCTCTGTGCTTTAAGGTAAAGTGGTGCAGATCTCCTTTCTTCACGTGAGGTCTGAAGGGAGTTTGCTCAGTGACAGTCTCCCGTGAGTGACACCATAACAAAAGGGAAAAGTGAAATATCTAAGTTCTGCTTACCCTTGCCGTGTGCATAGCTAGGCTTCCTGATCCTCCATGCTGGAATGCAGTACGCACATATATGGCAGTGGGCAGTGGGGACTGGAAGATTCCGTCACTCCTATTCCCATGGTCATTCCACATTCTCAGGGTCTTTGACCAGACGTTATGAACATCAGGGGGGGAAAGTGGAATTTTTGTTGCTGTGTTTTAAAGCCACTATTTTGGAATTGTGAGAACATTTTAAACTAAATATTTTGGTTATCTGTTTTGCTATACTTATGCAAATATAACCTAATTCTGCCTCCTTCGTTACTTTTCCTCATAGCTTTCTACAAGACCTAAGATCCCAAGGGAGGTCTCAATACACTTTTTAAAGTCTTATTTTTAGACTCTCCAGGAAAAAAAAGAAAAGAAATATAGAATTTTTTAAATCAGAATGAGTATATCTTCAAATAACAGAAAATCTTGATTTTCTTAAACAATAAGATTAATTACTTTTTGTAGCAAAAAAGCCCTGAGGCACAGTATAGTCAGGGCCCAGCTTTGGATTCCTCTGTGCCTTGGATTCTCTTATAACTGGCTCCTGTCAGAGTTCAAAATGGTTGCACCAGGTCTGGATGGTGTATCTAGATGGAACAATGACCAGAAAGCAAAAAATGGGGCCACTTTTTCATGAGCAACTTTTAGAAGGAAAATAATTTTCTTCACAGCTGTCTGGCTCGTTAGCCAGACATATATCACGTGGCCGTGCTTCATTGGCGTCAACGGCTTCATTGGCAAAGTATTAGGACTAACATGTTTATTTTAGATCAATTAACACTAACCTCTAAAGCCTGAAATTGGAGTGGGTTCCTTTAAGTATATGACTACAGAGAAAGTAGGTAACTGAGAAAGGAAGAAGTTGATGTGGTTTGAATTGGGGAGATGAATTAATATCAGACTGGCAACCAACTGTGATTGGAACAAGTTTCTTCAGCATATTTTATTATTATTTTTTCATTCTGAAAAATTCCAGCTTTGTCACTTCCTTTGTCACTCTTACTATTGAGTGTTTGGTATGAACTGTAGGATATTAAAATTTATATTTTAATATAAATTATGACAGTTATGGGAAAGTTATGACAGCTATGGGAAATCAGGGACAATGCCTGCTTTGATTTGAAGTTCTTGATCTCAAATACTGAGAAACAGAATCATCTCATTTCTCTCTAATAACTGGTTTTCATGATCTTCTCAGATTTCCCAGTATAGTACAGCCAACATGAATTCCCAGAACAGACTTTCAGGGTCCTACAGATTTCTCCCACGTCCCGAGAACTTGAGGATATTAAAATTAAAAAAAGGTGATATCTCTGCTCTAGAGGAATACATAACTCTTTCCATGCAATTAAGAAAAGGTAATTTAAAATAAAAAAAGAGGAAACTGTGCAAATATCAATCTTCCAAAATGAAGAAAAGCCTTACAAACCTACTGTTCCACTATTTAGTGAAGGTAAATCACAACACTTCCATACACAATAATAAAAGAACATGAGATTAAACTTTTACCCATTTTGATAAGCATATCATTTAGTATCAGTGCAGATGAACAGAGGAGGGGAGCAGTTAACAATTAGATTCGACTGACCCCATACGAGGCCTTATGGTATTATAGGACTAGAGAGAACTAAGGTTTTTAATTGAAAATGAGATAAGTAACTATCTTCAATCCTTGTTCTAAGAAGGTAGTAATTAGAGTGGATCCCCACTCCTGGGTCAATACTCCCAGCCTACAACCTGATAGAATTCCCCAGCTTGACTTTAACAGAATAAATAGCACAATATATCCTCAAATCTGTAGGGAAGGCAAAAAGATGATGGGGTGTCTTAAGCCTATAATTGTTCCCTCAGTGGATGGGAACTACAGGTAATTTTCATAAGAGATTCCCACTATTGGAACCTATAACCCCCTGGAGTATCTTTAAGAAAGAAGAAAAGGCCTCATTAGTGACTCAATCCTATAATCCTTTCAATTTTCATATATTGAAGTGTGAAGATGCAAAATGATGGAACCTAACTCCCAGCTCAGGTAATGGTTTAATCTGGGAAAGATATATGATTTTAAACAAATTCCCAATGACGCCAGAGTATGGGAACAACTATTTAGACTACAGAGCAATATGAAAGAGCAAGATCATGAAATGGAACAGGGAATATGCCCCTCAGAGTCAGAAAGATAAGGATATACTATCTGGAAGATTAGTTAGGATTTTGTATTTTAATTGCTGGTAAGGAACAGCGCTTAAACGAAAGAGTTCAATCCTTCGGCTGGGCAGTATGTGTTTGCATTCATGAATCAAGATGGTTACACTAATTGTAGGTGCCAGCAGGAAGTGTTGAAAATAACTTGATCCTTCATCAGACCCATACCAAGAGACATATTGAGGAGACTGGCGTATCTCTCAGGTTGAAAGGAGAAAGATGACGAGCAGGAGGCAGATCGGATTTTAAGTGCCAGAGTGAATATATATGTGATAATTCTAATTGTCAAACTTTGAATCTTACAGGCCATTGGGGCAAGAAAGACTTTAAATATCTAGTTTGACTCTCATATCCTTAAGCAGAGAAGACAATGAGAGATTTCATGATGGCATATCAACTAGTTTAGAGGTGACTCTGGTTCCCTGTTTTGTAAGAATTCCTGTGAAGATCAGTGTGAGACACCAAGTGATAAAAGGAGGAAGAAATAAAATAAGAAATGACTTTTGGGCAGCACCATTGGATAGCAGTTAAATTTTCTTTGGTTTGGATTAGGGATGCTTAACATAGAGTTAACAAGGAGGGCTGAGCATTTAAAACCTCCTGCACAGATATTTTAAAGCTTCCACTGGATCAAAGAATGTATAGAGCATTATGTCTTTTTAAAAAGTCTCTAGCCTCAGAACCCAGAAGCTTGCTGAGTCTTGGTAAAAGCACCAATTCTATTTCCATTTTTATTCCTCTTCCAATTTTATGTAAAAGGTACATTTTCATTAGAGGAATTAGGTAGCTAACTCTCTTGGAAAGATTCAGCTGTCACCGAGTAACACAATCTTTTCCTGCCCTCCTCACCCAGGCTGGCAGCTACTGGACTCCAGCAAAGAGTGGCTTTCTTTTGCTGGGACGCTTCATGCTGCAGTCACAGCTGACAGGAGAGTGGTAACAGCTAAGGTGTCAAGCCGTCCCTTCCCCAATTCCATTTGCTGTGGAAGCGTGCTAACTTGAAAGTCCATAAGTAATTTAAGAACAAGAATTAGTAGACAGTATAGGTTTCTATTCCTTTCTATAGTCCTCTGAAGCAGGGAAATAATATTTTTCATTTGAGACCATCGTATTTATGTGATCTTTTGGTCACAGATGCAAAATACTTTGGACATCCTAGTGTGTATATCATGTTGATGTTCAAGCAACAAAAGAACTAAGTCAACTTAAAATGTTTTTAACCCTCTATATTAAGAGGTAGTGGAGAACATGTTTTGTTTCAGTGAAGGATCAATCACAAAATACTAGTTTGATATCAGATGGGACAAAAAATAGATTAAATTTCCAGTGTATGTAGATGTATATTTTCCATGGACTTAAAAAAGAAAAAATTCATTCACAGACTAATATTCTTTTCAATCTTAGCTGTGTTAATGGGCATAGGAAGGGTTGGGTAAAATCTGCAAATCATCAGTATCCAAAGCACCACTGAAATGAAGTAATCACTGTGGGAAATCAAAACAGTATAAGACACAGTTCCCACTTTGAAGGACCTTCCTCACTTATTGGATAGATCAGTTCAATTCAGTCACTCAGTCGTGTCTGATTCTTTGCGGCACCATGAACTGCAGTACGCCACACCTCCCTGTCCATCACCAACTCCCAGAGTTCACTCAAACTCATGTCCATTGAGTCAGTGATGCCATCCAACCATCTCATCCTCTGTTGTCTGTTTCTCCTCCTGCCTTCAATCTTTCCCAGCATCAGAGTCTTTTCAAATGAGTCAGCTCTTCGCATCAGGTAGCCAAAGTATTGGAGTTTCAGCTTCAACATCAGTCCTTCCAATGACCATTCAGGACTGATTTCCTTTAGAATGGACTGGTTAGATAGATAATGATATGTAAGAGACATGTCATGAAATATTATCCCAAGTTTTACCTAAAATGATGCATTTTCCATTTCAGAGATACAGTGTGTTTGCTAGAGTAAACATTTGCCTATGAGTCAAATGTCCTGGTCAATGCCCAAATACCACCTTAAAAGCTATTTAATGTCTCTTTATTCACTTCTTATAAGCAGGTTGGACTAGATTACGTATTTCAAATTCAGACATTTGTCAGTTTATGATATCACAAGAATATTTGCTGGGCTTCCCTGGTGGCTCAGGGGTAAAGAATCCACCGGCAATGCAGGAGGCACAGGTCAATCCCTGGGTTGGGAAGATCCCCTGGAGTAGGAAATGGCAACCCACTCCAGTATTCTTGCCTGGGAAATTTTATGGACAGAGGAGCCTGGTGTGCTACAGTCCATGGGGTTGCAAAAGTGTTGGACACAACTTATTGACTGAACAACAACAGCAAATAGGTAGAATTATTAAATTATTTAAAAATTTACCCATGATTTAAGTGAATTTCAGTTAACAAAAAAAGTTCCACGTTCTAAAAATGCTTTTGCTAGGTTGCTTCCCACTAATGTAATTAGGGCTTTTACAAATGAGTGTATTTCTTTGTTTAAATAAGACAAACTGAACTTCTCTATGGTGCCACTATTTACACATGAGGTGTTTACTTTTTAGTTTATCCTACTGACTTCTGTCAATCCCCCAAGTGGTTTTAACTGAAGGCAAGGTTATCTTGCCACCCTTGATTTGGGGCAATCAGCCATCACAAAGCAAGTCCTGGTAATAAACATTAGAAGGAGAGGCCTGCAAACAGCTTCAGAATGATAAATAAGGATATCGTTTTCCAAATAGGAAACAGGAGGAGGTTAATTTAAAATAAACCACCAAGAGGTTTCTTACAGAGTTATCATCATGGGCCTTTCAAAATAAGAGTAGTCATTACGTGTGAGGGCAATTGTTCATCAGAACATCTTGTTTATTTGGCTGATTGTTCTCCCCAAGTATCATGCTTTTCAACAGATCAATCAGCAGCTTTAATCGGCTTTCCCAGACTATTTAACAGGATAATTTGGTCAAATGGCACATGTTATATAAATGGCCCTGCCCTAGCTTGCCCGATCACAGACACACTCAAGAGTTTCATGCAGACCTGTCATCACATTCTGGCTCTGCCTCTTTCTTGGAAAGTTGGGAAAGTTACTTCAAATTTCTGAGTTTTGTTTTCCTCATCTATGACATGAATGGCATAAGACCCACTTGCTGACCTAACGTGAGGACAAAGTGTGTTCTTATGTATAACAAACCTGATGTTGTGACTGGAATACATGGGGACCAAGTAAATGACGTTTACAGTGATCCAGCTGTAATCCTATACAATGATCCTTCTCCAATAGGGAGAAGGGAACCCACTCCAGTACTCTTGCCTGGAGAATCCCACGGATAGAGGAGCCTGGTGGGCTACAGTCCATGGGGTTGCAGAGGAGTTGGACATGTCTTAGCGACAAACAAGGACAACATGATGATCCTAGCCCATGAAAGGACTCACCACTCTGAGTGGCTTGACAAGGCAATGAGCAACCCTGACTTGCATGTCTGTTCTTTCTAAACAATGAGTAGTAGTGTGTCTTTATGTATAGAATGCATGCATTTCTGAAAAGTGAGGAGCAATCTCCTCTCTGTAGAAAACAAGTGTATTTTATTACTTAGTATCTTAGTCACAGGAGTCTATAATGGCATACCATAGACTCCATGGCTTATAACCAACATAAATCTAATTCTCACAGCTCTGGAGGCTGAGAAGCCTAAGATCAAAGTTCCATCAGATTCTGTGCCTGGTGAGAGCCCACTTCCTGTCTCAGAGGTGGCCATCTTCTCATTGTGTCCTCACAGGGCAGGAGGCAAAAGGCACTCTCTAGGGTCTTTTTCATAAGAGCACTAATCCCTTTCACGAGGGCTTCACTCTCATGGTAAAGCCCCACCTCCTGGTATCAAGTTTGCCAAAAAAAATTGTCAGAGTTCATGGAAAACTCTGACAAACTTTTTGGCCAACCCAATACAATCACATTAAAGGTTAGGATTTCAACTTACAAATTTTGACAGGAGTATAAACACTCAGTCTCTAGCAATTTATTACATTAAAAATAAGAGGGTTTGTGTGTGTGTGTGTGTGTGTGTGTGTGAGGCAATCAGTCTAAATTTGATTCATTACCTCTGACAGGAAATTTCATCTGGTAGCTCACAGCTGTCCCAGGTGACGCTAGTGGTAAAGAACCCTCCTGCCAATGCAGGAGATATAAGAGACATGGGTTCTATCCCTATGTCAGGAAGATCCCCTGGAGAAGGAAATGGCAACCCACTCCAGTAGTCTTGCCTGGAGAATCCCATGGACAGAGGAGCCTGGTGGGCTCTAGTCCACGGGGGTTGCAAAGAGTCAGACACAACTGAAGAAATTTAGCATGCATGCATGTGCTATTTGCTTGGCTGTTTATGAATCTCATTGCATAGACTGAAGGAAAAGCATGAGGCAGTGGGAGCAGGGAACACCAATGGGTGGGGTTGAAGCAGGTTGTGATAGCAGAGAAGGAACAGGTATGAACAAGTAATGAGGAGCTGGAATCCTTTAGGGGCCAGCCCTCAAAGCTCACTCTGGCCAGCATGGACGAGGTTTGAATTCTGGAATGTGGCTGTTCAGAAGACAGAAAAGGAGTGAGAAGAGGAGGCTTCCATGAGTTATTTTACAAAGAGTTGAGATAGGATGCCTGTTTTTTTAGGTTTCCCTGAGATGGTGGGATTTTTCAGGATGTAGAATTTTCAGTCCCCAAACTGGTTCAGTTTTGGCATCTAGTTCAGGCTCATTGGTAGTAAAGAGCCAAGGAGATAGTGACTCTGGAACCTTATAATAAATTTTAAGATTCACAGCTGCTAGATTACATGTAACATATACCAAACTGAAATTTATTTTCAGGATACCAAGATTAGGTACTATCTAAATTATTTAAAAATTGTTTAGAGTGGGTAGCCATTCCCTTTTCCAGGGGATTTTCTTGACCCAGGGATTGAACCCAGGTCTTCTGCATGGCAGCAGAATCTTTACTGTCTGAGCCACCAGGGGAGCCCTTTAAAATATATTCTGTCTAGAGCATGTATTAGCTGTTTTTATTTACTGGTAAATCTAACTCATAAGAAGAGGGAAATATTGTTAATAATAATCAAACAAAAGATTGCTAAATAACAATAAATCTGGTTTATAGCTAATACCTTAATATTGTTACTTAAAATGTTTTCAAATACTCTCAGTTCGTGTGTTAAAAGATCTCATGTTTCACAGATTTTTACCTTTTTTTCAAAATGACATGATCAATTAAGCATTTCTGATTGTATTTTTAAGAAACAAAACATTAACTTTGATTCCCAGAAGAGGAACTTTATTTCATATTTAACAATCAAAATATTCAATGTTAATTACAGATTTTACACTTTTCAAAAACCAAATCTTATTCCAAAATATATCAAAAAAAAACAATAAGACAGTTAATAATGTATTTATAGCACAGTAAGTTTTTCTGTCAAATTTTAAATTTGACAATTTAATTAATAAGTCTTCTCGGTTAATCGGCCCTGGGATCTTTGATATTCTAGCTTATCCTCCTGAATCATTATTAATCCCATCATCTTTCAACAAATGGATTGGATATGTAAATAGTAGAGGAGAGAGAAGGCAAGAGTAAAAATACTATCTTTGAATTTTATTATTAATAAACTCTTATAAAGGCAGAGAGGAATTAGGATTTGATTAGCTATTGGACTTCCCCGGTGGCTCAGATGGTAAAGAATCTGCCTGCAATGAGACCTGGGTTCAATATCTGGGTCAGAGGGATCTCCTGGAGGAACTGGCAACCCACTCCAGTATTCTTGCCTTGAAAACCCCATGCCCAGAGGAGCCTGGCAGACTATGGGATCTCAAAGAGATGAATACAACTGAGGGACTAGATGACATGACGTGATTAGTTATTAATCTGTACCTTTTTCTGTTAGAAAAAAAGTACATCAAATATATATGGTTTTCAAAATGAAGAAGGATACACAGATGCTAAAGAAATAAATCTTTAGATAGTAACTTTTTGAACTGGAAGAAAACTTGGCACTGTCCTACAGCCCACCTATTGGAACTAATGTCAGCATTTGGTGAGTCCTGAGCAATATCAGAAAGATGCAAGTTAAGTCCAATAATAAATACTTAGCCCTCAGCACAGCACCTGTACAGAGTGAACTCGATAAATATTAGCGGCAATGATTTAACAAGTCTTCTCGGTTAATCGGCCCTGGGATCTCTGATTCTCTAGCTTATCCTCCTGAATAATTATTAATCCCATCACCTTTCAACAAATGGATTCGATATGTAAATAGTAGAAGAGAGAGAAGGCAAGAGTAAAAATAATATCTGTGCATTTTATTAATTATTAATAAACTCTTATAAAGGCAGAGAGGAATTAAGGTGACCTGAATGGTTAAAATCATGACTAAAAAGTTTTTTTAACAACAACAACAAAAAGAGCCTCTTTCAATGCCATTTTGCACTCCTTTAGTACTTTTTAGTCAAGAACTGACTACAGTGACATTTTTGATGGTAAGAAATGTTGAGAAAAGTAAAAAGTATGTGTGGTTTTCTGCTTCACTTGTCGAGAGAATTGCGATAAAATAACCATTTAAATTCATGGGGTCGCAAGGAGTCGGACACGACTGAGCGACTGAACTGAACTGAACTGAACCATTTAAAATCAAGAAATGGAGCAAGAGGCCCTACTCTGAAGAACACAGTACTTTCAATGTTTCATGAATGTTATGAGTCACAGGAATAGCTACCCTTGGGGTCCTTATCTTGAAGATTGAAAAACTGTGGGCAAAAGAAACTAGAAAAATAGAAAGGTAGGACTATTTCTCCTCCTCTGATGGTCACCCTTTAGACTCCCTTAAACAACCTTTCTCATAGTGTTCTAAACCACTGCTTCTCAAACTGTAATGTGCATATAAACCACCTGAGGATCATGTTAGAATACAAGTGCTGATTCTGTAAGCCTGAATTGTAGCCCGAGATTTTTCCATTTTTAACAAGATCCCAAGCAGCACGGCCAGTCCAGAGACTGCGCCAGGAGCAGCAAGCCTCCACATTACTTCCACTGCGTATCGTTTCTCACCCCTTTGAAGACTGTACATTCTGTACTTTTCAGGACAACTTCAATGTTATTGATATTTCATTATTTTCATCAGTCAAATAGTTAACTAAATTGATTCAATTGTTATACTTTTGGGAGATTGTTCATATAAAAGATTTCTCGTATCAGAAAATATCATACCAATCTGGATTACTTCAGTTTAGAGTTTAGAAGATAGAATTATCACCAGTGACTTACCAAATAATATTCTCTTAAGGACTTCCCACTTACTCCAGTACCCCTTTCTGCATCTGTGTAACAACTTGGATAGAACAAAGAAACCATTATTTCCTACCAGTCAAAGCAAAATGAGTCATCCTTAAAGGAAGAAATGCTGAGATGTGCTAGACCCCTGGGCTAGGTATTACAGTTGGAACGAGAGAGAACTTGACTTAGGAAACTTTTCTGATGGTCATTTCTGGCTTTCTTCTCTATCAAAAAATAAATTGTAGAAAATCTCTTCTCTGGGCTCCAGTCTCCAAGCTCTAAGTCTTAATCTAATGCATGGAGGAAATTTTACTGTGCTCAGAGGAACTGAGTTGTTTTCTTGCTCTGTAATCTGCTAGCTGTTTGACATTGGTCAAACCACTTAACCTTTTAGAACTTCTGTTTTCTTTTTTTCCTCTTTCTTTCTTTCTTTCTTTTTTTTTTAAATGGGGGAAAATGAGGTTAGGGAAGCACCAAGTTTAAAAAGAAAATATGTCCATCAGAGATTATTAGAAGACAGGGTTATTTAGGGCATACCTGGATTCCTGATAATAGTATTTTAAAACTTGCTGTACTATGTCTCTATTTAGAGTTAACTCTTAAGTTGAATGCTACTTTTGGGACTCACCTTAGCACTCTTGATCTCAAAGTTCATCTCAATAAAGAGAAAGAACATTTTTTAGTATGATGACTCAAGTCTTCTTTTCCGAACTCCAAATCACTGAGATATAAATGTGAAATTAAAATAACATTCACCATTTCCTTGGAAGTGATAAACAGTAATACATGAGCATGTATGTTGGTCTGGTTTCTCCACGACCTGAGTAACTGCTCAATAAATAAATGGATGAATAAAATCAAGGATAAATTCTGTAAAGCCTGTGACAGAAGCCAAAGTTTTTAGTACCTAAATTAAAGCAGAAGCACCATAATTTTTCTCCAGGCTTTGAATTCCTTTCACTTCATAATTTTTTTTTTAAAGTAACAATCTATCAACATTTTAGAAACATTCAAATTCTAAGTAGGAGCACAACACATTGCTATGTAAAAGGTGAAAATTAAACATCTACAAACTACCTCTAGAAAGCATTTTTGTGAAAGTTTATTTAAAATAATGCATCCTGAAGAAAAGAAATATTGATATGAAACACTGCAGCAAACCACAAAAATACCTGAAACCCTTAACTCAATAATTATTTTCAAAAAACACTTCCCAAATGGAAAACCACAATCCTACACACATGCAGCGTTTCCCCTCCCAACTTCCCAGTAAATTCATGGATTCAGACTGATGCTTTCAGGGCACAGTTATTAAAAAAATAAGTGTATGTTGTCATTCTGTCACTAAGTTGTGTCTGACCTTTTGTGACCCCATGAACTACAGCATACCAAGCTTCCTTGTCCTTCACCAACTCCTGGAGCTTGCTCAAACTCATGTGCATCGAGTTGGTGATGCCATCCAACCATCCCATCCTCTGTCATCCCCTTCTTCTCCTGCCTTCAATCNCTGTCACTAAGTTGTGTCTGACCTTTTGTGACCCCATGAACTACAGCATACCAAGCTTCCTTGTCCTTCACCAACTCCTGGAGCTTGCTCAAACTCATGTGCATCGAGTTGGTGATGCCATCCAACCATCCCATCCTCTGTCATCCCCTTCTTCTCCTGCCTTCAATCTTTCCCAGTATCAAGGTCTTTTCTAATGAATCAACTCTTTGTATCAGGTGGCCAAAGTATTGGAGCTTCAGCTTCAGTATCAGTCTTTCTAATGAATATTCAGGATCGATTTGCTTTAGGATTGATTTGATCTTGCAGTCCAAGGGGCTCTCAAGAGTCTTCTCCAACACTAGCTCAAAAGCATCATTTCTTCAGTGTTCCACTCTATAATCATAAGGGATTTGATTTAGGTCATACCTGAATGGTCTAGTGGTTTTCCCTACTTTNGGGCAGGAGGAGAAGGGGACGACAAAGGCTGAGATGGCTGGATGGCATCACTGACTTGATGGGCGTGAGTCTGAGTGAACTCCGGGAGTTGGTGATGTACAGGGAGGCCTGGCATGCTGTGATTCATGGGGTCGCAAAGAGTCGGACACGACTGAGCGACTGAACTGAATTGAACTTCAGTGTTCATCCTTCTTTATGGTTCAACTCTCACATCCATACATGACTACTGGAAAAGTGTGTGAGGCCCTGTCATTTTGGATCTCCCACAGTACCATGTAACATGGATCTCTGTGTTTGATTGTAGTTTAAAGATTCGTTCCAGAGAGCTATTAAGAACTGTTTTAACTTTAAAATTTTCAAAATGCAAAAGAAAATCCAGGAAATAAAACTTGCGTGATGACTCTGTTGGCTTTTTCCAACACTGATTTCTAGATGGGAATTGCTAAAATGTGTTGTCTTCAAAAGTCCTGATTAGAGGATCATCCTTAAAAGGTTCATCTTCTGGACACTAATATCTGGTGAAGGAATTAAACAAAACATATAAGCTTTGAAACTGGTGTCAAATGGGGAAAAGATTTCAATCAAGTAATTGTACTTTTATTCTGTATTTGAAAAGGAGTTTTCTAACCAAAACCACTTGGATTGTGCTCAATGGACTACATACAAATAATTTGTCACTCTGTTTTATATCAACTATACTCTTTTTATCCATAAGCTCAGTTCCTAGGTTATTATATTTTTAAAAATATAATTTTTATATTAAAAAAATGGAGATATTTGTCTTGGATAGGATTTTTTTTTTGCAGGCTGTCCGAGAGAGAGAGAGAGAGAAAAAACAGATTCTACCAACCCTAACCTCAGTCTTTTTAGTCATTTAGTTTCTTAAAAATCATTGTGTGCAGCAGTCTTCCTCATACAATGTCACACAGTTAATCTTAGAAATAAAACATTACTAGGTAGAAGGAATACATAAAGAGAATTTAATTATTCTTTTACTGACCATGAATTAATAATAGAAGTATTATTTTTCTCATTGCATTTCTAATGAGTGAAGGCTAACAATCCTTTCTGAACACAAATTCCAGTAACAGAATCATGATGAGAATGAAGAATTTTAAATATTTCCTACACTTAAGAACTGCCCTTTCAAAAGACTGCCACTATTGAAGAAATCCAAGATGGGCATCATATGCATATGTAGTCTTAAAAATATATATATCTGGTTCGTAAAATAAATAATCTGAATTTCTTTGCTGTTTTACCATGCAGTTATGAGGCTTTCCTGGTGGCTCAGTGGTGAAGAATCTGCCTACCAAGTAGAAGATGCAAGTTCAATTCCTGGGTCAAGGAGATTCTCTGGAGAAGGAAATGGCAACCCACTCCAATATTCTTGCCTGGGAAATCCCACGGACAGAGGAAACTGGTGGGCTACAGTCCATGGGGTTGCAAAAGAGTGAGACATGACTTAACGACTACACAGCAACCTTAACAACTATGCAGTTATAACTCTCCTCTTGCCACGGTAAGCATTCAGCTACTCAGAGTTCTATTGGAAGACACACCTTATTAACCAAAACTTATCGACTCCTCTCCTCTCACCGTATTCACAATGGTATAATACAATATTTAATAACAACCTTAAAGTGAAAATAAAACCTTGGAAGAATTAATTTCTGAAATATCAAGGAATTCATTACCTTATAGATTATCTGCCTCACTTTAGCCAACTCTCAGTTGGCTAAAACGTTTGAGAAAACAGAATCCAAATCTTAATTATTCCAACAAAATTTACCCTGTATGTAGGTGATATTTAAAAGCTGTAAGGAAAATTCACAGAATTAAAGAAAAGATACCTAAAACGAAGTGGGAAGAAAACAATATATATATTAGTATGTTCTATTGAAGGGGGAAACAGAGGATGAGATGATTAGATAGTGTTACTGACCCAGTGGACATGAAATTCAGCAAGCTCCAGGAGATAGTGGAGGACACGGGAGACTGGTGTGTTGCAGTCTATGTAGTCGCAAAGAGTTGAACATGACTTAGCGACTAAACAACAGCAACAAGCCTGGGCACAATGTTTATTAATTGGATAAAGTGTTTAACTTATGAGACCTTAATAAAAATTAGAAGACTTAAAAACTAAAGCCTAGAGATAGAAGGGATTAAGAGAATGAATCCAATCCCCTCATTTTACTGAGAAAGCCAAAGCCCAGAGGTTATGTGATTAGGTTGGGACCATTATCTAAGTCTGATGTCCCACTCAATTTATTTTCCAAAATAGGACATAAGAAGAATATACAAAATGTGGGCTAAAGTTTGAGGGAGAGGGAAGCACATCTAAAGCATGGAGATTATTAGCTCTTAATAACCAGTTATGAGGTTTCCCAGGTGGCTCAGATGGTAAAGAATCTGTCTGCAATGCGAGAGACATGGGTTCAGTCCCTGGGTTGGGAAGAACCCCAGGAGAAAGGAACGGCTATCTACTCCAGTATTCTTGCCTAGAGAGTTCCCTGGACAGAGGAGCCTGGCGGGCTAGAGTCCATGCGGTCACAAAGAGTCAGACAGGACGAGTCAAGCATTATTCTAGACATTTTTATGTGTCTCTTGTGCTTGATCACATAGCAACACTATGAGGAAGTTACCATCCTTGGTTTAGAGATACAGGAACTGAAACTCAGAGAGGTCATCCTGACGCTAATGTCTATGCATTTCCACTATACTTGCCCCAGACACTTACTGATCCTATTTCTCTGGCCACTGATTGGCTTCTCAATGGCCAATTAGCTGACATACCCATTTAACAAATATACACCAAGTCTCTGCTTTGTGCCAAATCCCAACCCCCTGGGAGTTGAGTGTGTATTGATGAACAGAAGAGGTTTGACCTCTGCCCTCAGGGAGCCAGTGGACACGGGGACCAGCTCTACTATTTCTTAACCCAGGAGTATCTCTTTTACACTTTCAGGTCTGGCTATCTTCACTTCAAATAACTCTCTGGAAGCTCCGATAGTGATCAGATCCTCAGTAAAATTATTTGAAAACTTAACATTGGCCTTTCATATCCTACTTTTCCTCTGAAAGAATATTAATGCAAATAGTTTCAGTAACAGTTGGCAAGAACACTTTACACAGTGGTTTTCCACAGTATGGAACCATCAAATTTCAAAATTGCTTCAGGATTAAAATACATTCTTGAAATTTTACATTTTCAAGGATTCCTTAATTCAAACACAGTGGAATCTAAGCATAGTGCAATACTTTTTAAAAGTTGAGTTTATTTTTAGACTCTTAAGTTGAGTTTATTTTTAGACTCTTCAATAGACTTTTTAAAAGTTGAGTTTACTCAACTTCAATAGACTCGTCAATTAGGAAAAAAGTGATCATAAAGCATGGACCACAGTAATTGTGTTGTATCAAAGTGACAGTATAATGCCTGAAACATCAGTTCTGAAAATTTAAATCATTCTTATATGTAAAATATATTCCATGAATGACATTAAAGAATGAATAGCTTGGTATATGGTTTTTGTCCAGTCATTTTATGAATGTCCACTGTCAAGTTCCCATACATAATTTGGTTTTGTATTTGAAAGCAATGCTTATCATTCTATCACCAATCAGACCTCTGTACATGGAGCCCAGGAAGAATGATGCGTGTCAGAGAGGCCTGTCTACACTGCCTAGATGAGGTTGGTCCTTGATTTGCAGCCACAGCTGCTAATGGCTAGGAATACAATTATTTTCAACCACTCCACTTAGATTCACATTCTTCTCTGCCCTGGTGCTTTAAAAAGCACCAGGAGGTTTTCCTGTCTCCTGGCAGGCCATCATTCTACAGACTGACTTTAATTTGAGCTTGGCATGTCATCACACGTGTGTGGGAGCATCATCTGAAATCTTCAGAAATATTTTCTTTCTTCAGAACAAGTAAAATTGGCCTCAAGAATAAACAAGTGACCTAAGAGAAGCGTGACTGATGAGTCACTCTGAATGTTGCTGCACAGTTTACAGGCTGTTATAGCTGTCCCGTGTCTCAAACTCGACTGTTGGACTTTGAGAATCTCCCTCTGTTGTCCTGCCTTGCCTTCAGATGACCCTCATAGGAGAAGATGATAGACATCAGAGAGACTCCAGACTGCCCGTGTCATGAGACATTGCTCACAAGTCTACTCACCTTCACTCCTCTGAAATGGCCTATTCCCTGTAATTACCTTATCATCTACATGCTTCAATCTTTTTTCATAATTTCTCCAGAACCCTAATCTCAGATAGTAGTCAGATGTTAGCAGATTCGATTATTAAAATGATATAAAATTTAGTCTGGATGATGGAATATATTTATATGATTTAAGCAGTCTGTTCAATTTATATACTTAGTCACATATAAAACTAAAGCACTTAGATCTGGGCATCTTCCCCAACTCACCCATTTCCTGGCTGACAAGAGAACCTGAGGCCAGCAGCATACTTCCCTGTTACACACATACATTAAGATGAGTTTTAAAGCAAGTGAAATTGGTTGAGTTCCCAAGATGTTGAAGTAAAAAGACACCTCCTTTCATGGGCACACCAAATTTACAACTATTTACAGAACAGCTATTGATGAAACAGAACTTAAGATCTTCTACAACTAAAGATATAGGGAAGAAATCACAGTGAGATAGGTAACTGGGGGTTGAGTTGTTGTACAGTCAAGATCCATACCCTCCAAGTGAAAGTGAAAGTGAAGTCCTTCAGTCATGTCCAACTCTTTGAGACCCCATGGACTGTATAGCCTACCAGCCTCCTCTGTCCATGAGATTTTCCAGGCAGGAATACTGGATTGGGTTGCCATTTCCTTCTCCAGGAGATCTTCCCAACCCAGGGATTGAACTCGGCCCTCCAAGGGGGCAATCCACAAATAGGAGAATAATTACAGTTGCAGAAGTTCTCCCCAAGAAATGATTGGTCTGAGCCCTGTATTGGGCTCTCCAGCCTAGGAGTCCTGTGCCAGGAAGATGAACCCCTATTGTGTTTGTTTTTGAAAACCAGTGGTGCTTACTTGTGAAAGACTCAGAGGATGGGAGACTCTGCTCATAAAAGGCACATACAAAATCTCACACACTCTGGAACCTCAGAATACAAGCAACAATTTGAACAGAGCCTGGGTCAGACCTACCTGTTGACCTTAGAGAGTCTCCTAGAGAGGTAGAAAGCAACTGGAGCTCTCCCTGGGGACATAGACACTGGCAGCACCCATTTGAGGGAACTTGAAAAGGCAGAGGAACCAGAGATCAAATTGCCAACATCCACTGAATCACTGAAAGAGCAAGAGAGTTCCAGAAAAACATCTATTTCTGCTTTCTTGACTATGCCTTTGACTGTGTGGATCACAATAAACTGTGGAAAATTCTGAAAGNAAGGAGATCTAACCAGTCCATTCTAAAGGAGATCAGTCCTGGGTGTTCTTTAGAGGGAATGATGCTGAAGCTGAAACTCCAGTACTTTGGCCACCTCATGTGAAGAGTTGACTCCTTGGAAAAGACTCTGATGCTGGGAGGGACTGGGGGCAGGAGGAGAAGGGGACGGGAGAGGATGAGATGGCTGGATGGCATCACCGCCTCGATGGGCGTGAGTTTGAGTGAACTCCAGGAGTTGGTGGTAGACACTGAGGCCTGGCGTGCTGCAGTTCATGAGGTCGCAAAGAGTCGGACACGACTGAACTGAACTGAACTGACTGTTCTACCATGTGGGCACTGGTGCTGGTAAGCACCAGTTTACAATCCTCCCTCTAGTTTATAAGCCTCCGGACAAAGACCCCTCCCTGCCTACCAGCCTGTAGGCACCAGGACTGAGATGCTTCAAGAACAAGCAGCTGAGTTGGCAGGGACATAGCCCTACCAATGAGCTGACAGGCAGTCTTAAGATCTTGTGAATCTGCAGTCACCCCTGGACATGGCTCTTCCCACCAGAGTGCAGACCTGGCCCCACACATCTGTGGGCAGGTACCAGCCCCAGAATACCCTCAGCCCCAGCCCTATCTACCAAGCCTGATCTAGCCTTACCTGTCACCAGCCTAAGGATAAGCACAGCCCCACAGCCTGCCATGGCTGCACCCTTCCCAACTACCAGCAGCCCAGCAGCCAGCTGGGCCACAGCCTTGGCCAACAAATTTCAGGACAGCCTGAATGCCACAGCCAACTATGTCAGGAACTGCCCCAACCGGCCAGCAATCCAACATCAGCTCTGGGACACCTAGGAGACTCCAGGATCCAGTTCTGCCAGTTGATGTTCTAGCACTAGGCCAAGGACCTGGCTTCTCTCACTCGTAATCAGGTATCAGATCTAGGATCTTCTAGACTCCACCTCTACCTACCAGTGAGCCAGGACGAGCTCCAGGGCCCCCTGGGGTTCTGCAGCCAGTTACCTCCTGAGTCAACCCCATCAACAGTGGCTAGTGGCCTCCACACAAGGCTGGATCTGACAACAAAGCAGAGTGGAAGCCAGTCAGCCCTAGCAGACCACCCACTGTAGTTAGCCCACCACAATAGAAGGGCCCACACGAACCACAGCAAGACAATAGTAATAGGAGACTTTAACAGCTTACTTATATCAGTGCACAGGTCATCCAGACAGAAAAATCAATAAGGAAGCACTGGCTTTAAATGACACATATCATTTATGTGATAAATGCTCTTTATCACATATTAAAGATCTTTAATGATATTATAAAAAGCTCTCCAGAAAGTGGACATAAAGTTTGCATGAAAGTGAAAGTGAAGTCACTCACTCGTGTCCGACTCTTTGCGACCCCACGGACTCTAGCCTACNTCAATAAGGAAGCACTGGCTTTAAATGACACATATCATTTATGTGATAAATGCTCTTTATCACATATTAAAGATCTTTAATGATATTATAAAAAGCTCTCCAGAAAGTGGACATAAAGTTTGCATGAAAGTGAAAGTGAAGTCACTCACTCGTGTCCGACTCTTTGCGACCCCACGGACTCTAGCCTACGAGGTTCCTCCATCCATGGAATTTTCCAGGCAAGAGTACTGGAGTGGGTTGCCATTTCTTTCTCCAGGGGATCTCCCCGATCAATGGATCGAACCTGGATCTCCTGCATTGCAAACAGGTGCTTTTACCGTCTGAGCCACCAAGGAAGCCACCACTTTGACATAATAAAGGCCATATATGACAAACCCAGATCTAACATCACATTCAATGATGAAAAGTTGAAAGCATTTCCTCTAACATCATAAAGAAGACAAGGATGCCCATTCTCGCCACTTTTATTCAACATAGTGTTGGAAATTCTAGCACAGGAATCAGACAAAAAAAAGAAGTAAAAGAGATCCAAATGAGAAAGGAAGAAGTAAACCTATCATTGATTGCAGATATTACGATATTCTCAATAGAAAATCCTAAAGATGTCACAAAAAATCTACTAGAACTTAACAGCAAATTTGTTAAGGCCGAAGAATACTAAGTTAATATACGGAAATCGGTTGCATTTCTATACGTTAACAACAAACTATCAGAAAGAGAAATTAAAAACAATTCCACTTGTAATTTCATCAAAAAGAATAAAATACCCAAGAATAAACCTACCTAAGCAGGCAAAAGACCAGTACTCAGAAGACTATAACACACTGATGAAAGAAACTGAAGATGACACAAATTGAAAGAATTATATTGTTAAAATAACAATACCACCCAAGGCAATCTCCAGATGCAAGTCCTATTAAAATACCAATTGGAGTTTTCACAGAGCTAGAAAAAAATTTTTTTTTTTAATTTATACACAAATACAAAAGACCCT
The DNA here is from genome assembly GCA_006410615.1 of Neotragus moschatus. Classification (NCBI taxonomy): domain Eukaryota; kingdom Metazoa; phylum Chordata; class Mammalia; order Artiodactyla; family Bovidae; genus Neotragus; species Neotragus moschatus. The sequence continues at coordinate 495,391 of SJYA01000034.1, read as the reverse complement.
GAATAGCCAAAACAACCTTGAGAAAGCAGAACAGAGCTGGAAGAATCATGCTCCATACTTCAGACTCTATTACAAAGCTACAGTAATAAAATCAGTATCATACTGGTACAACAATAAGCACATAAATCAGTAGAACAAATAGAGAACCTAGAAATAAAGCCACATATTTATGGTCAATTAATCTATGACAAAAAAGGCAAGAATATACAATGTCTCTTTAATAAGTGGTGCTGAGAAAACTGGAGAGCTGTATGTTTAAAAAAAATGAAATCAGGACATTTTCTTATACCACATACAAAAATAAACCCAAAATGGCTTAAAGGCCTAAATGTAAGACTGGAAATCATAAGACTCCTAGAAGAAAATATAAACAGAATACCCTTTGATATAAATCAGCAACATTTTTTAGATCCGTCTCCTAAGGCAAAGAAAATGAAAGCAAAAACAAACAAATGGGGCCTAACTAAACTTAAAAGCTTTCACATAGCAAAGGAAACCATTGACAAAATGAAAAGATAACCTATAGGAATGGAAGAAAATATTTACAAATGATATGACTTACAAGGGGTTAATATCCAAAATACATAAACAGCTCTTAAAATTCATCAAAAAGCAACCTGATTACAAAATAGGAAGAAGAGCTGAATAGATATTTTTCCAAAGAAGACATACAGGTGGCCAACTGGCACATGAAAAGATACTCAGCATCACTAATCGCCAGGGAAATGCAAATCAAAATCACAGTGGGTATCATCTCATACATGACAGAGTGGCTGCCATCAAAAACACCACAAATAACTAAGATTGGCAAGTATATGAAGAAAGGGGAACCTTTGTACACTGTTGGTGGGAGTATAAATTGGTTTAGCCACTGTGGAAAGCAGTATGAAAGGGCTTCAAAAAACTAAAAATTGAACTGCCATATAATTTGGCAATTTTACTCCTGGGTGTATGTTCAGAGGAAGCAAAAAACACTACCTTGAAAAGATACGTGCATCCCAACGTTCATAGCAGCATAATTTATAGTAACCAAGATATGGAAGCAAACTAAGTGTCCATCAACAGAAGAATAGATAAAGAATACGAATTAAATACTACTCACCCATAGAAAGGAAAAGAAAATTTCCCATTTGTAGCAACATGGATGGACCTGGAGGGTATGATGCTTTGGGAAACATGTCAGATAGAGAAAGAGAAACACTATATGTTATCATTTATGTGTGGAATCTAAAAAATAAAACAAACTATTTAATATAACAACAAAAAAGAAACAAACTCACAGGTACAGAGAATGAAGTGGTGGTTATCAGTGGGGAGAAAGAAGCAGGAAGGGGCAAAATAGAGAAAGGGGATAAAGAGGTACAAGCTTTTCTGTATAAAATAAATTAGCTGCAAGTATATAAGATGAGATAAGGACAGAAGATGAAATTGTTGGATGACATCACTGACTCAATGGACATGGGTTTGGGTAGACATCGGGAGTTGGTGATGGACAGGGAGACCTGGTGTGCTGCAGTTCATGGGGTCACAAAGGGTCGGACACGACTGAGCGACTGAACTGAACAAGGATATATTGTACAGCATAGTAATATATCCAAAATTTTATAACTTTAAATGGACTATAATCTATAAACATCTTGAATCCTTGAGTTGTACATCTGAAATAATATTCTAAACCAACTTCAATAAAAACAAAACAAAACTCACCTGAACTTCTTTAATGGCAGGGAGAAACCATATTAGAGAATAAAATTGAATGGCAATAAAATTTTAACTAGTGAGGAAAAGACCTTTGTAAAGAGATTATACCAAATTCAATCCCTAATGAACTGAATTGTCACTTTTAAGGGAGAATCAAGTTCAATTATGAAAGTAGTTGTGTCACCTAATTTTTTGATCAGAACAGATAAATAATCTGTAAAATGATAGAGTGTAGTACATGCAAGTTGGTTAGAATGAACTGTGTAGCCCCTTTCCTCTTGTGATTTTGCACTGAAGTCTGAAAATAACTAGCTATTGGCTCAGATGGAACTCTGAAGAGAGATGGAAACTCATTCCTATGAAAGGACTACAACTATAATTTCAAAGAAGTGTTTTGGGTGTTTTTCGGTAATTCTTGGGAGAAAAGCAGAACAGGGAATATAATCTTAAAACATAATGGGATGGGACACAGACTTGCAGTTAAGATGTAGAAAAGTGTACCTAACAAAAAAGAATTCTTTATAAACCCACAGGCTGAGAGGAAAGCAGGTTTGAGAATATTTGAAGTAAAAAAAGAAAACAAATGATGTAATTGTTGGAGCATATTATGGCTGCCTGGATGGATAAAGATACAGAGAAATTATCTTGACAACCATCTCAGAGACTGACTAGAGGAGAGAGATTTGAACTGAAAATCTCCCCGTCTAAGAGTAATGACAGGCAAGTTCTGTGACTTGCAAGCTTTGTCCACAAGGAGAATGCCGCTACTTCATCCTTCCATTCATTTCCTCAGTGAATCTCTACTGCTTGTCTTATTCTGCTCTAGGAACTGGGAATGGAAGAATAAATAAGAAAAATACTCTGAAGTTTAAACTAATGTGATGAACTATTGTGGCAAGGTCACAAACAGAGGCATGCAGCAAGTGAGCTCTACAGGGTGGGGTCTCTGAAGGAGACCACGTGAATGACATCACAGAGGGTCAGTAGGTTGGGACCTGAGACACAGCTCAGCCAGGGACAGAGGTGAGAGGGAAGAGCTTTCTGTCCAGTAGGAAGCATATCTTAGAACCAGAGAGAAGTTTGGTGTGGCCAGAATCTCTTAAAGATGGAGTGTGGAAAGACAGGTGGCTGAAGAGGCGAGCATGTGAATTTAGGAAATGAGAAGCTTGTCCTGTGAGTTAATAAAAATATGACATAGTTGGGCTTTAATTTTAAAAGTTTTACACTGACTCAAATATGTTCGAGGAGGGCAGGATGGGGCTGGCGAGCCATATTGACTTCATTTTCTTTTGGCAAGTTTGAAGATTGTTAGATCAGGGAACTCTTAGTAGACATGCTTTTAGATTTCATCGTGGCATTTGATGAGGCCTCTTGTCAACAAGTTCTAGAAACAGGTATTGGATGATAGCACAATTAAGTAGATTAATCTCTAGACTGCAACCTACCTTTCCAGTCTTGTCTTGTCTTGTTCCCCTACACCTCCCATACGCCGGCCATTAAATTCTTTGTTGGGGCCTGAACACACCCTGTATGCTCCAACCTCATTGCCTTTGTTCACATGTTCTTGTCACCTGGAGTGACATCCTTTCATCTCCTAAGCATTGAAACTCTGTCCATTGTTCAGCGGGCCACCTCCTCATACATATATTTGTACTTTCCTTATGATCCTTGCCTTACTCTATTTTGCCTTACAGCCATTTAGTAACTACCTAGTACTGTCTATGGCCTTTTAACATGTTTGAAGGCAAGAATATTTTCATATTACTTGGTATCATAAGGAAGTTTATACTAGCACCTCAAAAACATCTTTAGTGTTTTTCTGTCTTCCAGACACTATAGAGAGTTGCTTGTCATCTTTATTTCCAAGTAGCGGTAAAATGTACTAGTTGGAAGTAAAGCTATATCAGTCACCCAGACCTAAGTTAGGTCCTGGCTGGGACACTTATTGGCTGTGTCACTTGAGGCAAGTTATTTAGCCTCTCTGAAGTTCAATGTTCTCATCTGTAAACTTTTAAGGTTGTTTCGATTATTGAAGTAGACTAGTGTTTAAAATGCATTTAGGGGGGAACTCCCTGGTGGCCAGTATATACGTGGACTTCCCTGGAGGCTCAGAAGGTAAAATGTCTGCCTACAATGTGGGAGACCTGGTTCGATCCCTAGGTTGGGAAGATCCTCTGGAGAAGGAAATGGCAACCCACTCCAATACTCTTGCCTGGAAAATTCCATGGACTGAGGAGCCTGGTAGGCTACAGTCCATGGGGTCGCAAAGAGTCAGACACGACTGAGCAACTTCACTTTCACTTTCCCTGGTGGCCCAATGATCGAGAATCTGCCTGCCAATGCAGGAGACACAGTGCAATCCCTGGCCTGGGAACTAAGATTCCACATGCTGTGGGGCAACTGAGTCCATACATCACAACTACTGAGCCAGTTCTCAAGAGCCCAAGCTCTGCAACAAGAGAAACTACTGCAGCAAGAAGCTTGCTCGTCGCAAATAGACAAAGTCTGTGTGCAGCAACGAAGACCCAGCACAGTTAAAAATAAATAAATACATAAAGCTTTTTAAAAAGTGATGATATAAATTAAAAGAAATTAAAAGTGAATAAAAGGCATTTCGGGGAATTCCCTGATGGTCCAGTGATTAGGTCTCGGCACTTTCACTGTGGTGGCCTGTGTTCAATCCTTGGTCAGGGAAATAAGTTTCCACAAGCCAGGTGACAGGCCCAAATAATAGTAATAATTATAGAATAAAATAAAATAAAAAGCATTTACTACAGTCAGTTCAGTTCAGTTGCTCAGTCGTGTCCGACTCCTTGTGACCCCATAAATTGCAGCACACCAGGCCTCTCTGTCCATCATCAACTCCCAGAGCTCACTCAAACTCACGTCCATTGAGTCCGTGATGCCATCCAGCCATCTCATCCTCGGTCGTCCTCTTCTCCTCCTGCCCCCAGTCCCTCCCAGCATCAGAGTCTTTTCCAATGACTCAACTCTTCGCATGAGGTGGCCAAAGTACTGGAGTTTCAGCTTTAGCATCATTCCTTCCAAAGAACACCCAGGACTGATCTCTTTTAGAATGGACTGGTTAGATCTCCTTGCAGTCCAAGGGACTCTCTAGAGTCTTCTCCAACACCACAGTTCAAAAGCATCAATTCTTCAACTTTCTTCACAGTCCAACTCTCACATCCATACATGACCACTGGAAAAACCATAGCCTTGACTAGACGGACCTTTGTTGGCAAAGTAATGCCTCTGCTTTTGAATATGCTGTCTGGTTTGGTCATAACTTTCCTTCCAAGGAGTAAGCATCTTTTAATTTCATGGTTGCAATCACCATATGCAGTGATTTTGGAGCCCCCCAAAATAAAGTCTGACACTGTTTCCACTGTTTCCCCATCTATTTCCCATGAAGTGATGGGACCAGATGCCATGATCTTCGTTTTCTGAACGTAGAGCTTTAAGCCAACTTTTTAACTCTCTTCTTTCACTTTCATTAACACTTAACAAAAGCTCAGAAAACAAATTACGTTTGTGACTTCACTCACTGCTAAACCCATTTCACAGACACTAGGGAGATGTAAAGATGCACATGGACTCTTCAGGGAATTCACAATTTAGTGGAGACCAAAACTCATCAATGTTGTTTAGTTTTGATAAGTATTCATCCTGAGAGTAGGAAAGCTTGAAAATGGCAAAGAAATGTTACAAACATTTCACCTTCAAATGGATGTTACAGGAAATACTAAATGATGATGAAATCATTTTCCTAATATAGCACATTTAGATTACCTCTATGTAATCCATTAATATTTAACACAAAAATTGTAATTACCCATACAACATTTTTTTTTTTTAATGATGGGAAAAAAAATCATCATGGGAATATATCAAGAAAGAAAGAGAAAGAAGATGTTGAGACTTTTTTAAAAAAAGCTTTTTGTTGTAGTAAACAACTGTACTTTTTATCCATTAACTTCCCTCTCTTTAAATATGACATTTAGAGCTGAGGGAAGCCACAGAGTCTTGGAGCTTGGGAAGAGCCCTATCTGCCATCTATCGCAGAGAGGGAAGAAAAGGTGCAGGACGCTGAGGTTTCACCTGCGGCAGAATCCAAGGTGCTGCTTTACTTTCTTTGTCCTGCAGTTCTCTCCATCCGTTACCATGCTGCTTTCTGCCCTGGGAAGCTGACCTCTACAAATTGTGTCCACAAGCTCTCTTGTCCTCAAGCTTTTGGTTGGTTTCTTTCTACCAAAAAGAATCACTATCAGAAGATGCTTAGAAGAAAAACTATGACCAACCTAGACAGCATATTAAAAAGCAGAGACATTCCTTTGCCAACAAAGGTCTGTCTAGTCAAAGCTATGGTTTTTCCAGTAGCCATATATGCATGTGAGAGACTAAAGAAAGCTGAGCACCAAAGAACTGATACTTTTAAACTGTGGTATTGGAGAAGATGACTCATTTGAAAAGACCCTGAGGCTGGGAAAGATTGAAGGCAGGAGGAGAAGGAGACAACAGAGGATGAGATGGTTGGATGCCATCACCAGCTCAATGGACATGAGTGTGGGTAAACTCCAGGAGTTGGTGATGGACAGGGAGGCATGGCATGCTGCCGTCCATGGGGTCGCAAAGAGTCGGACACGACTGAGTGACTGAACTGAACTGAACTTGAGAGTCCCTTGGACTACAGTCAATCCTAAAGAAAATCAGTCCTAAATACTCATTGGAAGGACTGATGCTGAAGCTGAAGCTCCAATACTTTGGCCACCTGATGTGAAGAACTGACTCATTGGAAAAGACACTCATGCTGGAAAAGGCTGAAGGCATGAGGAGGAGGGGTGACAGAGGATGAGATGGTTGGATGATATCACTGGCTTGACGGACACGAGTTTGAGTAAGCTCTGGGAGTTGGTGATGGACAGGGAAGCCAGGTGTGCTGCAGCCCATGGGGTTGCAGAGTAGGACACGGCTGAGCAACTGAACTGAACTGATCAGGAGATGCCAGTTTCAGGGAGAGTGAGGTATTTATGCACCCAGTACCTGCTCCGGTAAACTGTAGGTTATGTCTGGTGACTCAGTGAAAGATTCCCATTAGAGCCCAGTGCCCTTTTCTAAATCTACCCTTATAGCTGCCTTACTTTTTTTGTTCATGAGGTAACGGCGTGTCAATCAGGAGTGAGAGACTGAGGACTTAGGCACTTTCTTTTGCCCTTTAGCCACAGAGGTGGCAAAAATAGCCCCTTCAAGTATTTCTCTGTCTCTTGCTGATTTAATTATATCCTGTTTACATTTTTGTAAGCGGCTATATCTTAATTTTTTGCCTGTGTTTGTTACTTATTCATTTGGCTGCACCGGCTTTTATGAGGCCTACGGGATCTTCGCTGCCAGTGTGCCGGGTCTTCACTGTGGCATGTGGAATCTTTAGTGGCACCATGCAGGATCTAGTTCCATGACCAGGGATCAAACCCAGACTCCCTGCATTAGGAGCACAGAGTCTTAACCACTGGACCACCAGGGAAGCCCCTACTCCATCTTTCAAATCCTCAATTATTCTTCTTGAATGTGCCACCTGGGACATTGCTGGTATCCTGACTGACTTCCTTGATTTCTAGTTCAGTACTTTCCCCCCAACACTATGCTTCCACAGAGAGCTAAAAGAAGGATTGCTTTCACGGGGATAGGTTTTTACTCCTTTATTCAAAAATTATCTTCTCTTAGAAATACTTTGATAGTTAAGAACTGACTGCAATTTCAGTCTCTTTTGTGATGACATTGCAATTTCTTTGTAGAGCAGTTCAGAAAAGATTGGAATTTTTCCTAGGTGAATTGCTGATAGAACCACATCTCTTTCTTAGTTCTTGTCCTTCCTCTGATGAAAATAAAAAAGAGGTTATTCTATGAGATATTGGAACCACAAAATAATGAGACAAACTTACAAATAAAATCCATCTTAAGAATAAAACAGATATCCATGAATGCAATATTTCAACTGTTACATAGCTTAAAGAGAGGGCAGGCTGAAAGTAAAAAAGCTGATGGGGATGGATTTTCTTTACCTATTTTATAATAGTTTTTCTTTTGTAAAAGTAATGAAAGAATAGGTAGGGAGGAGGGGAGAATTGGTGGGAAGATAAGACACGCATGCCTGGTGCTGAATAAAAGACGATTTGTACCTAGTACATTGTAGAAATTGTTCAAGAACAGTTCAGCCATGTAAAAATATGACCCTGTAATACTGCCAAGGTCAATCAAACTCATAGTTATTGACTCAGAAAGAACTGGCCTTACAGGATACCATTGCTCCAAGCCTGTTAAAATTTATACTTCTAATTATTAACATTTAGAAGATATATTTGAATCCTGAGAAATTAATTGGACAGAAATTATGGTAAAAAGAACTCATCCTTTTATTTTCCTTAGTGGATAAAACTTTAAAGAGATGCCATAAAAATCTAAAATAGCTACCTAGGCACTCTATCTCAGCACTATTATTTTCATTATTTGAATAGCAGTTATTGCTATTGGATATTTTTCTTATTTACATATTTATTTGTTTGGCTTTATTTCTCTAATACAATTTAAGCCCTGTAAGAACAGATACTAGCCTTTTTATTCAAGGCTTGTTGAACAAATTAAATAAATATTGACTCATAAATAATAATCTGTAGAGAGTTACCCATTAAACTCCAAATCTACATACTTCAAAACCAACAATCACAGTGTCCATGGTTGAATAAGAGTAAAGAATATGTTGAAGAGTATGTTTATTGCTATCCCATTCATGCAAAAGAATAAAACATGTCTTTTTTTTTCCCTAAAAGGAACCATTTGTATGTATATTACTTGTTAAAGGTAATGAATGTACATAAAAATTTGCAAGTCTATGACATTTTCTTTTAATTACCGAACTGTAATCCATTTTTTCTTCCAGAGATTCGGATTTGGGAGGCTTAACATCTTTTAGACTTCTGTTTCATTTGATTTTGTTACAAGGAATAAATAGGCATTACTTTAACAATTTATAAAAGAAAAAAATAAAATCATGAAGTCAAAGTCTCTAATATAATGGCTTTGGAGACAGCTATTGGAACAAATTAGAATCTGAATTCATAACAAATTATGATTTTGGTTTTCTCTCTCATTCCCTGTTTCTGTTACTAGAATAATGAAATCATTCCCAGGTTTCAGTTCCTATCCCCAACTCACCCCAATAATATATTTTCCAACCATCTTTCTACCCCTGACCATCACTCCATTAAAATTTTTCTGCCCAATAATATTCTTAGGCCAAGCCAACTTTCAGATTGTACTTGATAGCAAAAGGGAAAAATGGATAATCTTAAGAGACAGGATTAAAAAAGATTGAAGATGTCAGTGAAACTCAAGAAGATGGCAGGGGAAAGGCTGGGGAAAGATGAGAAGAGCTCTAAAGTGATTGCTTCTGCTTCCTACCTTCTCCCCAAAGCAGAGCACTTAAATGTCTCTCTGTACACAGATCCAGGCAATATGTTTTAGAAGTAGAAATACTGGAGTATCAAGTATCCCCACATCTCAGCTGGCATTTTGCCTACTCGTCCATGAACTCTCTCACTGGGTACATCCTCAAGCCTTCTTGGAGATTGCAGGTCATAAATGTGTATGATTAATTGCCTATGTTGAAACCAAAAATAATGTTTCCAGAACATTCAGATTACAAGGTGAAGCAAGAGCCCAGTCTCTGTTAGGGAACCTGACAGGGATGGCTGAAGAAAGATTGCACTCACTTGGGGCAAGCTAATAAACATTTCTGGTAGATAGAATAACAATAGGGTAAGACTAGACAATAGGAATTTGTTGCAGATTGTGAAAGACACCTAATAAATAGAAAAGGACACGGGCTAAGGGGCAGAGACTTAGATAAGAGAAGAGGAATATGTGAGGCAATTGTCAAGAGCAATTGTCGAGAGAGGTTCACAACTTAGCTTCTAAATACAATTAACCCATGTTGATAGGAATGTATTATAGAAGCAGTATGGTGTCTTCCCCATATATAGATCATTAGAGGTGTCTACTGCCTATGGGTAAGAGCAAATGATTTGTTATTTCCCTCTTCTGGTTTATAAACTATAATTGCCTCCCTTGGGATTATAACCATATGTACACACAAACTTTTATATATATATATATATATATAAAATGTGTCAAATACATGACTGTACTGCCCAGAATCAAGCAGAGAGAAGCCAGTGGTGGCTTCAGTTGCAGCCATACACTGTTAAAGACCTGCTTCTCTCTGTTGAAGACCACCCCACACAATTGGAACAGAGTTGGCTGGTCCAGAATCCTGTAGCCATCCTGCTTCCTCAGTTGTGAGGTTTGCCAAAGGCAGTTCATGTTTGAAGCCCCAGCAATTGCTGTAATACAAATACAGACAGTTTCTGAGTGCACGCTCATTCCCAGGGCCAGGGGCAGATCCCGTCCTGCAGTTTACTAGTTCCTGGGCCTTGGTCGTCCATCCCTCCTCCTCCTCAGTGACCTACCCAAGGGAGGAGTAGCTGATCTTGTCTTCTTTCTTCACAACATGCAAATTCGTCATACACCTCCCTTTCACAAGAGGCAGCTTTCACTGAAGTAGAAAGGTGATATAACCTTCCAAGGGAGGTTCTGAAGTAAATCCCAGGTGTCTCAGTGGTAAAGAATCTGCCTGCCAGTGCAGAAGATGCAGGAGACGTGCGTTTGATCCCTGTGTCGGGAAGATCTCCTGGAGGAGGAAATGGCTACTTACTCCAGTGTGCTTGCTTGGAAAAGCCCATGGACAGAGGAGCCTGGCGGGCTATAGTCCGTGAGGTCACAAAGAGTTGGACACAACCGAGAAACTAAGCCCCATATTTCTACCTACCTTTCTAAATCAGGCTACCGTCTGTGACTCTAAGGTGAAGTCTGGTGATTTTTTTTTTTTAATCCTGGCCTAAACTATGTAGTCTCTGGCACTTCTCTCTCTAAAGGAAAAGACCAACACACATTTAATTTCTGATGGTCACTACCGTGTAGAGGACCCCATGCATGTGGAACTTCTGCTTTCAGGATTAGAAATAGTGCAGCAAGGTACAAATCACTATCTTTAGACGTCTTGAAAACCTCAAGGCTTCATGATCCTCTCCAGAATAGAACTTTGTACTCATGAGGACTTTTTGGATGTAAATGACAGAAGCATAACAGCATCTGTCAAAAGCCAAAAGAGCACATTTATTAGCTCACCTCACAGAATGCCAAGTAGGCCCATGTGGTGTTGGCAGGGCTCTCTTACTGTGTATCTCAGATCTGGATGAGTCACTGTGTCTTTTAGTGCTGACCTAAGGTTCTCCATGTCAGGAAAGGTTGTCAAGCCCATACCCTTACAGGGTACGAGCCAAAAGAAAGAGAGAACACACTTAAATATATATTGTGTATGTGCGTGCATACATGTGCAGTTTTACTCCCGTTTATTGAATTGCATGAGTCTTGCTTGACTGTATCACACATGGGTCCTGTAAATCTTTGTGAATAGGGGCTTGGGGTTCCATGACTAGCCAAGCTCAATGATAATTCCCTTTAGGGTGAGGTCAGTCAAGATTGCCAGTGTGGAACAGCCACAGAAACACACAGGAAGAGAAGAAATATTACCTCAATGACAAAAGAAAAGCCAAGTTTAAGTCAAACTGGGAAAAGGAGGTTGCATTTGGATCCCCTTGAGCCTGTGACCGGCCGAGTCTGCAAGGTTCTCCTGAGAGCCATAGTCCATCCAGTCCTGTATGTGGCTTCATCAGGCATTCAGGTAAGCACAAAAGAGTCAGTAGAAACCTTTGACCTCATGTCCACAGATTTGAGCTGGGTCTTTGGGGCTAAACTGCAGACTTGTTTGATAAAATGTGCTGTCACTGATGCAAATTGGAATGTCAGTAATAGCCTTATTGACTTTGGTGCCAGAGCATAAGACCTGAAAAGTCATTTGTTCTGCAATCCTTTAGAAGGACAAGGGCCAGGTAATATGATCTTCTTCTACTGTGGTATTACTGGGAAAAGGATTGGACTTTTGTTCTAGTTTCATTTTCTGCTAATATATAGTTGTAGCTGAGGGCAGTTTATTTCACCTCCTTGGAACTTGGTTTTCTAACGTGTTAAAGGAAGTGGTTATGCTGGTTGATCTCCAGCATTTTTGATCTTTCAGCTCTGAATTTTTAAGGTTTAACTTTTTTCATTGGCTTTCTTCTGACACTTGGGCTGGAAAAGATGAGACCATGGTAAGAGATGGGCAAGTCACGGTACTAGACAATTGGAAAGGGTGTCTAAAAGATCATTAAAAGATATATGGTTATCTTTTATTTGTTTTAGTTTTCTAAAAAGATATCAACTCCAATACCATTATTTGCTTTTGGATTAAAAAAAATCACATGCTTATTTTAAGGAACATTTTAAAAGGACAATTATAGAAGTCCAGTGAAGCAACTTTAAAAATAAGTTAGAAAAAAGACTTAAACCCTAACAAGTACATGCAATGATTGGATGTTGTTTTGACTGTGGCTTGAATAAAACAGCTATAATATATATATATTTCACAATTATAAGAGATTTGAATATGATAGCTATTAGAGGGTATTAAGAAATTACAAGTATTATAATTTTCCTAAATGTGATAATAATATAGTTCTATTGCAAATTATGGGGGAAAATGAGAAGTTGTTCTTATTTTTTAGTGATGTGTAGTTAAATACTTAGGGTTATATGTTATGACAGCTGTGATTCACTTACAAACACATATAATCAAATGAGATACAGTATTAGCAATGAGAAATATCAAAGTTTCTACAGTTATTTCTGTACTATTTTCTCAGTTTTTCTGTAATCTTAAAAATTAAAAACAAAAAAAGCACCCCAAAACACAATCAACTGGAGATGATTATCTTTTAAAATTTCAGGCTGTGCTCACCTTACATCTTTAGTTTAAATATAGTTCACATTTTCAGTTTTCCCAGGTGAAATAGCACTTTAACGCCTTTAAGTCAGCTAAAATATGGCTCCTGGATTTTCAGCTTTAGCAAAGAGTTATAGGGTAGCAAAGTAGCAGTCTATTTCTTAGGAAATAATGGCCTTAGAAACTTTAATATTAAACACACCCTCCCCACACACATACACATAGATACCTGAATCCTTGTAGTTTTTGCTTATTGTGCAGATGAGGCTGAATGATGCGGTGGCTATGCATTCAGACCCTAAAGCCAAAGGCCTGGGTTGGGATCTTCCTTGCCCTGCCACTTATTACCTGTGTGACTTTGAAAAAGATACTTAACACCCGTGCCTCAGTTTCCTCAGCTGTAAAATGGGAGTAAATGTTATCACCCATGTGATGGGATCCTTTTGAGCATTAGGAGAGCATTAGGAGAACATTGCACTTAACACAGTTCTTGGAGCTTAACAAATATTAATCATTGTCTGTTTATTTTGCTATAGGAAAGCCAGGAGTGGTCAAAGTCAATGCTCAAGGAGAAAAATACCTTTACATTTCAAGTGATGAAACTTGTTTGTCCTCGTGTGAACAGCATTAAAATAGAGATTTTTACAAACAGAATGGGCAGTGTGGCATTGTGGCGTCTCTTCCATCCTAGTAATTTCCCATAACAAGTGGCTTAAACTTTTCCCAAAACCCTAGAAAACTAGTATCAGATACAAAATGTGTCTCAAGAATCTCCAGAAATAACTACATTTTCCCAACAACTTCAGGCTGGAAATATATTTGGTAGATGCTTCATGGTACTTGGCAGACATAGTAAAATGATAGTGTGGTTATTATTACAACATATCCTGCCATCATTTATAACCAAGTAAGACTCCTTCATTAGCTTATGTATGTATCGTTGCTTATTGAAAACCAAGGACTTGACCTCTTTGTAATACATTAGTTTCCCATTATTTCTGACCTTGTAAAATTAAACGTTGCCCAAGAATATGAAACAAATTTTTTTTTTCAGCAGAGCTACATCATTATCCTTTTGCTTTTTGGACCTTATTATGAAAATTCAAGGCTATTCAGATTTATCTAATAGAACATTAGAGAAACTGCCAAAGACTTGGGTTTCATATCTGTGGTCAGGTTTTTGTTTAATAATGATGCCTGCATTTTAACCAAAGTCAATCTTTTTTCCTTAGCAAGGTAAGTAATAGATGACTTCCCTATTGAATAATCTTCCGTAGCCTTTGAGTCCTCTACCATGCCAACCTGATTCTTTGCACATCACAAAAAGCTGTTTAAAATAATGTGTATGGAAGTTAACTAGATTTCTGGTGGAGATCATTTCACAATATATATAAATATCAAGTCATTACGTTGTACACCTGAAACTAATATAATCTTATAGTTCAATTATACCTCAATAATAGAGAAGGAAGTGGCAACCCACTCCAATATTCTTGCCTGGAAAATTCCATAGACAGAGGAGCCTGGTGAGCTACAGTCCATGGGGTCATAAAGAGTCAGCCACAACTGAGCAACTGAGCATAAACCTTAATAAAAGATAATTTGTATAGCTAAAATTGTTGTATGACTAGAATTTACATAAAGAAATTCTTTAGTGTCTTGGAGCAACTGCAAGAAGCTAAGTCCTTCAAATTCTTATGTTAAGGAGAAACCAGGTAAAAGAGACTAAATGACTTAGACTTGAATCCCTTATCCATTTGATTTCAACTTAAATCAGGGAAATGTGTTCCTCTCAGAGAGCTGTTGATATCCCTTTGGAAGCAAGGTCATTTCAGTTCAAATCACATCACTCTCTTTGCAAGCAAGTCCAACTGCAGTGTAGCACAGAAAAGGAGCTAGACAGGAAGAAATGGACTCGGTTTCTTTTGGTCCCAGAAACTCAGTATCTGGTTAGAACGGAAGCAATGGTTCTGTAACTGTATGGCACACAATTTTGCTAAGTGCAACATAGAAGTTTGGATTTTTTTTAGATAAAAGATATCAGATTAAGTGAACATGCACACTAGAGTTCTCTAGTAAGTAAGTCATGTTGATAATATGATGAAGTCTTATTTACCATTTCCAACTATTGCTATCTCTCTCTTCTAACAGCTTTTAAGTTTTCATTGTTCGGCCCTAGTTTTAGTACTGAGAAAAGTACCTAAATCTTAAAAGTATCTATGCAACACTGTATAGAGAGGTATGTACACAGGTATGGGCTTCCCAGGGGGCTCAGTGATAAAGAATCTGCCTGCCAATGCAGGAGACACAGGAGATGTGAGTTCAGTCCCCAGGATTGCGAAGATACTCTGGAAAAGGTAATAGCACCCCACTCCAACATTCTTGCTTGAAGAATCCCATGGACAGAGGAGGCTGGTGGGCTATAGTCTGTGGGGTTTCAAAGAGACAAAACTGAGTGACTGAGCACACACACAGAAATATGCTCACCAAATATTGGGTCATCCCAGTTCTCTTTTTCAGCTCCTTATGACATCATTTTGAAGGCAATGGCACCCACTCCAGTAATCTTGCCTGCAAAACCCCATGGACGGAGGAGCCTGGTGGGCTGCAGTCCATGGGGTCGCTAAGAGTTGGACACGACTGAGCGACTTCACTTTCACTTTTCACTTTCATGCATTGGAGAAGGAAATGGCAACCCACTCCAGTGTTCTTGCCTGGAAAATCCCAGGGAAGGGGGAGCCTGGTGGGCTGCCGTCTATGGGGTTGCACAGAGTCAGACCGGCTAAAGTGACTACATCCAATATCTACATACTTACCAAAAAAATCTATTGTATCTATAAACTTACATGCTTACAAACAAACATTATCATTATGAGCAAGTGGTGAATTTGCCCCATTTCTTCAGTTTCTTTAGGCTCCTTTGCTCTCCCTCAATTCTGGCCCCACCTGGTTACTAGAGGAATTTGCAGACCTAGTGAAAACACGAAACGGTCCTGGTTCCAAGTCAGCTTTTATGGGTGGCTTTCTGTGAGGTCGAATTCGCCCAAGCATTTGTATAGCAATCCAAGAGCCCCACAAGGCGTGTGTCTGCTGCCTACACTCTCCAGTGGTGAAGCAAGCAAATTTGGACACAGCAGCTGGTCCTGAAGACAGCTGGAAATAACGGTCTGATAGGATCAGCTATCAGAGGCAAGGCGGCACCGCGGCGTGTAAACAGCATGCTATCTCTGAGACTCTGAGGCAGTACACAGGCGGCCCCAGGCTCAACCTGCCCTCAAAATAGCAGCGAAGCCAGTTCATATGCAGTCTTGCCCCCATAGAACGAGAATCACAGGCTTTTAGTTCTGAAAAACACCTTGGAGCGTGTGTCACAATTCTCTTGTTTTGCAGATTAAAAACAATAACAACTGGGACTTCCCTGGTGGTCCCGTGGCTAAGTCTGCACGCTCAACCCAGGGGACTTGGGTTTGATTCCTGGTCAGGGAACTAGATCCCACATGCTGTAACTAAAAATCCTGTGAGTTACGACTAAGAGCCAGTGCAGACAAACTAGTAAATACATATTAAAAAAAAAAAAAAAAAGACAACGAAAACAAAAACTCACAACCAGGAAGACAAAGAGATGTGTGATATCCATAATTGTCATATGTCTGCATGCATTGTGATTAAGCTCTCTAGGGATCCACGTAGATTCATGTATCATCTGATTGCTCCAAANAGTAAATAAATATTAAAAAAAAAAAAAAAAAGACAACGAAAACAAAAACTCACAACCAGGAAGACAAAGAGATGTGTGATATCCATAATTGTCATATGTCTGCATGCATTGTGATTAAGCTCTCTAGGGATCCACGTAGATTCATGTATCATCTGATTGCTCCAAAGTTAGTATATTTGCTTTCTTCCAAAGAGCTAATGCTGCAGATAAAAAAAAACAAATTCTCAGATTTAGTCTTGAATATCCAAGTGGCTATTTGGATCCACCCTCAGTCCAAATACCCTCAGAATGAGTGATGTCACCCATGACGTGGTTCCTTCGTGACAGCCTTTGTCTGGGACCAGACGCTGAAACTACTAAGATGAAAGGCACGGTGATCTAAGGGTGTTCACAGTCTAGTGTCAGAAACAGATATATGAACAAATAATTAAGAGATGTTGCAAGTCACATAGGAGATTTATGTGAAGTATCAGGATGCGGCAAAGGAGTTGAGTAGTAGGTGGGTAGAAAATCTAGTCAAGGAGTCCAGAAAAACTCATATTTAAATTAAATCTCTGTAGTAACATTTGAATTCTGCAGAAGGGAGCGAAAAGAATGTAGTGAGTATTTTAGGCAACAAGGAAGACCAGTTTATTCAATCAAGCCAGTGTCTACCAGTCACCATTTTCTCTCTCAGTCTTCTAGTTTACTGTCTGACACAGCTGAAATTTGTGTAAACGAAATGTTTTAAGAGTCTCCTTTACTCATGACCTCTTTCATTTTCCTTCATTCTTAGAGACTCTTATATCTTATTTCTTGGTTTGTGTTCTATTTGATTGAGGTTGTCAGAAATATGACCCTAGGATGGACAAGAAGCATTATGTGTTGGAGGTTGCTAAACATCAGCTGGTGTTAATTCTCAAACGAGGGGGAGCATTGAGAGTTTGGGAAATCGTGAAAGTTATCCAGAGCAGAATGACTTTCATTATAATCTCAGATTAAAAGTAAACAAACAAGATATTCACAAAAAATGGTAAGGACTAAAGGACACATTTTCAAAGCTCAAGTTTTTTGCAGTCAAGGACATTTAAATTAAGACAATATGCTGTCATCATTGGGTTTCCCTGGTGGCTCAGCAGTAAAGAATCTGCTTACAGAGCAGGAGATGCAGGAGGCACGGCTTCAGTCCCTGGGTTGGGAAGTTTCCCTGGAGAAGGAAATGGCTACCCACTGCTGTAGTCTTGCCTGGACAATCCCATGGACAGAGGAGCCAGGTGGGCTGCAGTCCGTGGGGTTGCAGAGTCAGACATGATTTAGTGACTGAATACATATGCACCGTATCATTATTTGTCTACAAATTGATATCCACGTGGACAGTTTCTGTGTGTCTGTATACAAACTCACAACACAAACACACACAAATATATATATATGCACAGATCATATATTTTAGAATAAAAATATGTACTTATTATATAAGTATATAATATCAATTATATATTATATATAATATTGTATAATATAATATATATATATATAATATCAATTTGCCAAATTGCCTTTAAGATTTGTAAGCCCACAGACCCCTCATCCCAAGAAGATACCATGTATGAACCTAGACCATGATGCAAAGACGTTCATGGCAGAAATAACTTTTAATACCCCACCTTCCAAATGGGATAAACCTAAATGTTTGATAATAGGATATACTTTAAATATCTTATGATATGCCCAGTTAATGGAATGTAATATGGCCATTAAACATGATGTTCTTCTAGAAATCGTAAGGATTAAGATAATAGACATAAAGTACTTAGTAGTGCCCAGAACCTAATAAATGCACATTCCATGTTAAATTATCATCATTGTTATGATCATGTCTTAAGATGTAGTGAAATGTTCCTATATGTAAAATGAAAAATAAATACAAAGCACTATGTATTATAATACCAATTAAATATATATATACACATGTATTGGAGAAGGCAATGGCACCCCACTCCAGTTCTTGCTTGGAAAATCGCATGGATGGAAGAGCCCAGTAGGCTGCAGTCCATGGGGTTGCTAAGAGTCGGACATGATTGAGCGGCTTCACTTTCACTTTTTACTTTCATGCATTGGAGAAGGAAATGGCAACCCCCTCCAGTGTTCTTGCCTGGAGAATCACGGAGACGGGGGAGCCTAGTGGGCTGCCATCTATGGGGTCGCACAGAGTCGGACTCGACTGAAGCGACTTAGCAGCAGCAGAAGCAGCAGCAGCGGACACATGTATAGGGCTTCCTAGGTGGTGCTGGTGCTAAAAACTCCTCCTGCCAATGCTGGAGACACAACAGATGCAGGTTGAGTCACTGGGTTGGGAACATCTCCTGGAGAAGGGAATGGCAACCCACCACAGTATTCTTGCCTGGAGAATCCCATGAACAGAGGACCCTGGCAGGCTACAGTCCGTGGGGTCACACAGAGTTGGACATGACTGAAACACTTAGCACGCATGCATACATACACATGTATATTTATATATTCACATATATGTGCATGTATGCTGCTGTGCTCAGTCACTCGTTCTGTCCAACTTTCTGCGACTGCATATTTGAAGCCAGGTCTCCTGCATCTTCGGCATTAGCTGATGGACTCTTTACCACTAGCCACCTGGGAAGCGCATACACTCATACATATATGTGTGTGTATATACATGTCTATCATATATATATCATAGATATATATTATATATAATATAAATATTTACACATTTGGTAAAAAGATGTAGAGTGTATTAGTTTACTACAGACCAGGGGTTTGAAACAAAAGATATTTATTGTCTGACAGTTCTGGAGGCTAGAGGTCTGAAATCAAAGTGTCAGCATGATTAGTCCTGGCTGAGGGCTCTGAGGAAGACTCAGCTCCAGGCCTCTCCCCTTTGTTTGCAGATGGCTGTCTTTCCCTGTGTCTTCTCATATAGTCTTCCCTCTGTGCACAATGGTGTCCATATTTTCCCTTTTTAGAAGGACATCAGTCTTGTTGGATTAGGGCCACACTAATGACCTCACTTTAAACTGAATACTTCTGTAAAACTCTTTCTAAGTAAGGGCACAGTCTGAGCAAGTGGGATTAGGACTTCAATATTTGAATTTGAGAGGGAACACAAGTCAACCCAGAATGTCTGTGTATCAGTAATTCTAGAATTATGTATGACATTTTAGCTTGCTCTTTTTGCTTACTTGTTATTTTCTATGATGGACCATTGGCCTTAATTAAATTTTAAAATGCTATTAAAAAAATACCATGCCTCGGAAAGCCAGATACCCTATTTAAAATTTTAAATGAAAATACTTTTAATTCTCTGCACTTCCCTATTCATTTTTAATACCACCTCCATTTCTACTGCGTAAGACTAAGCCTAGAGCTTCTAAAGAATGTTTAATGTTTCTTATGCAGATTGGAGATTGAAACTCTGGATATTCAAACTATCTATGCTATGTATACTGTATGTGCTATGTTGCTAATCACTCCAGTCGTGTCTGACTCTTTGCGATTCTATGGACTGTAGTCTGCCAGGCTCCTTTGTCCAGGCAAGAATACTGGAGTGAATTGCCATGCCCTTCACCAGGGATCTTCCTGACCCAGGGATCAAACTTGAATCTCTTGTGTCTCCTGCATTGGCAGGTGAGTTCTTTACCACTAGTGCCACCTGGGAGTTCAAGGTTATTATTTTCCTTTGGAATTTCTATTTCACTGTAAACTCCTGAATTGTGTTGATTTAGGGTAAAATAGAATTATTATGTAGCATCAAAGTAAAGCATCATTTTGGGGGGATGCTTACTTACTTGAAAGTTTAAGAACTTATCAAATCTAAAGTCAGTATTGCACATTTTCCTGAATGGTGTGCATTGCTATTAAGTAGTAATCTTGTGTTAAAAAGTTATAGCAGAGGTTAAAACATGCTTTATACAGTAGATACACTTCTGAGTAATCAAGGCTTCCCTGGTTGGCTCTGCAATGCATGACCATGGGAGACTTGGGTTTGATCCCTGGGTTGGGAAGATCCTCTGGAAGAGGGCATGGCAACCCATGCCAATGTTCTTTCCTGGAGAATCCCATGGACAGAGGAGGCTGGAGGGCTACAGTCCATAGGGTCACAAAGAGTTGGACATGAGTGAAGCTTCTTAGCATGCAGGCTCTGAGTAATCATCAGTTTGGTTCGGTTCAGTCGCTCAGTTGTGTCTGACTCTTTGCAACCCCATATAGAAACTAGATTATACTTAAATGCAATAGGATAACTTGTCTTTCTCTAAAATAAAGAATGAATTTGTAAAACAACAAAGTCATAATTAATTTGTGCATAAACCTGAGTGTGATGAATTGGACTTCTTTGAAATCAAGGATAGTCTTGCTTATGAGCATTAAATCGCTGGACTTAGAATATGCTACACAAAGATGTGTAGCTTTCAAACAGTGGTGCTGGAGAAGACTTCTGAGCGTCCCTTGGAGAGCAAGGAGATCAAACCAGTCAATCCTAAAGGAAATACTCTGGGCAGCTGATGGGAAGAGTTGACTCACTGGAAAAACTCCTGATCCTGGGAAAGACTGAGGACTGGAGGAGAAGAGGGCGACAGGATGAGGTGGTTGGATGGCATCACCTAGTCAATGAACATGAGTTTGAGCAAACTCCGGGAGATAGTGAAGGATAGAGAATCATGGCGTGCTGCAGTTTATGGGGTCACAAAGAGCTGGTCATTGCAGACTGAGCAGCAACAACAAAACAAAGATACCAAGTTTAAACGGGAAGAGTTCATACTTTAAAATAGTTTTGAAATCTATTGTTTGAAAGTGCTAGTCACTTGACTGTAAGCCTCACTGTTCATTTATGGGTGGAGTGCTCTATGACATGAATTCATCGTCCACAGTTAATATAAATTATCTATATATTATGTTAGGTGGCTTATATGTCTAATGCTTAACCAACCGTAATTATTGATCTGGTTTTATAAAATAAATCAGATACCAAAAAAAGTCAGGTTCTTCACTAATATTCCTGGTGATGCTACAGAATTGCAAAAATAAATTATTGAAGAACGGTTGGTGGCTAATTCCTCAGAGGGTGAGAAAATTATTACTCATTATGTTAAGTAACGTCTTATATCAACATGTAAATAGCTTTAGTGATTACTTGGAAAGAAAACTACTCCAAAGAGAAAGTTCATGTGTCTAATTTGTTTATTCATCTAATTTAGAGCTGAAAGGCTTTTGGAATGATAGTATACGTGAAAATATGTCACTAAAATTTGTTAGTGCTCAGAGCAAGGGACTTTACCATAAATAGAGATTTAAATAGTTGCATGCTTGGTTATCTCTGATAAGTTAAATCAGATAAGATATTTAACATATAATTCTCCATTTTATGTTAGAAGAGATCCTACCCATCTCCCTGTTTCTGTCAGTTTGTAGCCTGGATGGGAAATTAAAAGTTAATCTTGTCTTTGTCCTTTTCTCTTTTTCTTATCAGCAGTGCCTGGGAGGCATGGTGAAGTATGCTGAAAGTGACCTTCAGTTTACTCATATCATCTTGACACAAGTGAGCCAGGCTCTACCGTTGTAATTTTCATTATTAGCCACAAGAAGAGGAGCTTCTCTCAGTAGGAAATATAGCATCCAAAAATATATAGGTATTTTATACATCTCATGTGTGATGACTTAAAGAAGGCTGCAGGGTAGAGAATCAATAGGGAAGGTGATGTGTGAAGGAGAGAAAATTATAGCTGAAACTGCTACCCTGCAGAGGGTGAAGTGATTTACCCAAGGTTAGCAGCAGAACTTGTCTTTAGGGGCACAGTCCGAACTAGAACCCAGGGGTCCTGGCTTCCAGTGCAGAATGCCTTCTCCAATTCCTTCCTTCGTCGGTGGAAAAGCAAATGAGTTTTTTTGGTTTTTTGTTTTCCTTCCCCAAATCAGTTAATATCACTGGTTTAGGCATTGCACATCCACATGTCAAGGGGTCATATTATTTCTTTACCTCTGCCCTATTCATATTTTTGTCTCTCTCAACTGAAATAAAAAAGCACAGCTTGTAAGCTCAGAAAGTGGCTCCATGTCAACTTTCCCCCTGTAAATTATTTTTATGAGCATACCAACCAAGGGCATCTCGAAAACACATGATCGCTTTTGGCATCTAACCAACCCTTCTCTTTTCCCCCCATTTTATGGGTAAAAAAAGACTTTTTCTGGTCATTCTTCTCAGACCGGGTCCTTGAAACTTCTGTAATGTATAATGTTAATACATCAAGTAGCAAAGAAAAAAAAAAAAGGAGCCCCAATGAAAGTAGTCATCTGGGAGTTCAGGCTCCTGAATCTACTCCCATTTCTTAGATATATGGAGCATGTGACTAGAGGCTATTCCTGCATCACTTCTCACTGAGTAAAAAGCTGATTTTAGAAGAGTGTCTTGGTTAGGAGTTGCTCCATTAAAAATGCTAGAACTACCAGTCTCTTGCATTATGGCTGAATAAAGAGGTAGGGCTGTTAATGACTTTGCTGAGAGTTTGATGAAAGGTGCTGTGTCAAGATCTTAACTTGGATTGACTGAGTAACCACTGTGTGTTCAGTCAACACAACACAGGGCGTCTGAATTCAGCAAAGGACACAGTGCTGCAGGCCCTGCCCTTGGGAGCCTTCTCTATAAACATGCCAGAGCAGAGATAGTGACCTCATGCTTCCCAGGGAACATCTTCCCTGGATTGTCCTGAAGTTACCTCAAACTCAACACATCTGAAATAGAACGCAACCCTTCTCACACATCCACTGGGTCACAGCGTTCCTCCATTCGCTCAGACTAGAAATCATATTTTCATGCCAGTGGGTCTGCACTGTCCCCCATTATTGATACTTTCCATCCTTCTCCTGTGTAGGCTGGCATCGTGCTTCCTGCTACTTTTGTAATGACTACAGGGATGATCTCTGCAAATGCAGATTCACCCTCACCAGCCCACCCTCTGTGTTGTTAAAGGGATAACTTCCTAAAACCGACTATTATGTTAACCACCTTCCCGTAAAACCTTTGGTGGCTCCTTGATGTCTGCTGAATCAATTCTAAAGTTCTCAGCCTTAGAGGTAAAGCCCTTTCATGAAAGGGCTCCACTATGCCTTTTTAATTTTCTGTGGAAAATTCTGAAAGAGATGGGCATACCAGACCACCCAACCTGCTCTTGAGAAACCTGCATGCAGGTCAAGAAGCAATAGTTAGAACTGGACATGGAACAACAGACTAGTTCCAAGTAGGAAAAGGAGTACATCAAGACTGTATATTGTCACCCTGCTTATTTAACTTATATGCAGAGTACATCATGAGAAATGCTGGGCTGGAGGAAGTACAAGCTGGAATCAAGATTGCTGGGAGAAATATCAATAACCTCAGATATGCAGATGACATCACCCTTATGGCAGAAAGTGAAGAGGAACTAAAAAGCTTCTTGATGAAAGTGAAAGAGGAGAGTGAAAAAGTTGGCTTAAAGCTCAACATTCAGAAAACAAAGATCATGACATCCAGTCCCGTCACTTCATGGGAAGTAGATGGGGAAACAGTGGAAACAGTGTCAGGGCTTTATTTTTCTGGGCTCCAAAATCATTGCAGATGGTGATTGCAGCCATGAAATTAAAAGACACTTACTCCTTGGAAAGAAAGTTATGACCAACCTAGACAGCATGTTAAAAAGCAGACATTACTTTGTCAACAAAGGTCTGTCTAGTCAAGGCTATGGTTTCTTGAGAGTCCCTTGGACTGCAAGGAGATCCAACCAGCCCATCCTAAAGGAGATTAGTCCTGGGTGTTCATTGGAAGGACTGATGCTGAAGCTGAAACTCTAATACTTTGGCCACCTGATGGGAAGAGCTGACTCATTTGAAAAGACCCTGATGCTGGGAAAGATTGAGGGCAAGAGGAGAAGGGGACGACAGAGGATGAGATGGTTGGATGGCATCACCAACACAATGGACATGGGTTTGGGTGGACTCTGGGAGTTGGTGATGGAGAGGGAGGCCTGGCTTGCTGTGGTTCATGGGGTCGCAAAGAGTCGGACACGACTGAGCGACGGAACTGAACTGAATGCCTTTTGAAGGCTCATCTGGGACTAGAGCATTAATGCAATACATCAATTTCCTCCAAATATGCTATATATTTTTCAGCCTTGAAGTCTCTTCTCATACTATCTCCCTAATAAAATCCTTTACGCATTTGAACCATCTTCTAAGGTCCTAGCAAACTTCTGCTTCCTTCTTAAGGGTACAGAGTATGTGCCAACATTTGGGTTACCTTAGGCCACCTCAAGATGGAACTAGAGCAGGTTCCCCTCATTCATATATACAATCAAATCATAAAACATGGACAGATGAGAGGATATGATTATGGGGATGGTTGGCTGGATATCAACAGGCAGGATTACCCTAAACATGCCATATTTTGAAGGCAGACTCAAATTGTCAGCATGACCCATGCATCAATTGTATTATAGAGAGAACCACAAAAATATGTGTTTGCAGTTATATATATATATATATAACTACAACCAGGGATGAGAGTTAAAGGAGATTGGAGGCCAGATGTATACAGATGGTGAAGTGAAGATCTTCAGTGTCATCTTTATTTTACAGTTAAGGGAGGAGGGATGTTCAGCAATGGTTTCATTTCAGTACTCAAAACCCAAATCACTGTATAGGAAGTTTATATTTAGACAGTAAATTAAGCTTTTCATTTTCTTTTACTTGATGTTGTTTCTTTCAAATATATTTATCCAAACACATTTTCAGGGAGGGGTGGGAAATGCCAGTTACACAAGAAAATCTATCCTCTGCCCGACTGAAGAAATTGTTCAAACAGAATGCATTCTTTCATAAGCACGACTTCCTAACTCAACCAGGGTCAGTAAAGTCTTAGGTTATTAGTTATGTAATCCCTAGTTCCTCAAACTGCAGTTTTGATTTGAACACACGGTTTCAATTAGTTGCTTCAGATTTTTGCCCCTAGATAGATCTTATTTTTAGAGTCAAGGCAAACTCGGATAATCATAACATTTAAAAATCATTCCTGACTTGGCAGATAACACACCTGACTTCTGAGAGGTAACTTCACCAGAATCACAGCTCCAAGCCCAAGCTCCATAAAACCCTGAGTTGTGTTTTCCAAAAAGATATGCTGAAGTCCTAACCCCTGGTATCTGCAAATATGACCTTATTTGGAAACAGTTTTTTGCAGACATGATTAAGATGTAAATTAAGGTGAGGTCATCTTGGAGCATGTGGGTGCTTAATCCAATATAACTTGAGTCCTTTTAAGAACAGAAAGGAGATGAGATGGACACACAGGGAGAATACCACGTGACCAGAAAAGCACTCCGGGAAACACCACCAGAAGCTAGAAAGAGGTAAGGAAGGATTCCACCCAGAGTTTCAGAGGAAACACGATCCTCTTGATTGCTTGATTTTGGACTTCTTGATTCTAGAATTGTGACAGAATATATATGTGTTGTTTTAAACCACCTGGTTTGTGGTACTTTGTTACAAGCAGACTTTGGAAACTCATACACTTCTCTCTCTTTTCTGATGGCTCATTTTACTTTACATTATGTTCTCTTAGAATTCTCAGAACAAAATGAATTGGGTGGTGTCTGGGTGCCAGACGCTGACTTGAA
The DNA here is from genome assembly GCA_006410615.1 of Neotragus moschatus. Taxonomy (NCBI): domain Eukaryota; kingdom Metazoa; phylum Chordata; class Mammalia; order Artiodactyla; family Bovidae; genus Neotragus; species Neotragus moschatus. The sequence goes on along the minus strand of SJYA01000034.1, from coordinate 469,386 downwards.
CTTGGTGAAATCATCAAAGCCTTGACCCACATGTTCGTCCTGGTGTTCATCTCTTTTGACCTTTGGGGCCATTATTATCCATGATTCCATGCCCAGAACTGTGCAGACACTTCCATATCTTGTTTTATTCAATTCTTACAAAAAAGATTCTAAAATTGCTACCATTATCTATGTCCGTTTTACAGATAATAGAAGTTGAGGTACAGAAAAATTAAATAACTTACCCAGAATCACATGGCAAGAAAACGATGGAGTTGAGATTACAAGCTACGGCCAACAGACTCTAAAACGCACAGATTCCACTTGATACTATAGTGTAGAAAATGACCTTAAACTGTTTACCTTAGAAATTCACCTTGGAAACCGCCAAGATTTATTTGAAGTTGCTTCAGAATTTAGCTCCAATGTTTTTTCTAGCCTCATCTCTTACCATTACACCATTACATTACCCACCCCCTCCCCCCTCCACACACACACCATAGGAGGATTTTTACATTCCCTGAACACACAGGCTCTTTCTTCCCTCTGTTCCCTGTCTTCTCTTCTCTTGACCCCAGATGCCTAACCCCAATACCTTATACATATTATGAACATGACCCAGAAGAAACATTAGCCTCTCTCTGAGTTCCCTAAACTCCATACATGGTTGTGACCTTCCTACAACACTTATTCAAGCATATATTCTAACACTGGGCTGGGACTAGGGTGAGGCTCATGAGTCACGCAGGCATGGTGCTGGAGGAGACAATTGAGGAGACACTCACTGTTAGGGTCTAAGAGCAGAATAATGAGTCGGATATTTATTTATATTCATTCCTGCAATAGAGTATCTCCTGGAGCAAATTCTGCTGTATTGGGGGCAGAGGAAATACACAAGAGGAAGAGAGAAGAGATTATCCTCCCAGACGAGGAAGAGAATGGAGCTGGGTGAGTCCTAAAGGACATGGGTGTCAGGCAGGCCCTACTCTTAGTTATTGTTCAGTCGCTCAGTCATGTCTGACTCTTTGCGACCCCATAGACTTCAGCACCCCGGCTTCCCTGTCATTCTTTATCTCCCTGAATTTGCTGAAACTCATGTCCACTGAATTGGTGATGCCATCCAACCATCTCATCCTCTGTTGTCCCCTTCTCCTGCCATCAATCTTTCCCAGCATCAGAGCCTTTTCTAATGAATCGGCTCCTCTCATCATGTGGCCAGAGTACTGGAGCTTCAGCTTCAGCATCAGTCCTTCCAAAGAATAATCAGGGTTGATTTCCTTTAGGATTGACTGGTTTGAACTCCTTGCTGTACAAGGGACTCTCGAGAGTCTTCTCCAGCACAGTTTGAAAGTATCAGTTCTTCAATGCATAGCCTTTTTTATAATCCAACTCTCACATGACTAATGGAAAAATCATAGCTTTGACACTATGGACTTTGGCAGCAAAATGATGTCTCTGCTTTTTAAAATACTGTCTAGGTTTGTCATAGCATTTCTTCCATGGAACAAGTGTCCACTCTTTCAAGCATCTACTCTTAGTGGAACCCTGCAAAACAGCAAGACCACAGCAGACAGGGAGGGCTATCCATTTATCTAGCAAATGGGTTTTAGGTAACAGGGTCCAGTGTCCTTGAGGATCCGGTGGCCTATGTGTGTCATGGAAGTAGTGGGGCTTCCAAATCTCAAGGAATAAGCTGGGAGTGAACCACAGGCATCCGGGAATAGTCTGTGTGGACTCAAGATTGTAGAGGGTCTCCTCATATGCTCTGGGCTTTGAAAAACCAAAAGACCTTTGCACAACAGAGGCAAAGCAAGGAGGGACCCTCAGGAATGACTAAGACTGAACTTCCCAGATGCCCTACAAGGTTAGAGCTTAGAGTAGTATTTAATCTCCTTTCAAGAAGATAAAGACAAATAACATTTATTGCACACATATCTCAGTTTGTGAGGCATGATTCATGCCCAAATTATTTGTTTTCCTGACCGTCTCTATTACTGGACCATGAGTCCAGGGCAAAACCTCATACTCTTTTGTCTTTGCGTTCTCAGCCTTTGCATGGTGCCTATTGCAAAGCAGGACCTAAACAAACACTTGCTAAGTGGCTGAATGAATAAATGAATCACTCATCATGCAGTTAATCAGTCTCTAAGGGCTCTTCATGCCATTTGATCCTATGAAGGAAATGAAAACAGCACCAGATTCTCCAATTCAATCTTTTATTGCAGAATGGATCTGAAGTCCAGTCCAGGGGAAAAAAAAAAAAAATTTGCCAAAGGCAGGGGCAGGGAGAAGGAAAGGTTGGTTACTAACTTGTAAAGGCTTCCTCCTCCTTTAGGTTTTTGATTCAGGAGGATGAGCGAGTGAATTCTCCTCCTCTTTTATTTGGTGTAGCACTAGCTTCCTGCAGGCAATGTGGGAAATCAAAGAGTTAGGCTGGGTATCCACATCAGAGAATTTGATTAAGGACTGTGGGAAGCCAGCAGGGAATGTTGTTAGGGAAACAGTGCTGCCCCTCTGTTTTCCTTCATGCCTACTGAAAACTCAGCTTCACTAACCGGTTTTTCCAGGTGTGCTCATTCTGGAAGGCCATGACCTGGATAATTTGGCGGAGGGAACTTCTGCTCATGCCCGTGTGGCTGACTGTGTTGTGCTTACCTGGCTTCCAGGCGCCAAGGACAACAGGATTCAAAATAATATTCTATGGTAGTTAACATTCACGAGGTTTTTTGTGATTTCTTTCATGCGCATTTGTTGGGACTTCTTTCCAGGAAAAAAAAAAATATCTAAGAGCTATATATCTGGGAAATGGTCCTGGAGACAGTCAGGAAAAATGAACAGAAAAACAAATATACAAAACCTCTCATGGAGTAAGTAAGCCATCAGACCGCTCCTCTTTCTCTTCCAAATCGCTTAAGACAATGGTCCATTATTAAATATAACTAGCTAAATTGGAAATTTGATAAAAAAAAAAAAAAAAAACAATCTGTATCACAGGAATCATTGCTGCTGCTGCTGCTAAGTAGCTTCATTAGTGTCCGACTCTGTGCGACCCCATAGACGGCAGCCCACCAGGCTCCCCCATCTCCGTGATTCTCCAGGCAAGAACACTGGAGTGGGTTGCCATTTCCTTCTCTCTGATGACCAGTGGCATTTCCTTCTTCCTATTCCTAAGACTCCTAAGAGAACCCCTTTCCTCTTCTATCCAGCCTGGTTCAGCTCCTAATTAAATTCTTTTCTCTTGGACTAACAGGCTGGTTCTTTGTTCCCCATTCCAAAGGTTCTATATTGTATTAACTATCTGTAAGAGAAGAAGGGTGTTAACTCTTCCAAGAGGTGAGACACAGCCTCTGGGAACCTTTATGACTTGAGGGCTATTTGGTTATTTCCCTTCTTCTTTCTTTTGCACCCCTTTTTGAGACAAGACTCATCCCATCCTTGCTCCTTTTTGGTTCCACTGGAGTTCAAAGGATTAGGCAATGGGGGAAGATTGCAATACTCTAGCCCCACCCAGGGGTCAGGACTTATGGCCAAGTTCCTCACAAGAGGTCACTGTGGCTGACTGCTCCTGGGCAGCTGAGGCTGAAGCTGCCTGATCTCAGACACACAAGGGCACTTCTGGCTCTGTTGGGTGTAAGGTTAGTTTGGCCTGGTGACCATGTGGATGTTCCAATGACCAGGCAGCTCTCCTCTTTCACTCCTGGGTTCAAGTCTGGAGACACAGATTTTGAAACCAAGAGAAACAGACTTGAGAAACCAAAACAGAATTAGAGAGGAAAATGGTATAACATTTACTGACTAGGAAAAAAAAAAATTGCCTCTGTAAGAATATGTTCTTGATCTCTGATAGAAATAGTGTGTATCCATTACATCTGTGAGCCAAATATTGACCTAGCCATGGCTTTTAATGATAGTGTAAGGACAAACTTGTAATCCTTACATCAAGGAATAAAGTTAAATGAAATTAGATAAAAATAAAACTAGTATCTTTAACCTTAAAATTTTCCTGGTGCTCAAAGTTCACTTTCAAAGTTCAACAGCAGCCGGTCTACCTTCATGACCTCCAATAGAGGAATCTGCTTTCCCTCAAGTGTTAGCATTCATGTTGTGTTAAATTTGCTTCTCCTACTTTATTTCTAGGCTGTTCAGTTTTGTCAAATTAATCATGTGTTTTAAAGCTGTACATTGACTATGAATCTATCTTATGTGATTCTTGATACACCTGTGTATTTAAATAGACACTTTGAAAATGTAAGGTTTTATTTACAATGTAAGCTTTTATTTACAATGTAAGTTTGGGCAAATTCACCCTTGCACTTGGGTTGAAAGGAGCCTAATCGATTTAATATCTAACTTGCCTCACTTCCTCATTGTCTTAAGATTCTCGGTTTCAAAACTTGTGCAGAGAGCCTGAAGTTGTTTGGTGCTCAAAGCACCTTTTATTTTTTATGTAAAATATGCTCTGGTGCTCATGCACTTTTTGAATGCTAGCCACAGTAAGATAGGTCCCAATACCTTGACATAAGCATGCTCCCAGACAACCCAGAACCTGTCATTTTATTCCATTTCATTCTTCAGTTTCTCTCAGGATCCATTTCAAACAAAAGAGTAAAAGTGATTATATAAATAGGTTAGGTAAGGGGAAAGGAAGACAGAAATACTTATAAGTTGCAAACAGGAAGAAGAAATTAGGACAAACAGGGCTTCGGAAAGGCTGCAACCCGTCTGTAAACAGAGACTGCCCTGGAGAACCTTGATATTTGTCTTTGCTCTGATGGTGCAATGTAGTCTAGTGGTCTGACCAACTGGGAAGCTAAGACTTAGGTTCTCAGTTTTATTCCAGACTTGCTGTTCTGGGCTGAATAGCCCTGGACTGGCTGGCCTTGGTCAAGGCTTCTTGATCTGGCAGATACGTAATTTTCTCAGCTGTGAGGCTCAATGCTTATTTGCTGAGCGGTGAAGAACCTGGTTACAGCTAAAGCAAGGCTATCATATGTGAATGATCAATGCAAGGAGTTTGAGTTTTCACTTGCACATTTGGAGGCAAACTCCAATCTTCTCTGCCCCATACATTGTGTTTATTTGTTTCCATGAAGTCCCTGGTCATCTAGGCAGTTTGGAAAGAGGTGGGGAGTGTGTGTGAGGAGCAAAGAAAACCATCTATTGACGGTCTCAGTTGGTTTTCTGTGCTTTGCATGTCCTCTCTCCCCAGCACTGACCTCTTTGTTTAAAGTTAGGAATGTATATTGCAGTGTAAGATTTTATAATTAGCATGACTGGTTATTTGTATTTTTTTCTCCAAATGATTGCATATTTGCATATTGTAAAAAAGATATTCAAACATATCTAAAATTCTCTTTAAAGGCAACCAAGTTTAAAGAAAGCCCCATTTCTATGAAAATTTCACACTCTTTAGAATGGTTTGGTTTACCCCACCTCGCTGATCAGTGAGACCCACAAATAGTTAAAAGCCTCCAGCCTGTGGTAAAGCGGAAGTAAAATAGACTTATCTCATGACCCCAAAACACATCAAAAAACTGCAAATTAATTAATTTTTTTTACTTGGCATTTCAACAAAATATTTTAGACTGAAAATTTTGTTATTTCTGAATTGGGCTTTCATCTCAATGTTGGAGTCAAACAAACTTGGAAATAATCATGCTTTGTTTGATTTCAAAGTGAGGCTTTAATAAGAAAATTACTGCTTTTGTTTTTTAAATCATGCAATCACTCAAGAGGAATGGATTCAAAATTATTGCTATTAAGCCTATGAGCAATTTACAAAATAGAAAAGCCAATTCTTTAGAATAAATATCCCATTCTCAGTAAGTTTTTGTTTTTCTTTTAATGTTGAACATTGTTTTCTTTTTAGAGCTCATTTCTAGCTCTCAGAGCCTAAAAATACGATCTGAACCAATAGCAACCTTTTCCCTCTTCTTTCTTCCTTTTCTTCCCCTTCCTTCCCACCATTCTGTGTTTTTCTCTCCCTTCCCTTGACCTTTTTCACCCCAGCATGTTTCAATGCCTACTGTGTACCTGGCACATTGATGCTGAGTGCCTTGAATTTAAAGGTGAAAAAATCTAGGTTCTTCAGAGAGCAGTTCAGGGGGACGGAGGGCAGCAAACCCCACTTCCCTGTGCCAGAAAGTGTTGAGAACTCAGGCCCAGATACCACGATGCAGGGGAGAGCTTCTCAGAGGAGGTGAGCTTTGAACTAATACTAAAAGACAAGTAGTGATTAGCCAGGGCTTCCCAAGTGGCACAGAGGTAAAGAATCTGCCTGCCAATTCAAGAGACACAAGAGACACGGGTTAGAAGATCCCCTGGTTGGGAAGATCCCCTGGAAGAGGAAATGGCTCTGCTCCAGTATTCTTGCATGGAAAATTCCACCAACAGAAGAGCCTGGAGTGCTACAGTCCAGGGAGTCACAAAGAGTCGGACACTACTGAGCACTGAGCAGCAGAACAGTGATTAACCAGGGACTCGAAGAGCCTGAATGCTGAGAACAGCATGCACGAAAGCACAGAGAGAGAGTGCTGGCTGATGCCTCTCATTTATCTGGGGTGGAAGGGAAGGGGTAGAAAAACGAGAGGAAGAGATGAAGCTGGAGTCTGAGGTAGGAGCAGGGGCTTTTTACGTCTGACTATGAAACCTGGATTTATTCCTGTGGGTACATGGGAGCCACGGAAGGTGATTAGCTAGAAGAATGTCAGGACCAGATTTGCATTTTAGAAAGAAGGATGACCTGGTTTCCTTCTAGAGGTCTCAAGAAGTTGGGTGTTGAAATTAAGAGGTTCTGGGAGATACTGTGTCATATGAATATGAATTTTATTTCAGAATCAACCTGGGCCCATGCACGCATTCATGCAGCAAGGCTTTAATTAAACATCTGTTTTCCATAAGGCCCCCAGCTCAGTGCTGTAGTGCTCCCAGCATCCCTCTTGAATACCATATTTTGGTGAAGCAAGCTTGCTACTGCCTGAATCTCCCTAGTGAACCCCCATGCATTAACACCCATTTTGTGTAGAGTTTAATTCCACTATTCTAAAAATGTCTTTTTCTGTTGTTGTTTTGAAATGCAATAGCTCCGATAACTATAATAGCATCTGTTCTTCCTCTTTCTTAAGAAATATTTTCAGCGTCAATGACATCTCCCTTCGTACTCACCATTAACAAAAACGATAACAAAACAAAGAACAAAACTTAAGGCTTGTAAATCTGCACAATTCCCCAATCTAGGTGGATGAATTTCCTTCATTTTCAAGAGTGTTCAAAGTGCTACAAGTTAATTTAAAAGAAAGAAAGAAAAAAAAAAAAAGCTGGTTGAACATTCTCACTCTAATTCCACTTGTAGGAAATAAAGAAGGATAGAAATTAACACCTATCTCAGTGGAGTGTTCTGAGAAATCGCTGTGTGAAAAGGCAAGAGCGTGATCTCAATCAAAACCCTCTGCAACAAGATTTTGGAACCAAATATAGCCCCTATCACTGTCTTGGCTTGTAAGTGGAATCAATCAATCTTACAATTAAATTTCTGAGGCTTCTAGATGAAAAAAAAAATCCCAAATAATCTTCATTTATATCTTACATCAATTTCTTGAGGTTTTAGAAATTACAGAACTTGCCTATTATATCATCTTTTCTAAGGACACTTGTACAAAGTAATTTCATTTTCAAAAATTAGAAAAACTTTTTATAATGACACTGTTTAAGGTAAAAGTGAAAAATGACTTGGAAAGACAGAAACACTGGAAACTAAGACCATGAGCTGAACAAAATAGGTATCACACAAGGAACAACAATAGAAAGTGAAATGCAGAACTTGTGGCTCATATATTAATAATGTAAGAAACATATACATTTATTCATCATTATTGACTAATGATAATTTGCTGTGGAATGACTGAACCAGAACTAATTTTTGTTTTGTTCATTTTAACACTATAACCTGATATTATAAAGATTGCTATACTAAAATTTAATATGGTCAAAATTTAGGCAGTATGTCTGATTATATAGCCACACAGTGAACATATGGATGCAACGCAATGCATGCGTGTGAAGTTGCATCTGACCCTTTTGTTACCCCGTGAACTGTAACCTGCCAGACTCCTCTGTCCATGGAATTTTCCAGGCAAGAATACCAGAAAGTGAAAGTGAGTCTTTCAGTCATGTCTGACCCTTTATAACCCCATACAGTCTATACAGTCTAAACAGTCCATGGAATTCTCCAGGCCAGAATACTGGAGTAGGTAGCCTTTCCTTTCTCCAGTGGATCTTTCCAACCCAGGGATCAAACCCAGGTTTCCCTCATCGCAGGTAGATTCTTTGCCAGCTGAACCACAGGGAAGCCCAAGAATACTGGAGTGAGTTGTTATTTCCTTCCCCACACATTATGGATACTATGAACAAATTGAACACACAAATTTTTGAAATGGATTTTGATTTTAAAAAATTACGCATAGAGGGGCTTTCCAAGTTGTGCTAGAGGTAAAGAACCCACCTGACAATGCAGGAGACATAAGAGACTTGGGTTTGATCCCTTTGTTGGGAATATCCCCTGGAGAAGGAAATGGCAACCCACTCCAGCATTCTTGACTTGAGAATTCCATGGACAGAGGAGCCTGGTGGGCTTTAGCCCATGAGATTACAAAGAGTTGGACAATACCACTCGGTGTGTATATATATATATATGTATATATGTGTGTGTGTGTGTGTGTATGTGTGTGTGTGTGTGTGTGTATATGTGTGTGTATATATATATATATATATATACACATACATCAATTTTGCATAATAAGTAGTTCAAATCATTTTGGATCACCAGTTGCTAATAGAAGTTTATTTCTTGAGGAAAAGAGGATTCTGTTTATATCCTAGAAGAAATCTTCAAAAATAATAATGGAGACTGAAGAACCTATAAAAAATATGAAGAGGAGGCTGACAGCTCTCAAGGAATCTTCAAACTGATTGAAGTTTATTTACTTGGCCCACCCACAAGGACAGGAAATCTTCATTGCTTTCCAGATTCTTCTGCACAGGACGTTTGGTGCTACAGGACAAATGGAACCAAAACAGTGCTAAGAGTGGAAAATATCAAGGAAATGGTAGAAACATAAAACCACTGGTGCTATTCTTGGTATCCAGACACTTGACCTCCCAGTGGGCTTCCCAAGTGGCTAGTGGTAAAAGAATCTGCCTGTCAATGCAGAAGACGTGAGTTCAATTCCTAGGTCTGCAAGATCCCCTGGAGAAGGGAATGGTAACCCACTCTGGAGAATCCCAGGGCTAGAGGAGCCTGCGGGGTTACACTCCCTGGGGTCGCAAAGAAACGGACACGGCTGAGTACGACACAGCGGCAGAGGAGACTTGATCTCAAATCTTGCCTCCACTGATAACTAGCTCTGAGACCTTGGAAATGGCAGTCATTTTCTCTGGACCTCAGTTTACTTACATGTTAAATGTAGGTAATAATATTCGTCCTAATCATTTTACCAACTGTGAATAACGAAGAGAAACAGTGAGATAAGAAACATACAAGAATGTATCAAATTATAAAGTGGGTGTGGAAATTTTGCCACGTGATGAGCACTGTTCTCTCTGGACCTTTGTCCTCCAGTGATTTCTTACTAGATACTGAGAATACACAGGTTTGTCCAAGAATAACTCAAACAGAACATTGTTGAAACAAATGTTTCAAAATAATTCGTTAATCACTAGAGGACACATTTTTTTCCTTGATTGAGAAAGATCTACTGTATCTTTGATAGTAGTCTATTCAGATATTAGTCTATATAGATATTCAAGGGTAAGTATGGCCCCTTTCCATGTTCCAGAAGGCTCAAAGACCGAGCATTTCAGTAAATCTATAAACTGGTAACTTCTGTCTTATAAAGTTCCAATTTAGAATTTATGATCTTTTCACCTACAATGTTGATCTCATATATTACAGGCTCCCTGAGCATACACTGAACTGAGCATGCGAACTTTTTGTTAGATCAGGCCTTCCAATGTCTAACCTAGAGCCACCAGCGTTATATCAAAACTGAACACTGATAAAATGGTACTCAACTTGAAAACTGTATTCAGTTCAGGTCAGTGCAATTTGGGAAACAATGATTTAGGATTAATTCTGAGCCAGACACTGTTCTAGGTATAGGGCTGTTCAACAAGGATTTATTTAGATAATACCCTGAGCCCTCTTGTGAGATACTATTCAAGTCCGTGCAATGGCATTACTGCTACTGCTAAGTCATTTGGACCTTAAAAAGAAAACCTGCTGCCAATCTAATAAACTAACCCTGTAAAAACTTTTTGAAAAAATAGGGAAATTCAATATGGCCAGCTATTAGATGGTTCTTGGTAGTGGTTTAGTCCCTAAGTTGTATCGGACTCTTGCAACCTCATGGACTGTAGCTTGCCAGGATCCTCTGTCCATGGGATTCTCTGCAAGCATACTGAAGTGGGTTGCCATTTCCTTCTTCAGATGGTCCTTAATTAACATCAATTTTGTTTGTGATAAGACAATGCCCATTTTTTGAGAGATACGTAATAAAGTCAGAGAAGATATCTGTCTATCTATCTATCTATCTATATCCTGGGATATACTTTTTTAAAAAACTCGGAAAGAAAAGAAAAAATGGAAAAGACAACAAGGTAGATGAAACACATATACTCAAATTCTGAGAACTGTTAAATCTAGATTAATGGCATTTGAGGGATTATTTATTCTTTTTCCCTTTTGTGAATGTTTGGAATTTTTCACATTAGATATATTTTAAAAACTGGTTGCCCAGACTTCTAGCCTTTTTTGTTCCCCTCATCTACCTTGCTTTCAGCACCAGGATTATACACTGAAACATGCATTTTCAGTGGTATGTCGTGTCTCCAGTCCCACATCCAGTTCAAGGGCATCCCTGAAGGCCTCAGGCCACCTCTGCTGAGAGGCCTTTGTTTAGTGGCTCAGATAAAACCGGTGGTTTCCTCCATCTCTGGGCACTCTCAGGACTTGACTCGTAGCTCTATTATGGTATTACACAATTTTACTACATATAACTGTTCCTTGTCTTTTTCTTCAGCTGGAGTGGAAACTCCTTAAGATTAAGCATGTGTCTTCATTGTTTTTCTTTCCCTTTACTTATCACAGAGTCTGCCTCAGCGTCTGCTCTGCATAAATATCTGTGCAAAGAGAGAGTTATCCTTCTTCCTAGGACCTAGTGCATAACACATAGTCATTTCGTATCCTCAATAAGGATAACCTCAAAAGACCATTCTGGGGGCTAATCTGTGCAAGTCATATTTTGACTGTAAAATATGGAGCTATGCAAAACTTGCGTATTTGTTTATCTTAGCCTCGTTACTGGAGCAGTTTCAGAAGCCTACTCGTTCATTTCAGGTACGAAGCATTTGACTGACCCGAGCCAGCAGGGACACATTTTGGAGAGCACTGAATAACTAGGTCTCATTCTGGTGCAATGCGCACTATTACTATCCACAGAGTGCTCTTCATTTACCAGGAAGTCTTTTGACAAAGCTTTTCTCCCTTCCAGGGCTTCTCTGGTGGCTCAGAAGGTAAAGAATCTGCCTACAACACAAGAGACAGGGGTTCAATCCCTGGTTTGGAAAGTTCTCCCGGAAAAGGAAATGGCAACCCACTCCAGTATTCTTGCCTGGAGAAGTCCATGGACAGAGGAGCCTGGTGGGCTACAGTCCATGGGATTGCTGAAAGTCAGGCATGACTGAGCAGCTAACACTTTCTCCCTTGGAGGAAGCGTGGGTGGTGGTGCTGGTGATGCAGGTCAGAGAAGCACAAAGAAGACACTCCCCACAAAGCAGTAGAGTTCTTCTGTGCTGTTACAATGCAGTAACAATACAATCTCATTAGATTAAGCAGATTTGCTTTTTATATTGACTTTTCACTGAGATTGATTCTACAAATTTTTGTAAAAAGGAGTGTTCCAGGGTCAAAACAAACATGTGACACTTTTCTAGAAGCAAACGCTCTGTATAAATTTAGACTTTGCTGAAATGACTAGCTATCATGCAATCCAATCTTAACAGGCTTTTAAAAATCAACAAGAAAAATATATTTTACGAGTTTGACTTAGTTGTTAGAGCCCCATCTATGTGCATGATTTACTTGGGCACGTGGCATGTGTTTTGAAAAAATCAGCCTCCTTTGGGAATTGTGCTCTTAAGATACTTGCCTAGAGATATTCAAGCTGTCAGTTACAAGATGCTTGAGCCAGAAACGGGCAAGTCTGGGTTAAGTGCAGTTGTTACGTAGCCTTTCTGTGTATGTTTGACAGTTGTGGTCAAATATATAGGTGTCATCTCCCTCAAGTAATCTTTACCATCTGTTGCCTCAGCTCATCTTAGGGTTCATAATTGTGTTGTTTCTCTTAGGACCAAGTTGAGAGTATAACGTCAAGCTTAATATAGACTTGTTAGCAGGCTTCTTCTTTTTTTTTTTTTCCCTAGTCTAACCATGTGTGCTTGTCCAAAGAAGGCTACACAGTATTTTATAGTATTTGATCACAGATTGCGAATTCCAACTTTGCTTATTTCCTTTGCCCACACTGAAGCTGTATCTTCTTTGTTCCTTTGATCTGCTAAGTAATGATGGTGGCTGAGCATCCAGTAAAGAATTCATCTTTTCTGGAGCAATTTCTTAAATAAGGATTTTAAAAATTATTATTAGAAAAAACAAAGGAAATTATACCATATAGTCTTTTTCAAGGCAAAAGTCATCAGTCATGATTAAGAATTCCTTCATACTACAGATTGAACACACATAATAAATATAACTGGTTGTAAATTTGCTTTAGGGTAGGAACAAAGACTTGAGCTGTTGTATAGAATAATGTGCCTTTGAGTTGGAGTCTTGAACCACCACCATAGGTTTAAGGCAATTAAATCTTTTTGTTACATTTAAGCCCCGTTTTCATGGGAGTATAAACTGTATATTTCTTATGGGACTTATTTATGGATTTGTATAGCAGGGTAATCTTTATTATTCAAACCACTCTTTCTTACTTTTATGGGAACATGTGTCTTTGTAATAGTGATTCTGTCCATTACAAAAACACATGGTTAAATTATTCCCTCTGTTGGACAAGAATGCATGGTACTTTGTGTTTGGGCTTTTGTGGTTCTTGGGGATGGATTGTAGTTTCATTATAACGTTGACCTATAAATAAATAAAATATATCAATAAATTAAAAAACATAACAAGTCATGGACTTCTCAGATGGTGCTAGTGGTAAAGAAGAAGCCCACTGATGCAGGAGATTAAAGAGATGCAGGTTCGATTCCCAGGTCAGGAAGATCCCCTGGAGGAGGGCATGGCAACCCACTCTAATCTTCTTGCCTGGAGAATCCCATGGACAGAGGAGCCTGGTGGGCTACAGTCCATAGGGTCACAAAGAGTCAGACACGACTCAGGGGACTTAGCATGCACACGCTGTTGGCTGTGCTCTGCTTGGTTATGTGAGCTGTGGAGTTAAACAGCAGAATTAGCATTCATGCTCTCTGTTCATGAATTAGATTCTTTTAATGACAGTGTATTTAGACACAGATAGAGAGGAGTTTAATTATTGATCTAGTTTCTTTTCCTGAACAGAATGCATAGAATATTCTTTCAAAATTCAACAAAAATCATAGGAGATACACTCTTAATATATGATGAAATTTGGTGTGTGGTATCCTTGGGATGCAGTGAAAATAGTGACAAGTAAACAACAAAACAGCAGCAGATCAATTTAGCAAAACCAGAAAGTTGAAAGCATTTGATGAGACACAACTTCCACAAAGAAACTGTGAGGTCCCGACAGAACTCTTATATAACCTTCAGTGCTGGAAGGGTCGTTGTCATAGCTGTTCCTGGAAACCTTCTTGAGGTTTTATTTTTCCTAATCACCTACAATATTGTGCAACCTGTCACCAGCACTGACTGATTTATATTGTGTTTCCTCTTAAGGCTGACTCCGGTTCAGGTCTTCTCAAAGGGGTGCAATAGAGCAGCGTGTAGGAGGCATATGCAAAGAAGCTTCCAGATACAGGACAGAACACGGCCTCAGGAAGGCCACACGGGTCAAGCTGATTGCCTCCTCCAGCGCCGGCAGGCAGAGGGCTCGGCTGGGTTACCCAAGTTCACAGGAGCCATTGACATTCAGCTGCAGCTCTCACTGCTTGCTGATCAGCAGGAGACAGTCTGGGCCTCAAGTTAACTCTTCTGTGCCCTGTTTCAAGATTGCAGTGAGGTCAAAAGAGAACCCGTGACTTCCTCTCAGCTTATTCCTAGTTGTACTGAAGAAAAAAACCTATCGAACCAACATCTAATATACCTCTTACAAGGGATGGTAACAATCCACTTAATCATTTTGAAGGTGCTGGATAAGACATGAATAAATACGTGTGTCCCGTTTCTCTCCATTATGCAGTACATGTTTATATCTGGGGAAGGTGGGAGTTGGATATGATTTACCATTTTTATTTTTACTTTTCAATCAGAAATTCCCACTTTGTCTTTAATTAAGAAGATATGATTTTTGAAAAGATAACAACAAAAGGTGCATAGTTCCTCTGAGTTGTTCATGTAAAATGAACCTCAGGGAAAACCTTCGTACCTCAGGGAAAAACTTTATCTGAGACTCAGAGTTTCAGGGAAACTCTCAGTTAGGTTACAGACTCTGAGCTCTATGCTAAGTCAGTTCTTTCAAGTTCTGATCTCCTGTTGACACATTATGGTCTTCTAGAAGTGACTTAACCATCTGCTTCTATAAACTCATTTGTAAACTGGGAATAACAGTTAATCCATGAAGCCTGTCTCTCTGATAGCAGTGGGAAGACTGACCTATTGTCTAATCCTGCTGCTACTGCTAATGCTAAGTCACTTCAGTCGTGTCCGACTCTGTGCGACCCCATAGACGGCAGCCCACCAGGCTCCCCTGTCCCTGGGATTCTCCAGGCAAGAACACTGGAGTGGATTGCCATTGCTAAGCTGCTGCTAAGTCGCTTCAGTTGTGTCCGACTCTGTGTGATCCCATAGATGGCAGCTCACCAGGCTCCCCCATCCCTGGGATTCTCCAGGCAAGAACACTGGAGTGGGTTGCCATTTCCTTCCTCCAATGCATGAAAGTGAAAAGTGAAAGTGAAGTTGCTTAGTCGTGTCCGACTCTTAGCGACCCCATGGACTGCAGCCTTCCAGGCTCCTCCGTCCATGGGATTTCCAGGCAAGAGTACTGGAGTTGGGTGCCATTGCCTTCTCCAGGATTGCCATTTAGGCCTCTAAATTATCTTTATCAGCAGTAGCTGTCTGTTCACCTCATTCTACTGGTCCTGAAACTAAATCCTTGGTTTTCCTTTATTCCTAATTACAAATGGTTTAGGATCTATCTACTATAGAGGCCCATTTTTATTCAACTACTTTTTTTTTCTAACAAAAATGTCTTAAGCTTCATTAAGGGTAAAGCATTTGTGAGGCCAAAGCCCTATCCTTAAGAAGCATGTTGTTTAGCCAGAAGACACAGTGTTACAACATGATGTGGTCAATTCTGGAAAATCCAAAGGAATGATTCAGACTCCAGGTGGATTGGGGGAGGTAGGAATTATCCCGTTTGGTTTCTGACTCTTGTCAGATGACCTAGCTAACTGCCAAATCTCCATTTGACCTGAGGAAATAAACAAGACATAGTTTCTCTCAGTCATGATTTTAGTCCCAAAGGCAGAGATCCCTAGATTTACCTCTTTCTGTAACATTTGACCTAGTTGACCATTCTCTCTATTATAGAGGTTCTGGGAGCTGTGTCAGTTTTAGTGTTTGAATTTAGCATGAATAAAGTAAATTAAGTGATGCTGGTCCTGAATAAGTATTAGCTTTCTACCTTTCTGTCTCCAAACTCTTCCCCCTAGACTTCAGTCACCCCCGCTATTTCTTTAGCCGTTCTCCAAATCTTTCGCACTAATGCCCAGCCCTCTTTTGAGCTCCACCTCCATTTCCGCACTTACCAGCTGTAAGTAGTAAGTATCCCAATATCATTTTTAACTTACAAGTCTGTAGTAACATGTTTCCTCAAACAAGCTTCTTTCCTGACTTCATTTTTTGTAGCATAGAAAGTCATCATTCACCCTGTTAACCAGCCTTTCAACTTCAGAGTTATCTTTGATTCTTCCTTTGGCTTTCCCACAGGGTTTCTCTCCCATCACTTAAATCTGATCTTCAGGCTTTTCTTAATTTATTTGTACAAAAGCCCATGGGCGGAGGAGCCTGGTAGGCTACAGTCCATGGGGTCGCAAAGAGTGGGACACGACTGAAAGACTTCACTTATCATCAGATAATCTTCTTGAAACAAAACTGTCAGTCTCTCACTCATCTGTCACACCGTTGAGGACCACAGGGGAAACTCCATACTCCTGAATGTTACATTTAAACTTTTCAATGCCTCCTATCAGCCTTCTCACTAATGATACACACCACTGTCTTTATAAGCACCCTCCAGAGTTATTCTAGCCCTGAAATGCTCTGTCTAGTACCAGTATGCTCTTCCCATCTACACTTGTCTTCTCTGCAATCAATATCCTACACTTACTTGTTCAAGATCTCATTTAGGTGACCACGAAACCGTCACCGATTCCTCTTGCAAACAATTTACCTTCTGATATATAGTGCTTGAGTTCTGCTTTTTTAAAGGAACTTCACATTTACTATGTTAAAAAACAAAAATTCACCTGGGTAAATTTGAAAGATTTTTTTCCTTTATCTGATAATTCACAGTTGGGCAACATTCCAGCTAGCAAATAGAAAGGAGCTCCGAGTAGATGTATGAAATGGAAGACTTTGGGAGGCAGAAGGGGTGAAAGTTACTAGCAAAGAGTAGATTATTGTGGCAAGGTCACCTCCCTTTAGAGGACAGCAGGCATCTCTCAGAAAGGTTACCTCACTTGTGCTGACCAGGTCATTTCAGACTGACTGATTTAAGATTCCACCCCTGGAAAGGCTGAAACTGTAATCAAGTTAGGTATTAAGTCCTGGCTTGGTGATGTGGACTTAGCAGAAATGACTCCATTTGGGACATGTTGTCTCATTTAAATAACTATCCAAACCACATTGGTGGTGGCTTAATTGCTCAGCTGTGTCCGACTGTAGCCCCCATGGACTGTAGCCCACCAGGCTCCTCTGTCCATGGAATTTCTCAGGCAAGGATACTGGAGTGGGTACCCATTTCCTTCTCCAGGGGATCTTCTTGACTCAGGGATTGAACCTGGGTCTCCTGTATTACAGGCATATTCTTTACTGACGAAGTCACCAGGAAAGCCCATAAGTACTTATTAATTCACCCTACTTTATGCTCTAAGAAGACAGAGAATGTTGTGTCTTCTTGATGTTTGCATCTTCGTCAGCACCTAGCACAATGCTTTTTAAATAATCGATAGTTAATAATTCTATTGTAAAAACAACATGAATAAAATAGAACTAAAAACTGTCTTTTCCTGAGTAGTTTGAAATTTAAAAAATTTTTGAATGTGAAAACTGTAATAAAATCCATTCTAATTCATCATTATCTGTATTCAAACTTCAAGAGGATGAAGAAAAACTAAATCTATTTTTTGACCTGTAGAGTTAAGGACAATAGATGGCTTATAAACTAAGATTAAAATTAAAACATGAAGAATTAATAACATCAAGAGTGAATGTCCCATTGGATTGCAAGTAGAATGGGAAAAATCAAATAATGTAATCAGACCATTCTCATTTGACTCTCAATTAAGAACTAGAAGTTACAAAGTTCTCCTCAGGAATATTAATAGCAATGTCCAAGCAGAAATTTCTATGATTTCATCTATGCAAAAAATCTAAGGGAAATAAATGAAATAGAGTAGTTTCTGGGAAAATATGGATAATTTATTATCATATTATGATGAAGCAATTAACAAATTAAATATTAGTATATTAAATCCTAAAATAACAGTATTTTATGTCTTTATATATAAAAAGAGAGACTTGTTTGTGTGGCTTGTGGCAGAATGTACAAGAAGGGTATGAAGCTATTGAAGGGGATGCAAAACCACCTTTTTGAAAAAGAACAGTGACAAATTTGGTAATATGGTAAAATCACTGTTGTGAAAAATACTTTTGAAAGACCTACTACATGGATGCACATTTTTCATATCTGAAAAGAGAAGAAGAAAATTGAATTTTGTCTAATCACTGCTTTTAACCTCTAGGGTTGAGTCTGTCACTCCTTGGTCATTAGAAATGCATTCTTTTTCTGCCAATGTTCTTGACTTAAAATTGTGGTAGTCCTACTGGGTATTTTCCTTCCTCTGACAGTTAGCTTTTTATTATTGCTTTTATTCAGAAATGAAGAGTTCCTATTTAAAACTGTTATAGATCCCATATAGGTGTGAGATGGTGGCACTTATGACCCCATGATGTGACTTTCTTATGACAGCATTGGACCACTGTTGGTAGTGTCAGGTTTTTTTCTCGCCTATACTTTCACCTGCAGTTTGATCCATGATTTTTCTCCACAGGGTTGAGCTCTCAATAGAGGAGCTGATCTGTCTGCCCTCCGGTTTCCCAGAAGATCATAATCATGCTGCAATTGAAACTGTGCTTCAAGGTAACGTGAAGTCATCACTTTCTGGACTGCTTATAGTTCGTCTCAGGGATGACAAATGCACCCTGTATGTTACATCTTGAAAATCTGGCATCATCCATGCTTTCTACATCTTCATTTCAGCGCAGACAAGTTACGATAAGCATGTCTTCAATGCCAGTATGTAGGAGACAGTATTAAATCGCCTGTGAGCACTTTGTGTTTCAACAAGCCCTCCTGGTGATTTTGAAACAGAGAGACACTAGTTTAAGAAACAGTAACTTCTGGAACAGAAATCCCCCAGATCTCACCACAATATCTCATTTCTTGCTTACATCACAGTCCAATATGGGTGAGACAGGTGCCTTCTGTCTTGTAGCTAAGACATCTTGAACACTTGGCTTTCAAGTTGCTGAGGGAGGAAAAGAGATCTGAAAGGTTGCTTGGGAAGGGTTTATGGGTCGGGCTATGGATTAGCTTATATTACATCTGCCCACATTTTGCCTGCAAGAGTCTAGTCAATTAATTGCAACATCCAGCCAAGAAGGCTAGGGAATGTAGAGGAGCACATGGTTGTTTGTGAGAGTTAACAGTTGGCCACAAGCAGGAGCAGAGAAACAGTATATTACATCCATCAGCAGATAAGTCACTCTCATTTTTTCTTTTGTTTATAGGTGGCACTAATGGTAAAGAACCCCCCTGGTGTCCAGGTTTGATGCATGAAACAGGGCACTCAGAGCCAGTTCACTGGGATGACCCTGAGGGATGGGATGGAGAGGAGGTGAGAGGTGGGTTCAGGATGGGGGACGCATATACACCCATGGCTGCTTCATGTCAGTGTATGGCAAAAACCACTACAACACTGTAAGATAATTAGCCTCCAATTAAGATAAATACATTAATTAAAAACAAACAAAAAAGAACTCCCCTGGCAATGCAGGTAGACGTAAGAGACAAGGGTTCAATCGCAGGGTTGGGAAGATTCCCTGGAGGAGGCCACGGCAACCCACTCCAGTATTCTTGCCTGGAGAATTCAAGGGACAGAGAAGACTAGCAGGCTGCAGTCCATGGGGTTGCAAAGTCAGACATGACTGAAACGACTGAGCGTGCACATAGCATCTATGGAGCCCTGGCGCCGAACTATTACCTGGAAAGTCATCTCCCATTGCATTTGACCCTTCTTCTAGACTGTTTCCAGAGCTTTGTCTCTGAACCAGTTTGTGGCCGGGCACAGATAAGATGTAGACAGACACAGACAGAAAAACACACATAAACAAACAGACACAAATAGACAAACAGACATAAAAATGGAAAGTCTGGTTCAAACTGTACTGAAGGGTAGAAATGAAAGATTATTATCTTCCAAAGTATACTCTTCCCACTTCCGCAGAAGAACCAAGCTTGAACCATGTGTGGTTCGTCTGGTGTTTAACTTCCTAACTCTCAAGGAGGATCATGAACTTCAGTCTCACAAAGACCAGGCAGGCAAAATAAACAAATTAAGCAGGGCGTAAGGAACACAGGTGAAGGGCTGAGGAATGCTCTCAATGGCATAGCACAAGCTCCATCTAAGGGAGGCCTGTTTGTCAGCTCTGGTTAATTGCTCCCATGCAGGAATGCAATTTTAAATGCTGCTACATCTTTCTTCCACTTTTTTTTTTCTCAAGAAAAATGGGAAATATGAATATTTTGGTTACGTTTCTTAATTTTTACAAACATTATATGGGAAACAAAAAATAAAAAAGGCTTCTTTTGCAGAATTTGCTTGTGGGCTACCAATTTGCAATTCCTCCATTAAATTTACATTTATACCTCCATTTTACATTAACACCTTGAATGGTTTAACAAATGTATAAAGTCCCAAATTTACAACTTAAAATATCTCTTTACTTTTTCACATGAGGGGTGATAAATTTGCCGAGCTTATACTCTCTATTTCCAGTTGATTTCCACTCCCTTAATATTGTACTAGTCACGTTATTACCAAACTGTGTATTTATTTATCAAAGTTGACATGCATTAACTCCTTAAGTCCCGATATTAAGATAAAAAAATCAGCGCTTCTCTGCATCTTTCTTCCTCCTTTCTTCCATATTTTCTTAGCTCTGTTGTGCCATTATTTTTCACATGGCCAAATTCAAATTATTTAAGTTATATCTTACCATTATAATTAATTAAATATATAACCTTTAGTCTATTTTATATTTAAAAATTCAGAACCAATAAATGTTTTCAATATTATAATTACAGTAATTATTAATCCCCACAGAGCTAGGCAGAATGGTATAATCCCATTTCACTAAACCTTATCCATGTGACAAACACTCCAAGAGTGAAAGTCAAGGGGTTTTCTTTCCTTCCACACCATGAGTTCAAAATCATCCCATATTGCAATTTTCTTTGCATTTTTTGAGGTTTCCTCACATAAATCTTTTCTTTTCTTTGAGTTTTCAATCTTCTTTTAATTGTCCTTACTGAAAGAAGAAACTTGAGCTTTTATTTCAGCCTCAGGATAATCCTGCCTTTCAAGTTTACTACATGTTGAGGTTAATCCTTTTGTTCTTAAAAACATTGTGGTTAGAACCCTTGATATTCATGTTCCAACTCTGACCATTTTTCCTCTCACATGCCACAGAGCCCACTCTGAGGGGATTTCTTTTCATGATTCTTTTGTGTTGGGGCCACTACTTCTTAGATCCTGTGACTTCTATTTCTTCAATTCCTTTTTTGCTGGTTTGAAGAGAAACCATAATTACATTTTTCAAAAGAAGTGGTAAGTAAAATAACTCATTTTGTGTTTGAAAATATATTGATTTTGCACCCTCACACTTTTGCTGCCCTCAGACTGAGAACTCTAAAGAAGATGTCAGTTCTTTGGGTGCCTAGATATAAATCTTCCATCTTGTACCCAGTTGGCACTTGGTCTTTTCTTTATCTTGCATGACTTTGCTCCTCCTCATACTCCTCTGCCTTCTCCATTTTCTCCTGCGTAATTTCTTTCTTTTTTTTTTTTTTTCTTTTTTGGGACTTTTGTTCGGACCTAACATACTCCATGACAGGCTTTAGGGCCTAAGTTCCATTTTATCAAAAAGCTGAGTAATTTCCCTGGAGGAACTGGGACCGTCTTCCACAGGGGCCAGGACTTGACCAATCAGCATGGTCCCCGTAGCCTGGTCTGAGCCTATCAGAACTTAATGGACCTCCCCCAAGAAAAGCCCAGGTGCACGCAAAAACTTAGCCAGTTAGAAGATGCAAGAAACTCTTGTAACCAATCCGCCCTTACCAACTCCTTATCTTTGTTCCAAACCTATAAATACTACTGTAATTCAGGGCTCGGGGCTCTTACCTGACTCCACTGTGTTGGATTCGGTTTGGGCCCTAGCTCGAGCTAGCAATAAACCTCTTTTAGCTTTTGCATTGCTGTGGACGTCTTGTTCTCTCAGTTTTGGAGACCTGGACTCCGGGCACAACACTTTGTCTTAGAGATTTTTAAACTCCTGATCAATTCTTCATGTCTCTATTTTTCGTTAACATATATGTTAAAGTAATGATATATTAAAATATATAATATAAATATTTGACATTAAAATTATATATGACTGCTTATGCATATTAAATTTTTAATTTTATATTTATGTAAATATATTTTCAGGTCAGTTCAGTTCAGTCACTCAGCCATGTCCAACTCTTTCTGACCCCATGGACTGCAGCACACCAGGCTTCCCTTCCATTACTGACTCTCAGAGCTTACTCAGACTCATGTTCATTGAGTCAGTGATGCCATTCAACCATCTCATCCTCTGTTGTCTCCATCTCTTCCTGCCTTCAATCATTCCTAGCATTAGGGTCTTTTCAAATGAGTCAGTTCTTCTCATCAGGTGATGAAAGTATTGGAGCTTCAGCTTCAGTATCAGTCCTTCCAGTGAATATTCAGGGTTGATTTCCTCTAGGATAGACTGGTTAGTTCTCCTTGCTGTCCAAGGGACTCTCAAGAGTCTTCAACAACACCACAGTTCAAAGCATCAATTCTTTGGTGCTTAGCTTTCTGTATAGTCCAACTCTCTCATCCATACATGACTACTGGAAAAACCAAAGCTTTGACTAGATGGACATTTGTTGGCAAAATATATTTTATACATATATAAATGTGTATATATGAAGTTTTATATATTGAATCTATATATATTTAATTAAACAAGGCCATTAGACTAGGGTAGTTCCAACCCCCTGGTGGCCTGTGTAAGCAAAGCAAAACCTAAACCAAGATCAGTGTGCTAGAATCTGAGAAAACGAAGCTTAAGGACAACTAATGACAGACATTCAATGAGGCTTTTCCAAATAAAGCAATCTCACAGGCTATAGCCAGTCAAACAACATCTTTGCTCTGTTTTCCTGTCTTCTCTATACAAGCTTTACTTCAGTCAGTGGAGCATCCTTAACTCCTTTCAGTTTGGTGCTGCCCAATTTGAATTGATATTTGCTCAAATAAAGCCTTAGGGCCTTCCCTGGTGGTTCAGAAAGTTAACAATCTGTCTGCAATGTGGGAGACCTAGGTTTGATCCCTGGGTTGGGAAGATCCTCTGGAGAAGGGACTGCCAACCCACTCTAGTATTCTAGTCTGGAGAATTCCATGGACAGAGAAGCCTGGCAGACTATAGTCCATGGGATTGCAAAGAGTTAAACATGACTGAGTGACTAACACGCACAGAATATGTGTTTGAAAAAAATGGTTGGAAAAGCAGGTTGCAGCTTAGTTTGGACGAGTCATCTATGGAAATGGTATTTTATTCTCTAGGTATGCCAACTCTGAGTATTCATTAGAAGGAAGGACTGTTGCTGCAGCTGAAGCTACAATACTTTGGCGATCTGATTTAAAGAGCTGGCTCATTGGAAAAGACCTTGATGCTGAGAAAGATTGAAGGCAAAAGGAGAAGAGGGCGACAGAGGATGAGATGGTTAGAGAGCATCCAAGGACATGACCCAGTGGACATGAATCTCAGCAAATTCTGGGAGATGGTGAAGGACAGGGGAGCCTGGCGTGCTGCAGTCCACAGGGTCACAAAGAGTTGGAAACAACTTAGCAACTGAACAACAACAGTAGCAGCAGTAATTAAAAAGCAAACAGAGGTTTTAAAGCATGAGCATGGTAATTTGGGGCAGGGGACAGGGACTATTTTCCTTCTACTTATCTTAGGTTCATTGGCTGATGCCTAGTAAGTCAGACAAACAAGAGATAATTAGTAAGAGAATAAAAACAGAAGTTTTTAACACATGCCCAGTTCATATGCATAACAGTAGTCAGTGATGACTAACTCAGTGGTTAGAACTTGGGTTGGTGTGGCACCTAACAAAAGAACAATAACTTTTTTTAGGGAAATGGTAAGACAGAGGAAAAGGACATTGAGCATCTAGGGGAACAAATTATGAAGATAAATATGAAGATAAATATAAATATATGGGGANACAAGCTTTACTTCAGTCAGTGGAGCATCCTTAACTCCTTTCAGTTTGGTGCTGCCCAATTTGAATTGATATTTGCTCAAATAAAGCCTTAGGGCCTTCCCTGGTGGTTCAGAAAGTTAACAATCTGTCTGCAATGTGGGAGACCTAGGTTTGATCCCTGGGTTGGGAAGATCCTCTGGAGAAGGGACTGCCAACCCACTCTAGTATTCTAGTCTGGAGAATTCCATGGACAGAGAAGCCTGGCAGACTATAGTCCATGGGATTGCAAAGAGTTAAACATGACTGAGTGACTAACACGCACAGAATATGTGTTTGAAAAAAATGGTTGGAAAAGCAGGTTGCAGCTTAGTTTGGACGAGTCATCTATGGAAATGGTATTTTATTCTCTAGGTATGCCAACTCTGAGTATTCATTAGAAGGAAGGACTGTTGCTGCAGCTGAAGCTACAATACTTTGGCGATCTGATTTAAAGAGCTGGCTCATTGGAAAAGACCTTGATGCTGAGAAAGATTGAAGGCAAAAGGAGAAGAGGGCGACAGAGGATGAGATGGTTAGAGAGCATCCAAGGACATGACCCAGTGGACATGAATCTCAGCAAATTCTGGGAGATGGTGAAGGACAGGGGAGCCTGGCGTGCTGCAGTCCACAGGGTCACAAAGAGTTGGAAACAACTTAGCAACTGAACAACAACAGTAGCAGCAGTAATTAAAAAGCAAACAGAGGTTTTAAAGCATGAGCATGGTAATTTGGGGCAGGGGACAGGGACTATTTTCCTTCTACTTATCTTAGGTTCATTGGCTGATGCCTAGTAAGTCAGACAAACAAGAGATAATTAGTAAGAGAATAAAAACAGAAGTTTTTAACACATGCCCAGTTCATATGCATAACAGTAGTCAGTGATGACTAACTCAGTGGTTAGAACTTGGGTTGGTGTGGCACCTAACAAAAGAACAATAACTTTTTTTAGGGAAATGGTAAGACAGAGGAAAAGGACATTGAGCATCTAGGGGAACAAATTATGAAGATAAATATGAAGATAAATATAAATATATGGGGACGCTAATGGAAGATAGGGTTATTCAGTAAAATTTGTTACTTAGGATTCTCACGTGCTCTCTATGGACTGATAAGGAGCTAGAGTTTCCTCTGGTGATTAACTTCTATCCTTCCAAGAGGTGGAGGGGGCGGGGGGAGGAAACCGTTTTATAAATTTATGTCCTGCTTAGACAAATAGATAAAGAGCTTTTTTTTTTTTTCCCTGATTTTTCTTGTCTTGTGCAAAATAATCATTACTCCAAAATGACATATTTTGTAGTGACCTTTTCTACTACAATTCAGCAATGAAACTTTAGGTTGACAGATGATAGGTTGTTTTAGAACAATCAACTGCAGGATTTGTGGGGAAGGCACTAGAATGAGAAGGAGAAGTCCAGTCTGGAATTAATATAATGATACATTTGAAACCATTTACCTCAGATTGGGACTTGAACCCATGTGCTGGGACTAGAACCCAGCCAAAACACATGGTACTTGGTTTCAGGACATAATGAAGCTCAGGTTCTCAATGTCTCATCACAGAAAGAATTCAGGGAGAGACAAGTGATGGGTAAGAAGTGGATTTATTCAGATTCAGAGAGAAGCACACCCCACAAACAGAATGTGGGCCATCTCAGAGGGCAAGTGTGGCTGTGAAAGGTGGTGTGGCTAGTTTTTATGGACTGGGTAATTTCATGTGCTGATGAGTGGGAGGATTATTCTAGCAATTTTGGGGAAAGGGTGGAGAGTTCCCGGAACTGGGCAACCACCCACTCGTTGGTTTTTTGACAGTGCCTTGGAACTGTTGTGGTGCCTCTGGTAGTTGGGCTTCCCTTGTGGCTCAGCTGGTGAAGAATCCACCTGCAATGCAGGAGACCTGGCTTCGACCCCTGGTTTGGGAAGATCCCCTGGAGAAGGGAAAGGCTACCTGCTCCAGTATTCTGGCCTGGAGAAGTCCATGGACTGTGCAGTCCACGGGGTCACAGAGAGTCACTTTCAGTAGTAGTAGTAATGTTAGTCGCTCAGTCATGTCCCCATCTGTGCGACCCCAAGAACTGTAGCCCGCCAAGCTCCTCTGTCCACGGGATTCTCCAGGCAAGAATGAAGAATACTGGAGCGAGTTGCCATTTCCTCCCTCGGGGGATCTTCCCGACCCAGGGATCAAACCCAGGTCTTCAGCATTGCAGGCAGATTCTTTACCGCCTGAGCTCTAATCAAAGTCGACTTGTCTGCCATCTTGGGCCCATTTGATTCTAATCAGTTTATGTTGGGTCCTTGGACTATGTCATTCTTTCAAAAGTTGTGCCCTGCCCCTTTCCCTTCTGTTGCACATACATACTCTGTTTTTGTTTCTTAGGGACCATTCATTCTTAAGACCCCAAAGGCTAATAATGATTGCTCCGGGAATATGAAACTGAGCGGGACCCTGCGGTGCCCTCCCCACTACGAATTCTTTCCTTATTCCTCATTTCCTATTTGTAAGAAATAGACCTCATTCAGCCTCATTGACCTTTTCTGAGTTCCAAGGGGCAGATTCAAACAGTTGCTAATCAGGGGAGGGAGTGAAGGCAGAAATAAGGGAGAGAGCGGTCAAGAAACAATAGTGCAGCTTTGAGGCAGGATCTTGGTTCCTTCTCAAGGAAAATACAGAGCAATATCTTTCAGTTCTTTGGCCTAGAGCTAAAGCGTTCACCCAAGTGGAGGATGATAACTCCAGACTAAGCCCAAGGTTCCTGGAACACCACCCTGTTACCTCACCACCAACCAATCAGAAGAAAATCACACACATTCCAACCCTTACCCCAGATTTTTTCTATTAAAAACTTCCAAAAAAAAACAAACATCAGAATGTTCCTTTTTTTTTTTTAGCATAAGCCACCCTCTCTGCTTGTGTGGCCCTGCAACAAACCTTTCTCTGCTCCAAATTTCAACGTTTAGGTTTGTTTGGGCTCATTGGTGACAATAGTGGTAAAGAATCTGCCTGCCAATGCAAGAGACGCAAAAGATGTGGGTTTGATCCCTGGGTCAGGAAGATCCCCTGGAGGAGGAAATGGCAACCCACTCCAGCATTCTTGCTTGGACAGTTCCATAGACAGAGGAGCCTGGTGGGCTACAGTCCATGGGTTGCAAAGAGTTGGATGTGACTGAAGCAACTAAGCAACAACACCATGCATCTGGCACAAGAGCTTGAATTCAGTAACAAAATTTTACTTTTCCAAAGTGTTAATGGATTTAAAGATTCTCCTGAAGACAAAGAAGCAGAAACATGTGGAATAAAATGTAAAACAGGTTCCCCTGGTGGCTCAGGTGGTAAAGAATCTACCTACAATGTGAGAAACCTGGGTTCAGTTCCTGGGTGGGGAAGATTCCCTGGAGAAGGGAATGGTCACCCTTCTAGTGACCATTCTAGTTTTGTTCTTGCCTGGAGAATTCCATGGACAGAGGAGCTTGGCAGGCTACAATCCACGGGGTCACAAAGAGTAGGACACAACTGAGCTACTAATACGCACACAAAATACAAAATAAGAGAACTAGTAAGTATTTTTAAATGTGTAGGAAAAATTACAAATGCAGATGGAAAGTTATCTACAGGTTAGCAACTACAGGAAGGGGCTACAACTCCTAAGGCTGGGAGACCCTTCCTTCTCACCTCCAGTCCCTCCACTTCCGTTGTCCATCCTTCTCCACCCAGCTGTCTGACCCCCTGCATCAACAGGATCTCTTACCTCTGGCCTCCAGTTGGGTTTCAGAAGCGGGGTAACCCCAGCAAGATTTCTGAAGGAGGGAGTAAAGTTCAGGTATTTACTCTACCACTTCTCTCTCTGTAGAGTCGCCATCTGAATTAATTAATGCTGATCCTTGTTGTGTGACTGCGTTTTTACTCCTATGCTGTACTGAAGTGATAAGGAATGCTTTTGAAAAGAGATTTTTTTGTTTAGGTAGATAGATAAGTGATAGATGACAGATAGATTCCACAGTCATTTTCTGAGCTCCATCTGCCTTTTGCACAGGGCATATGGGAAAAATAGAATGTAAATGTGATGAGACTCAATTTCCTTGGATCTTCAAGTGTTTGATGGTGGCTGTAGTCTCTGCATGGAGAAGGCAATGGCACCCCACTCCAGTGTTCTTGCCTGGAAAATCCCATGGATGGACGAGCCTGGTGGGCTGCAGTCCATGGGGTCGCTGAGAGTCAGATATGATGGAACGACTGCACTTTCACTTTTCACTTTCATGCATTGGAGAAGGAAATGGCAACCCAGTCCAGTGTTCTTGCCTGGAAAATCCCAGGGATGGGGGAGCCTGATGGGCTGCCGTCTATGGGGTCGCACAGAGTCGGACACGACTGAAGTGACTTAGCAGCAGTTAGCAAAGCTGATTGAATAGATTTATTGATTGTCTTAGTGGGACCCAAAGCTTAAGCTATCTAGTCAACATGAGCAGAAAGAATTTTGATAGTAAACAACTACAAATATGCCCACAAATTTTCTTCCCTTACTTTATAATAAATTTCAGTCATACACTTAGGTAATTGTTAGCTTAGGAAGTTGTTATAAAGCCATAGACCATGTTGTTCAGTTTCAAGAGTTATAGATTTGAAACCAAAAATTTATTTCCAAATAACTAAATTCCCCTATCCCTATTTCTAGGATGCCACAAAGAGAACAGAGGCCCAATGACTGCCTCTTAAATCCTTTTCTGTTTTTGCTCTTAATGTGGTAGTTGCTCACATGCTTCTTACTTCCAAAACTCCCTGAGACTGTTTCCTCTGAGCCAGTCCGAGCACTAGAATTTGGTGGTTGTTTGGTTGGGATTTTGCTTCTTTTTTTATTTCTACCACTTTTCTTTTAAGTTTGCATCACAGAAGATCAGAAGAATCAGCCTGGCAGATTCATTCTCAGTAGATGGCCAAGAATGAGAAGAAACAGAGAGAGCAATGGCAAGGCTTCTTAGGAAGCAGCCCCCTTTTTTGGCTGAAAGGGGGCTGAAACAGGAGGGAAGGGGGCAGGACACACCCTCTCAAAGAATGACATAGCCATAGGACATGAGAAAACTGGCTAGAAAAAACTATGTTCAAGATGGTAGAATATTTGACTTGCAATAGACCTTGAGCCTCATCATATAGTCAGGCAATTTATAATATATTAGCACCCAAATGATGCATTCACCAGTCCCGTGATGGTTCTGAGGCTAACCATGAAAGGCCAAAATGTGGGTGGTAGCCCAATTCCTGGAAATCTGTGCCCCTTTCCCCCAAAAAATAAGTGGAAAGTGAAATTACTGTATAAAATTACCCAGTCTATACCATAAAACTATGCCATATTTTGGGGTCTCTTGCATTCTGAGATGGCCCACGCTCTGTCTGTGGAGTGTGCTTCTCTCTAAATAAGTCCACTTCTTACATATCACTTTGCGTCTCATTCAATTCTTCCTGTGATGAGATATCAAGAACGTCAAATTCACAGGGAATGGAACCATTTACTGAGGAATTTATCTCCAATAACAAATTGGACCAGAGTGAATCCAACCAGCTCATCCTAAAGGAGATCAGTCCTGGGTGTTCATTGGAAGGACTGATGTTGAAGCTGAAACTCCAATACTTTGGCCAATATTGATACTTCGCATCAATACTGATACAAAGAGCTGACTCATTTGAAAAGACCCTGATGCTGGGAAAGATTGAGGTCAGGAGAAGGGGATGACAGAGGATGGGATGGTTGGGTGGCATCACCGACTCAATGGACATGAATTTGGGTAAGCTCCGGGAGTTGGTGATAGGGAGGCCTGGCGTGCTGCAGTTCATGGGGCGGCAAAGAGTCGGATATGACTGAGCGATTGAACTGAACTGAACTGAACTGAACCAAACATGGGAAATGGGTTATACTAAAGAAGAGAGACAAGGCACAATATGGGAAAAGTTGGAATATATGTCTGGTCTTTTGTCTGATAAACTATGCTCCTCTCTGGTTTTCATACTGGGTTACTGAGAGTGAAGATAGAGTCTGAGGTGTCTCGTACATGTTCTCTCAGATATTTGGATAGGCTATGATTTATTCTTAAATTCTTAGATGGGAAAATGGGTATGAACAAGTTATAAATAATAATGAAATAATAGTTAATGTTTACTGAATGCTAGTCCTTTTGGAAACGTTTCTCATTTAGTTCTCACAGATGCTTAAGAGATTTATACTGTATACTTTACAGATAAAGTATGTATTTATAAAGTATATTTATACACTTTATAGATAAAGAACTTTGGAAAATTTAAATAACTTGCTCGAGCTGGTGGAGCCAAAGTTTGAACACAGATAGTTCTATTCTAGAGTTCATAATGTAGCAATTGGATTGAGCATGTGCTGTAAACTTGCCCTTCCACACTAACTCCCTAGAAGGGATGGAAGGCAGGGTAAAAGTCTTTATAAAACACATTAAAGTTATCTCACCTTATGACATTTCCTTTAAACGTTTAGCTTCTATAAAAATGATAAAAAATTCTCCGGAACCATGAAAATTAGCTAATCTTAGAGAGAAAGACTTTTACTAATGGCTAGTTGAATTAACTAGCTATAATAGCACCTATGGGAGGAAGTTAACACTATTTTTTCAAATCAGTATGTTTTAGTGCTAGTAGTGCCCTAATTTGGAAGCCAAACAAGATGTATAAAACTTTGTTCTTATATAGAGAACAGTTAACTGTGACGGTATATATAAAGTGGGTAGCCCAATCTGTTGTCTACAGCACGTCAATTAACATTGATTCTGTTCCTTGTTCTCCTTAAGGTCTAATTGGGGAAGTATAACTAACACATCTGAAACATATGTCAACTCATGAAATACAATTGGTATAGGTAATATGTGACTTTTCAGGTGGTGCTAGTGATAAAGAACCACCAGAGGGTTCGACTCATGTCAGGAGGATCCCCTGGAGAAGGGCATGGCACCCCACTTGAGTATTCTTGCCTAGAGAATCCCATGGGCCGAGGAGTCTGGCGGGCTAAGGTCCATAGGGTCACAAAGAGCTAGACATGATTGAAGCAACTTAGCATGCATATGTAGGTAATATGTGCTATATTTTAAATAGAAGTGAAGAGACAGTGAAGACTTCCGAGGGGAAGTGGGTTTTGAATTGGGATTTTGTAGACTGGTAGGATTTACTTAAAAAGGTAGGTACTTATTTTAGGAAGATGAAATGATTTAAATGTTTGCAAGATTAAATACAAGTTTAGGAGATTATTGGATGTATTTGTATGAGTTATACATCCTTTTTTGAAACTGAAAAACAATGCCATAATATCTAGAAAATGGTGAGATTTTAAGTCTTATCACTAATTTAGGTTAAACAGCATAACTATAAGGAATGCTTTGGTGGTACATTATCTCAAGTGAATCAAGCATTTGGAGTGGAGACTTCTGACCCCAAAAGAGCTCTTCAAACAAAACAAAGGTATACATCAAATGCTTTGTTTTACTCCAAGAAAACCTCAGAATCTGGCTAAAGTGAAGT
The DNA here is from genome assembly GCA_006410615.1 of Neotragus moschatus. Classification (NCBI taxonomy): domain Eukaryota; kingdom Metazoa; phylum Chordata; class Mammalia; order Artiodactyla; family Bovidae; genus Neotragus; species Neotragus moschatus. Next base: position 437,808 of record SJYA01000034.1, on the reverse strand, counting down.
ATTTCAAACATGTTACTTAGGATAACAGCCTAGGTTTTAGAACTCTTTCAAATCATTTAAAGAAGGGACAGTCATAAAAGGAACATCATCTTTGGGATTATCCCACCAAATATTATTAATAATTTGTCCTTACAAATATAAGCTTTTCTTTTTATTGTAATTATTAAATTAACCACCTTGTGCAACTTTCAGTCTCAATATATTTTACTGGAAGTTACATAGAAATCAGAATGTACAATTTGGAAGTGATTAAAGAAGCATCACGTCATTATAAGACAACGATTTTGTATACAGCCACATATTTTTGTTATTTTACAGTCTTGGTGTTTCTTGTGTATTTTTAATGGAATAATTTTGCAAAATGAAAGTCTAAATCTTGGGAATGACTCTTTGGTTTAGAAAGGAAAATTGGATCTTGCTAAAGCTGAGATGTATAGTCATTAGTCCTACTGCAGTATATCTTGAAAAGACAGCAGAATTACTATCTCAAAATTTATATTGCTTTTCTGTATTATGCAAACTTGCAATATTCTGCATGGTGCCTGGTATATTCCAGAGAAGAGGGAAACCAAAGAGGATAGCATTTTAATAACATTAGGTCACATGAATTTACTTTTGATACAATGCACATGGGATGAGATAAAAAATCTATTAGAACTAATCAAAAACACATGCCAAAAAAATAGAACTATGGCCCATTGTCTTTAATATGTTCAAGTGCCATTTAATACCAAAACTATCTCACAATTAACTTGATTACTTACATATAGAATAGTGTACCTAATAGTTATCAAAGAGAATAACATGTTAAAATGCTCTATGAATTAAAAAGCATCATAAACTGTAAGGTTTTATGATAGTAGCTATCTTGGACCAGTGTATTTTATAAGAAAAATAAGGTACATATCTAACGTCTTTAACTATATACCTCCATTTGGCTATTTTGTTAGTGAACGGTTCCAGATTATTGGCTCTGTCAAATCTGTTGGTACTAGAAGTTTCAGAATGAAAATAAGAAATGAAGTAAAATAGACCTAACATTAAAACACTTCATTTTTTTCTCTAAATAATTGTGAAAGGAAAATAGAAGTAGTTAAAAATTTCAGATAAAAAACTGTTTAAAATGCATTTTATACATATTTAAAGATAGTGCCTTGAAGTAATTAACACCTCATTTTGGTTTCTGCATATATACGGAACACAATTCTAGGAAACTATTGGTGCTATTTTCAGATCCAGCTTCTAAAGACTACAATCACTTCCTAGCACCAGTGCATTAAGTCTCAACTCTAGGCAACAAACAATGAAATTGACACATTGTACCTTAGATGGAGACAAGCACACTTTTACTGCTCAGAAACATGTCTAATTTTTGGTTAGTTAGTATGTCTACTAAAACTGCCAACATCTGTTGGATCATCGAAAAAGCAAGAGAGTGTTCCAGAAAACATCTACTTCTCTTTTATTGACTAAGCCAAAGCCTTTGACTGTGTGGATCACAACACACTGTGGAAAATTCTTCAAGAGATGGGAATACCAAATCACCTGACCTGCCTCCTGAGAAATCTGTATGCCGGTCAAAAAGCAACAGTTACAACTGGACATGGAACAATAGACGGATCCCAAATCGGGAAAGGACTATCTCAAGGCTGTATATTGTCACCCTGCTTATTTAACTTAAGTGCAGAGTACATCATGAGAAATGCTGGACTGGATGAAGCACAAGCTGGAATCAAGATTGGTGGGAGAAATATCAATAACCTCAGATATGCAGGTGACACCATCCTTATGGCAGAAAGTGAAGAAGAACTAAAGAGCCTTGTTATGAAAGTAAAAGGGAGAGTGAAAAAATTGGCTTAAAATTCAACATTCAGAAAACTAAGATCATGGCATCTGGTCCCATTATTTCATGGCAAATAGATGGGGAAACAGTGGAAACACTGACAGACTTTATTTTTGGAGACTCCAAAATCACTGCAGATGGAGACTGCAGCCATGAAATTAAAAGACATTTGCTCCTTGCAAGAAAAGTTATGACCAACCTAGACAACATATTAAAAAGCAGAGACATTACTTTGCCAACAAAGGTCCGTCTAGTCAAAGCTATGATTTTTCTAGTAGTCATGTGTGGATGTGAAAGTTGGACTATAAAGAAAGCTGAGCACCAAAGAAGTGATGCTTTTAAAGTGTGGTGTTGAATAAGACTCTTGAGAGTTCCTTGGACAGAAAGAGATCCAACCAGTCCATCCTAAAAGAAATCAGTCGGGAATATTCATTGGAAGGACGGACGCTGAAGCTGAAACTCCAATACTTTGGCCACCTGATGCGAAGAACTGACTCATTGGGAAATACCATGATGCTGGGAAGGATTGAAAGCGGCAGGAGATGGAGATGACAGAAGATGAGATGGTTGGATGGCATCACCAACTTAATGGACATGAATTTGAATAACTCTGGGAGTTGGTGATGGAAAGGGAGGCCTGGCGCGCTGCAGTCCATGGGGTCAGAAAGAGTCAGACATGACTGAGTGACTGAACTGAACTGAACTGAATGTCTACTAACCCAATTTAAATTTACAAGTCTGTTTCCAAACACAGTTAAGTTTTCCAGATTTCCTGGCCCATATTTTTTGACCCTTGCAGATAAGCCTATTTATCTTTCTCTTGCTTTACCCTCTCCAACAGATTTCTTCTAATTCCACCCCCTGGTTGATGTCTTGTTGGCAGGGCCTTGTGACCCTTGTGACCCAGTCTGGGTATCCTGATCTTAGTAATCAAACCTCTTGGTGAAGGCACTTTTCACATTTGGATCCCACTCTTTCCTGATAGACACGAGGCACTTCACAAATGAATTCGGATGCCTTCTGATTTTACAACCACTGGGTGAAGATTCCTGGCTCCAGGTGGGTAGTATTTTTGCTCCATTAATAATACTCCAGCTGTGTCATTTTCTAATAGGAAGAACAGCTATATTGGTCTGAATGCAACTTCTGACTATTTGTAATTCTCCACTTACAGGAACTTCTTCTGTCCTTAAATTCAAGGACTTAGTTAAAGGGGTAAGCAAACCCAGCGGGAAGTCCTCTTTGATGTGCAGGAGCTCAGATATGCAAAAGTCTTGATCAGCAAAAGCCTGAAAGTTGCTGACTCTCCTCCCCTTTGGGATTGGCCATTAACTCACTTCTAGGCTTCTCAAATAAAGCTGTTTTCCTGGTTGCTTCAACTTCAGTCAATAAGTGGCTTTTCGTCAGCAAACACTCCAAGAAAATTGTCAAAGTGAACTCATTTGGCATCAGCTCATTAGCATTTGTAAGGGACAGCCTTGTGGTATCCACAAAGAGTTCCTGGATTACTGGGGTCTTTCCTATTTGTTCTCTCTGCCTTCAAATCTCTTCCTGGTTCAAAAAGATCTTAGGCAAAACTGTAAGAAAAATTTCCAATACTCACTTTATATCATGACTCTAGAGTTTTCCCTGGGATCCATGTCCCATCTCCCGCCATTAAGTCTCAGCATCATTATTTTGTCACCTCCTGCAATATACTTCAATGCTATTTATCTGCTCCAGGTATCATTGTTTCTTCCTTCAGTACAGTAAGTTCCCTACATACGAATAAGTTTCATTCAGAGAACGTGTTCCTAAATTCAGTTTATGTGTAAGTCCAACAAAATTAGCCTAGGTACCCAACTAACACAAGCAACTATATAGTACTATACTGTAATAGGTTTATAATTCTTTTCACACAAATAATTCATAAAAAAGAAACACAAAAAATAAACATGTTTGATCTTACAGTACAGTACCTTGAAAAGTACAGTGGTACAGTGCACTGGGGCTGTACAGTACAGTGTACTGGGGCGGGCAGTGACTGAACAAGCAAGAAGTGTTACTGACTGGAGGAAGGAAGGAGGTGGGAGACGGTAGAGCTGAAGGACTGCCAACAATAGGACATGGAGGGGAAGCTGCAGTTTCACTTGAGCCAGATGGATGGCACAGGTTCTGGTTCCTGGCTGGACTCAATTTTACTGATGCTCTTGCTTCCAGACATTCTGGGCTTGAAATAAAGATGCAGCTGTACACTGTACCGTACTGTACAGTAAAGTACACAAAAGCGTGACCACTTGTAAAGGATACACGCACATGACAATGTACACAAAACACATGCACGAACACGTTATTGGGCATGTGAACACACGTCACACTTTTGGAAGTTCACAACTAACTTGAAGGTTCTATGTAGGGGGCTTGCTATATTTTTGTTCTCCAGTCTATGACTTCTATTTTCATTACACCATTAAATTTTGAAAGTTCCTTCCTCCAGAACTTTCCTGGAGTTTACCGACATCTGACCTATTCCTCTTCTGTTCATTATATCCTCAGCTTGGACATATGAAATTGAACTCTATTATATTGAAGCTATTCTTGGTAATAATGACAATATTACTGTTTTTATAGTCTAACTGCATCTCTCATTACCAATTTTTATCATAGCAGTATGCCTCTATGATAGATATTATAGAAAAAAAAAAAAAACACCAACTCTGAAACTTATAGAAATTTAATAAGATCACCTGCGTAGTAAGTACCAGGGCTGGATGTGAACTCAGATCTGTCTAATAGCAGAACATAAGAGCTTAATTACCTTTTTATACTTTGGTCACTTAAACACCTACACCTTATTAAGTACCTAGTAGGAATCAGACTCTACAGGTAAGTGCTAGAAACAGACCATATTTCCTGCCTTCCTCTATGTATGAATCTGGAGCAAAGAGATTAAAAAATGTGCTGAACTACCTTAAGTAAATAAGGAAAACTCACCTGAAGAAGTGATAGAGTTAAATCTGAACTGGGAGAGAAGGAGCTTGCCAGGCTGACCAGGTGGGGCTGGCCCTCCAGGTGAAAGGAGATACAGATATCAGTGTGGAGAAGCAAGAAGGATCTGGACACACTTGAGAATGCAGTCACCCAGGGCAGGATTAGCTGGAGAGAAGTTTCAGAGGTTGGGAAGCTCAGGTCCCAGAGGACTTGTACACAGAGGCAGACAGGGTTGGACTTTATCCTCTAACATTTGGTTTGCTTTGTCACGGCTTTCCCTCCTGATTGAATCCCAGAGGTTCTAATGACAGGGTCATTATCATATCCATTGTTTGTATTCCCACACAGATGCTCATCCAGGCAGAAAGGGATCCATCTGTCCTTTGGAAGCCTTGGATTCCTTGCTGTTTTTTCTTTGTGTGGACCTGGTACCTTCCTAAACCAGTGAGTACCTTTATTCTGGGAAGTGAGGGTCCTGAAGATGCAGAGTCGTCCCTATTCCAAAAGAAGTTAAAGTAAAGTAAAGTCGCTCAGTCGTGCCTGACTCTTAGTGACCCCATGGATTGCAGCCTACCAGGCTCCTCTGTCCATGGGATTTTCCAGGCAAGAGTACTGGAGTGGGGTGCCATTGCCTTCTCCGATATTAGTAACATTTACCATACAATATAACCCGAGACTTATTACTCACTTGACAATACTCCCATGTTATTCTGTATACAAAATGAACCTAATTAGTGTAATATCTCTCTTTGGGATGTTTCAGGGACCCTCTGAAGCATCCCAAAGTTAGCTAGAAATTTTCTTCATTAGAATGATTTAGGAAGCTTTGTCTACAACTATCAAAAAGGTTTAGAACACTCAGTCAGATAGGATTATAGGTCATTGTGAAACAATACTATTCACTTAGCCAAGGTAACAATAAGGGATTTCAGAACAGATCATTTAAGAGATAAAGAAACTTAAATCTATCATCGAAGGCAGTTCAATATCTGAGGAAAAGGTATCCTCTTAACAGAGAGAGAAGCTAAATTCAAGTGTTTGCACCAGCTTACTTTATTTAAAAGGTAAACTTAATTAGCTTTCTTTTAAACTTAGTCCTGAAGTGAAGTGAAGTCACTCAGTCGTGTCTGACTCTTTGTGAGCCCATGGACTGCAGCCTACAAGGCTCCGCTGTCCATGGAATTTTCCAGGCAAGAGTACAGGAGTGGGTTGCCATTTCCTTCTCCAGGAAAAGAAGTTAAGTGGCAACCATCAGAAGGTGTGATGCTTATGGAACCTGTACTAAAGCTGTGACAAGGAGTAAAGAGAGAGAAGCCCAACAGTGGCTTTAAGAAGGGAATTACCCTAGAGAAGATGAAACAGAAACAGAGTTAAGATAGGGAATTAGCCCAGAGAAGACGAAAGAGAAACAGAGTAAGAAATAGAAGTAAAGGGGAGGTATATAATTAACACATCAGTTTTACCTTGATAAGGAGCCCTGTTTTTACTACCATTAAAATAAGATCCTCCCTCCAAGCAACTATTAAAAAAAAAAAAAAAAAGACTTCAAGTAGAAGGTGATTTCCGTTTAAAAGAGAAAAATCAGGAAAAAATTCAGGAGTCAGATCAGGAATTTTGTGAAGGGAAGCTTCATGTGGGTATGTTTTTACACCTACGGAATCAAGATTGCCAAGAGAAATATCAATAACCTCAGATATGTAGATGACACCACCTTTATGGCAGAAAGTGAAGAGGAACTAAAAAGCCTCTTGATGAAAGTGAAAGAAGAGAGTGAAAAAGTTGGCTTAAAGCTCGACATTCAGAAAACAAAGATCATGGCATCCGGTCCCATCACTTCATGGGAAATAGATGGAGAAACAGTGGAAACAGTGTCAGACTTTATTTTGGGGGGCTCCAAAATCATTGCAGATGGTGATTGCAACCATGAAATTAAAAGATGCTTACTCCTTGGAAGAAAAGTTATGACCAACCTAGATAGCATATTTAAAAGCAGAGACATTATTTTGCCAACTAAGGTCCGTCTAGTCAAGGCTATGGTTTTTCCAGTAGTCATGTATGGATGTGAGAGTTGGACTGTGAAGAAAGCTGAGTGCCAAAGAATTGATGCCTTTGAACTATGGTGTTGGAGAAGACTCTTGAGAGTCCCATGGACTGCAAGNATTTAAAAGCAGAGACATTATTTTGCCAACTAAGGTCCGTCTAGTCAAGGCTATGGTTTTTCCAGTAGTCATGTATGGATGTGAGAGTTGGACTGTGAAGAAAGCTGAGTGCCAAAGAATTGATGCCTTTGAACTATGGTGTTGGAGAAGACTCTTGAGAGTCCCATGGACTGCAAGGAGATCCAACCAGTCCATTCTGAAGAAGATCAGCCCTGGTGTTCTTTGGAAGGAATGATGCTAAAGCTGAAACTCCAGTACTTTGGCCAGCTCCTGTGAAGAGTTGACTCATTGGAAAAGACTCTGATGCTGGGAGGGATTGGGGGCAGCAGGAGAAGGGGGCTACAGAGGATGAGATGGCTGGATGGCATCACTGACTTGATGGACGTGAGTCTGAGTGAACTCCGGGAGTTGGTGATGGACAGGGAGGCCTGGCATGCTGCGATTCGTGGGGTCACAAAGAGTCGGACACGACTGAGTGACTGAACTGAGTAATAGAAGTACTATCCTTTATTACCAATGAAAAAGATGGGTTGTCTTAAAGCTATTTATTGCCATACAGTTTGGGCCCCATGGTGTTGTAACTGTGAGAAGAGAGTGCTCAGTGTGCTCCGAATTCTCTAAGAGATTACTAAAAAGACCTAGAAAAGATGGAATTGTAGTATCCTAGAATGTATCTTGCTTGGGATGATCCATCCTGCTGGGGATGAAGGGTTTTTTTGGTTTTCAACTTCCTGGAAGGCTCAATGTAGAAAATGTAACAATTATCCTTTTACTTAAGAGTTTCAAAACAGTTCTATTTATTAATACAAACTCAGTAGATCGAAAAAGAGAGACTTGACATCTAAATCCAAGTTCATACATCTAGTTAGTATTAGCTTCAAATAATACAGAAAAATAAAATAGCTGTGTAGAATTTCATCAATGATGAAATCATATACAAAGGCTTAAAATTCAACAAATGAAAATGTGGAAAGCAAATGTTTAAAAATGCAGTATAGTCTATGAATATAGGTGTGCTCGAACTTGTGTGACTTTGGGAATGTGGTCACTATTCTGGCCTCCATTTCTTAACCTATAAAACAGTGAGAAACACGATGTCTATCTTGTGGAGTTCATGTGAGTTACACACATTACAGGCGTAAAGCATGTGAAACAGTGCTGGCATCCGGAAAGTTCTCATTAAATGGTAACAGTTATTTTTATTCCTTTAAAGTCTATAAATCTCTTTCACGAGCATAAAGATTCATGAGATGTCATTTGAGTGTGTAATACAAATGTGTTCAAGACAATCACATCGGTACCAGGTGTTTGAATCTCTCTTTTATGTGTGTGTGTGTGTGCATGTGTGTGTATATACATACACATATGGGCTCCCCAGGTGGTGCTAGTGGTAAAGAATCTGCCTGCCGAGGCTGGAGACACAAGAGACATGGGTTTGATCCCTGGGTTGGAAAGATCCTATATATGTATATATATTCTTCTGTCTCTTCTTTTACTCCAGTGCAAAGTGTAGCAGGTATAAAAGGAGAAAAGGAGAGGAAGCTGACTAGCACACTGTTAGACTTCAACACACACACACATTTTAAAACATTTCTCAGCACATGGCACTTTTCCCATAACCTGTACTTTCCTTTCACCTACAGACTCAGGAAAAACTGGGGGTAGGAAACCCTTCACTTCTGACATACTGCCTAAAGCTTGAGAATGAATGTCCTAGAATCTTAAGTAATGTTTAAGTTATGCTAAGTAGCCAAACTTTCATAAGTTTTGTTTATAATATTTATATGTCTATAATATAATTTTCCAGCAAAACATATATTTCTGCTTTATTGACTATGCCAAAGCCTTTGACTGTGTAGATCACAATAAACTGTGGAAAATTCTGAAAGAGATGAGAATATCAGACCACCTGACCTGGCTCTTGAGAAACCTATATGCAGGTCAGGAAGCAACAGTTAGAACTGGACATGGAACAACAGACTTGTTCCAAATAGGAAAAGGAATATGTCAAGGCTGTATATTGTCACCCTGTTTATTTAACTTCTATGCAGAGTACATCATGAGAAACACAAGGCTGGATAAAGCACAACCTGGAATCAAGATTGCCGAGAGAAATATCAATGACCTCAGATATGCGGATGACACCACCCTTATGGCAGAAAGTGAAGTAGAACTAAAGAGCTGCTTGATGAAACTGAAAGAGGAGAGTGAAAAANGTAATACAAATGTGTTCAAGACAATCACATCGGTACCAGGTGTTTGAATCTCTCTTTTATGTGTGTGTGTGTGTGCATGTGTGTGTATATACATACACATATGGGCTCCCCAGGTGGTGCTAGTGGTAAAGAATCTGCCTGCCGAGGCTGGAGACACAAGAGACATGGGTTTGATCCCTGGGTTGGAAAGATCCTATATATGTATATATATTCTTCTGTCTCTTCTTTTACTCCAGTGCAAAGTGTAGCAGGTATAAAAGGAGAAAAGGAGAGGAAGCTGACTAGCACACTGTTAGACTTCAACACACACACACATTTTAAAACATTTCTCAGCACATGGCACTTTTCCCATAACCTGTACTTTCCTTTCACCTACAGACTCAGGAAAAACTGGGGGTAGGAAACCCTTCACTTCTGACATACTGCCTAAAGCTTGAGAATGAATGTCCTAGAATCTTAAGTAATGTTTAAGTTATGCTAAGTAGCCAAACTTTCATAAGTTTTGTTTATAATATTTATATGTCTATAATATAATTTTCCAGCAAAACATATATTTCTGCTTTATTGACTATGCCAAAGCCTTTGACTGTGTAGATCACAATAAACTGTGGAAAATTCTGAAAGAGATGAGAATATCAGACCACCTGACCTGGCTCTTGAGAAACCTATATGCAGGTCAGGAAGCAACAGTTAGAACTGGACATGGAACAACAGACTTGTTCCAAATAGGAAAAGGAATATGTCAAGGCTGTATATTGTCACCCTGTTTATTTAACTTCTATGCAGAGTACATCATGAGAAACACAAGGCTGGATAAAGCACAACCTGGAATCAAGATTGCCGAGAGAAATATCAATGACCTCAGATATGCGGATGACACCACCCTTATGGCAGAAAGTGAAGTAGAACTAAAGAGCTGCTTGATGAAACTGAAAGAGGAGAGTGAAAAAGTTGGGTTAAAGCTCAGCATTCAGAAAACTAAGATTATGGCATCTGGTCCCATGACTCCATGGCAAATAAATGGGGAAACAGTGTCAGACTTCATTTTTTGGGGCTCCAAAGTCACTGCAGATGGTGACTGCAGCCATGAAATTAAAAGACACTTACTCCTTGGAAAGAAAGTTATGACCAACCTAGAGAGCATATTAAAAAGTAGAGACATTACTTTGCCAACAAAGGTCCATCTAGTCAAGGCTACGGTTTTTCCAGTGGTCATTTATGGATGTCAGAGTTGAACTATAAAGAAAGGAGAGCACTGAAGAATTGATGCTCTTGAACTGTGGTGTTGGAGAAGACTCTTGAGAGTCCCTTAGACTGCAAGGAGATCCAACCAGTCCATCCTAAAGGAGATCAGTCCTGGGTGTTCATTGGAAGGACTGATGTTGAAGCTGAAACTCCAATACTTTGGCTACCTGATGCGAAGAGTGGACTCATTTGAAAAAACCCTGATGCTAGGAAAGATTGAGGGCAGGAGGAAAAGGGGAATACAGAGGATGAGATGGCTGGATGGCATCAATGAATCAATGGACATGAGTTTGGGTAGGCTCCGGGAGTTGGTGATAGACAGGGAGGACTGGTGTGCTACAGTTCTTGGGGTCACAAAGAGTCAGACACGACTTGGCGACTGAACTGAAATCATAATATAATATGTAAAATATTATGTTACATCTGCGATAGAAGTATTATCTCTTCTTGTTAGTGAAAAACATGTTTAGTATTTAAGCATGCATTGCAAAGTCCACTTCTTTATAGTAAATTAATGTTTTCTTTTTATAAATTGGACTCTTCTGGTGGCAGATGGAATGCCAATGTTAAAGAAGCCATAAGCAGTGGTGTTATCCTTACGACCTTTCCACCAGTCTCATCAGAACTATGTAATGTTCATCCAATGACATGGTCATTTTCCTCTTAAAGGCCCCTCAAAACTTATCTTATTATCTGGAAGAGGGACATCCCTGTGCTAAGTTTAATTTCTGTGTTTCTGCATGATTTGCCTCTGGGTCCTCCTCTTGAAATGCTCCAATGATGAATATTTACCTCGAGATCCTATTCTACTATGGCCTTCAGCAGGAACCTCAGCACTCTAAACAGGCCACTTTCCAAGGATGCCATCAACTTCAGAAGGAGATGCCTTTTATATGTCTCATGAATATGGTCTCAGTACTTTGACCCTTGCCCTCTTTAGTGGAGTTCAATTGTCTCCCACATATATTTAAGCTAATGATAGAAGCGTTAAGCAGAAGTTGGAAAAGGGGACAAATGGATTCATCATGAAAATGCACTGTGCCATAAAAAAAACTCCATACACCAAGATGCTATTCACAGTGGGTAGTAAATTTATGAATCTCATCACCTCAACCTATTATATGGGTGATTATATATAAATAGGTTCAACAAGGAAGCTGGCCATTTATTAGACAAAATTGGGATGCCAGAGGTAGAAGTGGCCGGCTGATTCCTTACCTTCTGGAGCATTGTGGAGGTTGGCAGGACATCATTTACTGCCTCAGTCAGAGAGTAACTCAACTGGGTGTATCAGTTTCCGGTGGCTGTTGTAACAAATTACTGCAAACTTGGTGGCTTAAAACAACAGAAATTTATTCTTTCACACCCTGGAGTCCAGAAGTGTGAATTCAAAGTGTTTTCAGGGCACAGACCCTGCAAGGGCTCTGGCAAAAAATCCATTCTTCTTCCAGCTTCCAGTGCCTACGTTGGTACTCTCATCTCTGCTTCTGTCTTTAAAACATCTTACCTCTGTATCAATCTTATAAAGATATATGTGGTTATACTTACAATTCAGGATAAGCATCTTGTCCACGATTCTTCATTGCACCTTTTGCCATACAAAGCAATATTCATTCTTCTGCCATATTAGGTAATACTCTCAGGCCCCAGGGATTAGGAAGTGACCATATCTGCTTGGGAGCTACCACTGGGAAAGGATCATCTAAAGGCACTAGCGTTTATAGGGTTCCTTCTTTTTTTTAGAATCAGAGAGCTACTCTAGCCTAATCATTGAATTCCTATCATGAGATACCAACGGTAACTTTCCTGATTTCTGCCTTCCTTACATCAGCATTGAGCACCAGTTTTGCTGGATGTTTAAATGAAAACGAGAGCAGCTGAATATATCTGAGAGGCAGTACGTGTAAAACAGCTTCAAGAAGACTTCCCGGAAGGCTCCTGCGCCTATCATCTTTGTGATGTTCTAAAAAGACAATACCATAATCTCATTTTCCAGTCTCTTAGCTACAAACCCTCCCCATGGAGGACCCCATGGAATCAGACACGACTTGGTGACTGAACAACAACAATATTTTTTTGTCTTGTCACTCAGCAAATAATTATTGAATCTTTTGATTTGCCAGCCTCTGTGGTAGAGTTGGGATGGGGAAGAATGTGAGTCTCAATGAGACTGCTCTTGCCTTAAAGGCACTCTCAGTTTCGTGGAGGACAGGCAGTGTGAGAAAAATCTATCTATTATGAAACATATAGAAACATAGTGTTCCCTAGCATATACTTTGGGAAACGATGCTTTAACACTAATATCTTTAAGAATGACGTTCAATCAAGCTGCATCGTTGTATTTCCCATGAGGAGCAAATGTAGGTCCATGGCCCTCCTTCTCTCATTTATAGGTTATAATTTTCTTATAATTATTTCAATTATTATAAGAGGAGCCTGTAACAAGTTCCCTCTGGATTTGAGCAGATTTTCTTTTGGGTTTGCATGAAAATCAATAATTTTCCCTAAAGACATCCAGCAACTATAGTCTAAACATATACAGAGTTCAAGGAAAGCCGTACATAAGCTCCTGTGAATTGTGGGCTCACTCTTGTTGGAAAGTGAATTCTGCCTGCAAGAGACTACTGTACATTCATCCTGACTCTTTTGTGTCAGGCTGCCAAGTTTATATCTTTCAGACAGTGAGCAGATCTTAAAAAGAACATTACACCTATTCCCTTAGCATCTTTTCACTTTCCTCTTAGAGTCAGGTAAGAGAGGAGGAACATTATTTTATCACAATATGTTGATGTATTTTTAAGCCTTTGAATGTTCTTTTATTTTAAAAAGTCTTTTTTAAATAAACACTTTTATATTTTCTTTAAGAAGGAAATGGGCATCATCACTGACTCAATGGACATTAACTTGAGCAAACTCCAGGAGACAGTAGAAGGCAAGGAAGTCTGGTGTGCTACAGTCCATTGGGTCACACACCACGACCCCATGGAGTCAGACACGACTTAGTGACTGAACAACAACAATATTTCTCTTGTCATTCAACAAATATTTATTGAATCTTTTGATATGCCAGCCTCTGTGGTAGAGTTGGGATGGGAAAGAATGTGAGTCTACATGAGACTGCTCTTGCCTTAAAGGCAATCTCAGTTTAGTGGAGGACACAGCGTGAGAAAAATCTATCTATTAAGAAACATATTTGAATAGCAGGGTGAGAAACACGGGGTAGCAGTGAAAAGGAGTGAAAGATGCACTGTGCTTGGGAAAGTTTTGTGAAAGTAACATTTACACTGGGTTTTGAAGAACGAATAGGAGTTTATTAACTATTGGAAGGTACATTCAGAATAGGGGGAAAAAAAAACAGCATATGTAGGGGAAAAGTTAAAGTTGCATCTAGTATATTTGAGGAGTGGTGAGAAGTACAAAATTACTAGGCAGAGATAAAAGAGATATAGCATTGGATAGAGAGAAATGAAGAGTTAGGCTTGTATCTAATCTGGAATGATTTTGATTGCTCTGCCAAGAAGCTTAGACATTACCATGCAGATAATTGGGAGCCTTTGACGGGTTTTCTTCGTGGGGTTAACATGATGAAATTTGATTTTCAGAAAGATAATTCTGGAAGTCAGGAGACATGGAAAATTTCTTTGAGCGGGAAGTCTGCTAGATTTTTAGTCTGCTAGTATATGTGTGTGTGTGTGTGTGTGTGTGTGTGTGTGTGTGTCTGTGTGTTAGTTGCTCAGTTGTGTTGGACGCTTTAAGACCCCATAGACTGTAGCCTGCCAGGCTCCTCCATCCATGGGATTCTCCAGGTAAGAATACTGGAGTGGGTTGCTATTCCCTTCTCCAGGGGAACTTCCTGATGCAGCGATTGAACCCAGGCCTCCGGCATTGCAAGCAGATTCTTCACCATCTGAGCCACCAGGGAAGCCCCACAGATTCCCAGTAAGGAATCTTAATAAGAATCCATTTAAAAGGTGAAGAGGACCAGCACTAAGGCTGTGGCATCTGAGATAGAAATAACTTGATATGTTGACAATTTGACTGATAGTCCAGTGAAGGAGGGAGTAGCTGACGCTGACTCCAAAGCTGTTGTCTTGTTCGGTCAGTTGGGTGGATAGTGAAGATATCAGGCAAGATAGACAAGAACAGGAGTTGCTTTGGGGTGGATTCGTGGGTGGGAGTGGGTTGGGAAATCCTGGATTGTAAATAGCGAGGGAGAGGATACAGTCTGTGGCAGAGACCAGGGGTTAGCTCACTCAGCCTCCGTTTCACCCAGTTTCCATGCGACCTGCTGTTTTATATCAGTCTGCTATTAATACAAAGCAATACTATGCCAGATCTACATGCCCCAGCCCTCACTGTGGCTCCCCATCACATATCCACTTCTGAGATTTAGAAGGTGGAGGTGGACATCCTGCAGCGAATACCACACTCCTGTTACTTCAGCTGTTGCCACTGTTAAGTCTGACCTTGGGTGTTTGTTTCTTCTGTGGCAGCTGTAGTAGTTTCCAGTGTCCAATCTTCAGCCTGACAGTGTTGAAAGGAAATGTGGAGAAGACTCGTCTTGCTGGCAGAAGTTATGGAAGAGGGGGCATGGTAGCTCTGGAGCTAGCAGCCTCCTGCTTCTCCAGTCTCCTGATTAAGAGAGAGGCAGTGTCTCCCATGAACAAAGTTCCAGAGTATTTTTCCTGGGAGCTCAATGTAGGGCCTATTCCTCTAGTTTTCCCACAGTTCTCTTTTGTTTTTTGGCCACATCACAGTTTGTGGGGGTCTTAGTTCCCTGACCAGGGATCAAAACTGGGCCCTTGACAGTGAAAGTGCCGAGTTCTAACCACTGGACCACCAGGACTTCCCTTCCCACAATTGTCGAAGCACCAGAATCTTATTTTCTTAGCCTAACTAGAATGCTTTTAGTTTCCTATATCTGAAAGTAAAAAGTGTTAGTCACTCAGTTGGGTCTAACTCTTTGCAATCCCATGGGCTGTTGCCCACCAGGCTCCTCTGTCTATGGAATTTTCCAGGCAAGAATATGGGAGTGGTTGCCACTCCCTTCTTCAGGGGATCTTCCCAACCCAGGGACTGAACCCAGGTCTCTCTCCTGCATTGCAGGCAAATCCTTTACCATCTATATCTGAGCCCTCACCAGTACACCTTCAAATGTAAAAAAAAAGAAAAAAAAAAGAAAAAATCAGAGAATTCTTTAAATATTGTTCTCTTTATAAAATCATTAAGTATGTTTGACATATTTGGCTACTACTGACACCGCTGCAGTCTTCTCCATTGTGAGATTATGAACAGCATGACCTTCTCATGAATACCTGTGAGTGTCCAGTGCCTAGAACAGTGCTTAGCACATGGTGGCCAATGCATTTTTAGGTTTCATTGCATTTAATCGAATTGATTGAACAATCTGTGCTTCTCCTAATAGTGTCATATAATACATTTGGCAATCTCCCTAACTCTGATAGTTGTTTTATATGATAAATTGCCCATATTGTTAGTGTTTAAAAAGCTTTGATCTTAAATTTCTTCAGAATTCTCAAATGCATGCCATCTGGCTTCAGTGACTCATGGAAATTTAATGTCTTGAGTTGTATTCACCACCTGTTGTTTCTTTTTTTAGATTTATGCTAGTGAATCATATTTGCTTTCAATGAAAAGTAATTCTTTAGTAAAAATGCTACATTTATCCTGTCAGGGATGATCACTGATTGAGTAATACAGAAAACAATTCAGCCTTCCTTAATTCTTAATTACTCTTGTCCTCTCCAGGGCAGATATGATTGCATTTCAAGTTCTTCAGCAATCACCAGACAGGGATCACTCTCAACGCTCAGACTGTTCTTGTAGAGAAGAGGTTTTTCTCCTTAAGGTTTTGTCTGAATTTGGTTGTTTTCATCTTTTTTGCATTTTAGCAGTATTCGTATCTTGTGTTGTCTGTCCATATTACTGTCTCTTCCATATGTTGTGTTTCTTCTTAGAAGCATTTATGGTTTTAATATTTTCAGTGGTATGGGGTCTTCAAAATGTTCCCTACACATTCTTGTATAATAAGTTAACCAGAGGACAGATGAAGATGGGCATAGATACACCTTCTTGTGCCTCTCAGGATACCTTTGTATCTATCCAGGATACCTTTGGTATCAATTTGAACTGCTTGAAAGATAAATGGAATCTATTAAGAAGTACTTAGATACCAAAGGCTTCAGGTACAGTTTAAATGGAATTCTCCCATTTCTTGGTGGCTTTCATGATTCTGCCTCATGTGTGTTGGCTTCATCTTTAGGCTGACTTTTCCATAGTTCTAAGACAACCATTAACTATAACAAGAGTTGTATGCTGCCTTATCACGTCCATTGTACAAAATTCCTAAGCTTTGCTTTCTCATTGAACTACCCTTTAATAAAGCAGAAAGTGAGTTCATCTCTGGAATAACTGCAGAGTTATACTTCATGAGTATTCCCCAGTGAGGGAAATTTGAATGGATTTGGGGAAGGAAACTATGATATCTCTTCTTTCTATGACCCTGTTTGCCATGGTCTGAACTAGACTTCAGAAGGTCAATTGGGCAATTTCTCCATATCCTTAAGATCAGAATAACTTAATGTATATCGTTGCATCATTTTTACTGTGTTAATTTTTCCTGTTTCCTCTGTAACAGTGCAAAGTTTAAGGGCATATTTTATCTCTTTTATTCCCTTATTGTTGATGCTTACCAGCTACCACAGGAGTCTCCTCACTGTAGAAAGCCAATACATATTCACTCTCTATCTACACGTCATTCTGATTAAATGGCCTTAGAATTATGTAATTTTAGATTTATAAAAATTTTTTTAAAGCTTTTGTCCATGCCATACACAGGCTTGTGGTGTCTTAGTTCCTTGTCTGGGGATCACACCATGCCTTGACAGTGGAAACACAGAATCTTAACCACTGGACTGTCCTTGTATAATTTTTGACTTAGGCTTTGCCTCTTGGATCATACTGAGCCAGAACTAGGTCATCAGTCAATTATTAAGCACATGTTAAGTCCTACTATATGCCAGGCTTTTGGTGAGTGTTTGGATGGAGGAAATAGCAGGGGGTTTAATGCAGGTAGTATCTCATTAAAATATTTGAAGACAAGGGGAAACAGAAGATAGCTATCTCCCGGTCTGTGCGTCTCAGTTTATCAATCTCAGAATTCTTCTTATTCTTGGGTGCTCTGCCCAGCTTCTCAGTGTCATTGTGTGTGTTGACCGGTGTCTCTGGCTTTCTGCTGCTGCTGCTGAATCGCTTCAATCGTGTCCGACTCTGTGCGACCCCATCGATGGCAGCCCACCAGGCTCCCCCGTCCCTGGGATTCTCCAGGCAAGAACACTGGAGTGGCTTGCCATTTCCTTCTCCAGTGCATGAAAGTGAAAAGTGAAAGTGAAGTCGCTCAGTCCTGTCCGACTCTTAGTGACCCCATGGACTGCAGCCCACCAGGGTCCTCAGCCCATGGGATTCTCCAGGCAAGAGTACTGGAGTGAGGTGCCATCACCTTCTCCATTTCTACTGCTACAGCCCTTATCTGTGGGATGCCTTCTCTATCTGTTCATCAAACCATTATGAAGCACCTGTGAGGATCTCAGGATGACTGAAGTTCATGACCTGCTTTTGGAACTCCACAGGCTAATGAAAGGTTTACATGTAAATATTGGGTTGGCCAAACATTGGGATTTCACATAATATAAGAACTTTTGCCCCAACCCAATAGTAGTGTGATGTGTACAGGATACAAATAAGCATCAGAGTTAATCCAAGCTCCCAGAACAGGAAACTTAAGAAAATTTTCCCTGAGACAGTGATTCCTGTGAATTAAAAAAAAAAAAAAAAAAAAGTATCACAGGCATTGCATCAGATGTGGCAACATGGACAGAGACTGTGTGATAGAACTTAGATGTTAAGCTAGTATAGTAGTATAAATACATTTCTTTTTAATTTTCCCCCATTTTTTTTCCCCTTGTGATGAGAACTTTTAAGATTTACTCTCTTAGGAACTTTCAAATAGACATCCAATATTAGAATCTGCCTGCAATGCGGGAGACTTGGGCTAGATCCCTGGGTTGGGACGATCCCCTGGAGAAGGGAAAGACTACCTTCTCCAGTATTTTGGCCTGAAGAAATCCATGGGGTTGCAAAGAGTTGGATATGATTGAGCAACTTTCATTTTGTTTAGAAGTGACTGATTTGATCTCCTTGCTGCCCAAGGGACTCTCAACAGTCTTCTTCAGCACCACAGTTTGAAAGCATCAACTCTTCGGTGCTCAGACTTTTTTATTGTCCAGCTCTCACATCCGTACATGACTAGAAAAACCATAGCTTTGACTGTATGGACCTTTGTAGGCAAAGTGATGTTTCTGCTTTTTAATATGCTGTCTAGGTTTGTCATAGCTTTTCTTCCAAGGAGCTGGATGTCTTTTCATTTCATGGCTGCAGTCACCGTCCACAGTGATTTTGAAATTGCAAAAAATAAAGTCTCTCATTGTTTCTATTTTTTCCCCATCTATTTGCCATGAAGTGATGGAATCAGATGCTATGATCTTAGCTTTTGAACGTTGAGTTTTAAGACAGCTTTTTCACTCTCGTCTTTCACCTTCATCAAGAGGCTTTTTGGTTCTTCTTTGCTTTCTGCCATAAGGGTGGTGTCTTCTCCATGTATGAGGTTATTGATGTTTCTCCTGGCAATCTTGCTTCCAGCTTGTGCTTCATCCAGCCTGGCATTTTGCATTGCATAGTCTGTATATAAGTTAAATAATCAGGGTGACAATAGACAGCCTTGACATACTCTTTTCCCAGTTTGAACCAGTGCATTGTTCCATGTCTTGTTCTAACTGTTGGTTTCTGACCCGCCTACAGGTTTCTCAGGAGGTAGGTGAGGTGATCTGGTATTCCCATCTCTTTAAGAATTTCCACAGTTTCCTGTGATCTACACAGTCAAAGACTTTAGCATAGTCAGTGAAGAAGAAGTAGATGTCTTTCTGGTATTCTCTTGCTTTTTCTATGATCAAGTGGATTTTGCCAATTTGATCTCTGGTTCTTTTACCTCTTCTAAATCCATCTTTTACATCTGGAAGTTTTCAGTTCATGTACTGAGAAGCCTAGATTGAAGGATTTTGAGCATTACTTTAGTAGCATGTGAAATGAGAATGGTCACTATGCTGTATATTATTGCACCCCAATGACTTATTCATTTTATAACTGGAAGTCTGTGTCTTTAGAGCCCCTCACCCATTTCACCAACTCCCCAGGCCACTCTCTAGCAACCACCAACCAATCAATCTGTTCTCGGTATCTCTGATTTTTTTTTTTCTTAGATCCTACACATGAGATCACACATAATTTGTCTAACAGATTTATGTACCTGGATCATTTAATATATCTGAGAAATTGATAAGAACAAGCTCATTTTTTATGCTCTGATTCAAGTGGTCTGGCTAAACTGTGGGTGACCTTTAAATCACTAACCTACATCAAGGAGAACAATTTCATCATGAATATACAAGTAAACCATAGTCCAAAAAAAGCCTAGGTGTATCTCTTTGTTCAGTGGGAAGAATTTTGAGCCAGACCTACATGAGAGGAAGCCGATTAAAGCAACTCATTGCCTGCAGTGACTGGAGAGGATCTCTCAGCAAAGCATCTTCCCAGTGGGGTCTCTATTCCTTTCTTTCTGGCCACAAATTCTCAACAGTTAACTCACTAAGTGGTAAGGTCAATAAAGTGGGGCATCCGTTTCTGTAGATGTCTTGGTGATAATGCAACCAGGCCTGAAGAGAACATTAGCCTAGATTAGCTCATTATCTTTGAGATGAACTTCAGAATCATTTCTGTTCAGTGGAGAAAGGAGGATGAGATCACGGGGTACAAGGTGAGGCAGGACTGGAGAGCAGCCACTAGACCCCCGGGGGGAAAGCCTCCTTCAGATGGTGTCAGCTCTGCCATGTTTTCTGTGGTCGGTTTCATCCTGAGGTCCTGACGTCTCTTTCCCTACTTTTAGCTCTTTCTTTGTGGTGGTGGGCAAAGTAATGTGGCCTCTCCCACAAGACATCCTCATTCTCATTTCTAGAACCTGTGACTTTGTTACCTGACTTGGCAAAAGGGACTTGGTTAAGGTGACTTATGTCGGGAAGTTTCAAATGGAGGGATTATCCTGGATTTTCTGGGTGAAACCAGCGTAATCACACGTGTCTTTACAAGTGGAAGAGGGAGGTAGGTGAGTCGGAGAAGGAGGGTTGTTGACAGAAGCGCAATGTGACACAGTCAGGATCCAAGGAATGTGGGCAGCCTGTAGGAACTGGGAAAGGCTCCCTCAGAATCTTCAGAAGGAATGCGGTTCTGTCAGCACCTGGATTTTAGCTCAATGAGACCTATGACACACTTCTTACTTCCAGAATTGTGAGAGACTAAATGTAGGTTGTTATTAGATGCTAAGTCTGTGGTAATTTGTTACATCGGCTGTAAGAATTGAATACACCTCTCTTCACTTGATTCCCATGACCTGGGTGGTCACCCCTGCCCCATCCATCCCCATCCTCCACCGTTAAGTCTGTTCAGAGTCTTTGATTCAGTGGTTAATGCGGGGATATTGTCAAACCTGTACCAGAGCTAGAAGTGGAATGCAAGTGACATCTCAAGACAAAGTGAGAGCAACAGAGGGCTTGAGGTCAATCCAGTTTGAGACATACCACCAGCAAGGTGTGGGAAGGAAGGGGAGGAGTGTCATGCAATACGAACACTAACCACTGCGTGCAGGAATGGAGAAGCTAGGATGGGGCGTGAGGCAAGGACAGCCAAGAACGTTTCAGCATGACTAAGAGAAATATGTTATGTGATTTTGTTGGGTTCCACAACCTCTGGAACACAGTGACCCAGTTATGAAGGCACTGTGATCTTTTCCCTTACTGTTAAAATATCTTTTGATGAATGTTTTCAACAAGGAGAGAATAAAAAGAATCAAGAAATGAGAACTTAGAGAAACAATCTTATCTATCTATATACATACAAATGTATTTTAATAACTGATGGAGACTCACACAATACCCCAAAATGCCTATTAACATATGTCTTAAAAACTTTATTTCCCATTTGAAAGTGATACAGACCTAAACGCTACAAAAGATCAGCTAAAATGATATGAATTATTCCCATATATTCTGCAAAGAATTTTCTTTTGCTTTTTAAAAATCTATTTTGGTTTTAAAACATTTCTCAAAGATGTACAATAATATATAGCTTTTGAAAAACATTTATCTTTATTAGCACCTCACTACCACTTTAAAATGTAGCTTGGGAAAGCATGATTATTACCATTTCATAGGAAATAGGCCCAGAGAAGATCTGTGACTTGCCAGAAGACTTAAACTTGTGAGGCACTGAAATTTAAATTGTAACAGATATTATTACCTCATTAAATCCCCACAGCATGAGATGAAGCAAGTAAATGGTATATTATTTCATTTTAATATTGGGGAAATTAAAGCCAAATTGGTGAAGCAGTATTGCTAGCAAAATGCAGCAATGTGGAAGATTCTATACCTCATTGCCTTTTTCACTCCTAAGTACCTGAAATGTTCAAGTTTTACTTCCTTTTTAAGACACAGTTTGTAATATGGCTCTTTTTTTCTGAAACGAAATCCCAGTTAAAATGCTGACAGAGTACTCAGCCGGGGAGTTCAGTGGCCTCTGCTCAGCTGACAGGCCCACAGAATTACCAAGGAGACAGGCTCTGGGACCAGGCCTGGATGATCCTTCCCCTGATTAACTGCACTAACTGCCGTGTCCTTTTTACAAGCACTGACTCTGCAGATTGTGGGAGTTTCTGAAGCCGGTCAGAAAACAGTCAAGTGAGGAGACAGGAGAGAGGCCTGAGGTAAACAGTGAACACGGGACTTATTTTCCATTGATTGACAGGCAGTTGTTCCTTGGGTTACCACAGGTTCTGTTAAAATAGAATGTCAATTCAAGAAGCCAGTTCTCCTCATGTCCTCAAGTTGGCCCCCTTTTGGAGGGGCCCTGTATGACGCCACCTCAGCACCTAACAAAGTGTGTTCTCTGGAACCCTTGTCCTGCTGGGAGGCCTGTGAAAGGGGCTCCTATGATAAAGTAAGTTAAAAATTCTGCCACCATTTCCTTGCTGATTAGATTCCAAAATGTATGAAAATATATTAAAAGCTTTGTTTGGCTAACAAGCAATTTTTTCTAAACTTATTGAATCATACAACTCTTTGCCACCATATAAAAACAAATATAAGCCTTTGTGAGAAACTACTTCTTGTTTTTCATTGGGTTTTTTAATCCTAAAAAAAATTTTTTTTAGTAGGATTTCAGAAGAAAGATGATAAAGCTAAAAGGAGAAGAGCTGAGATTCTTGTGATTCTATTGCTTCCTAGGAGTAAAAAATCATAAAATGTCTTCAGGTCTTACATTGTCCATTTATAAAATAAATAACATTTTCCTCAATTCATGGTGTTGAGAAGTTTTAATCAGACTTTTACTAAAGTGATATAAGATTAAACAATTGAAACACCTTAAGCCATTTAGAAGAAAGTGAGACAGATTATTTTTCAGAAATGATGTTTTTAAACAGTATCTAATGCTTTGCTCATTTACAAGACCAGATCAGATAATCAACAAGGACTTACTCTATAGCACTCTATTCACTGTTCTATAATAATCTATATGGGAAAAGAATCTGAAAAAAATGAACATATGTATATATATAACTGAACCACTTTGCTGTAAACCTGAAATTAAGACAACATTGTAAATTACCAATTTTGTAAATCACCAACACTGTAAATACACCATTATAAAATAAAAGTTAAATTAAAAATAATATAAGACCAGATCATAGTATTCTTCATTTTCTTCAAATCTTGGGCGCAAGTCAGTATTTTAATCCCATACATTATTATGTATAGAATTTAGAGAGACAACTGGCATTTTTTTTAATAGCTAAAAAAAGACATCTGAAGGATGAATGATGTGAAAATCATGAGAATATAGACAATTTGTTTTCTCACAGCCTAAATACATTGAGTTACTTCTCAAAGGCCAGTCTCATGAGAGAGGTAAAAATGTATTTATTTAATTACTATATATAGGATAGCATGGAAACTATATTTCTTGGAATACTGAGCTGCCTGCCAAAATTGTCTTCTTATGTCTACTATTATTCAAATTAGATAGTTTAAAAAAATAACAGTTTAGAAGAACAAGTAATTTGGTAAGATTATACTATTAATTTACATCTTTTGATACTTTCCATCCATCTCATTTGCTGGGAGTTAAGGAGAGTGAAAAAGTTCCCTTAAAACTCAACATTCAGAAAACTAAGATCATGGCATTTGTCCCATCACTTCATGGCAAATGCATGGGGAAACAATGGAAACAGTGAGAGACTTTATTTTGGGGGGCTCCAAAATCACTGCAGATGGTAACTGCAGCTATGAAATGAAAAGACTCTTGCTCCTTGGAAGAAAAACTGACCAACATAGAGAGCATATTAAAAAGCTGAGACATTACCTTGCCAACAAAGTCCATCTAGTCAAAACTATGGTTTTTACAATAGTCATGTATAGATGTGGGAGTTGGACTATAAAGAAAGCTGAGAGCCAAAGAATTGATGCTTTTGAACTCCGGTGTTGGAGAGACTCTTGAGAGTCCCTTGGACTGAAAGGAGATCCAACCAATCCATCCTAAAGGAAATCAGTCCCGAATATTCATTTGAAGGACTGACGCTGAAGTTGAAACTCCAATACTTTGGCCACTTGATGCGAACAGCTGACTCATTGAGAAAGACCCTGATGCTGGGAAAGATTGAAGGCAGGAGGAAAGGTGAAAACAGAGGATGAAATGGTTGGATGGCATCACCGATTCAATGGACATGAGTTTGAGCAAGCTCCGGGAGTTGGTGATGGACAGGGAAGCATGCTGTGCGGCAGTCCATTGGTTGCAAAGAGTCAGACACGACTGAGCCACTGAACTGAACTGAAGGCAGACACAGTGCATGAAGAAAAGCTTTTGTATATTTCCTTGTTTTTGAAAACTACTTTATTCACTAGTTATTTTAACACCACCCTCAATCAATGCTTCACAAAAACATGCAATAAACACATCCATATTTGCCTTGTATTATGTTAGAGAATTAAAAATAAACGCCTCAAGATACAGATCCAGAAAGTTTGAGGATAGTATTTTTGTTCCAGCTTAATCACAAAAAAGCAATATAGAATATTTTAGTTCAATCTCTTCCACTTCTAGTGCTTCCCAGTTGTTGACTGAATGAAATGAGAATCTCATACTTTTCCATTTAAGATCCACCACAATCTGTTTTCTCCCTCGTGCCATGGCTTAGTTCCCACGGGCCTGAAGGATATAGTCTTTGTTCCAGCTAGCGTCCCTAGGACACGCATTCTTCCTGTCTGCACTCTTTATCCATGCCTCTCCTCTCCAATCTCACCTCCAGTCATCTGAAACCTATTACTATTACTAGAGGTTAAAACATTTGCCCCAGGTCACTAAGCAAGGCATGGAAAAAGCTACGGTTCAAAATCAGGCACTGGTCTGTAGAGCCCACGGTCAACCACCCCGCTGAACTGCTTAAATGCTGAAAGAGCTTTTAGTATTTCTAAAATGCTGAAATGCTGATAGAGCTGGCCTTGCGTTCTGGTTCTATGGTTCCCATCCGGATGACTTTGGGGTAACCATTGATCTCTCTAATTGTTATAAGAATTATAATAAATCTTCGATTAAATAAGATGATTAGCCATTGGTTAATTTCACCCTCAGTTAATTAAGATGATTAGCAGTTGGTTCAGTCCTTGGTTGGGACTGAAGACCCAGCAAACGCCAGCAGTTATTTTTACATCCTTACCCTGTTATATATATCATACATAAATAAATAAACTTCCTTCCTTCCTCCCTCCTACCCTCCTTTCCCTTTCTCCCCCCGATCCCCTCTCTCTTTCTCCCCTCCCCAGTCAGATTCTATGAATCTTGAGGGAGAGAAAAAAGTTTTATTCATTTTGTTCTTAAACTTTACAGGTGTTAAATATGTATTTTTGATTGATTGATTGATTGGTATTTAATCATTCTTTATATTTTGTGATAGGAAATTTCCAGTTGCTTACTAAGAACACTACCATTAAAGACTTATGTAATATACTAGCTACCTATCTTATTACAGAAGAGACACTTCTCAATAACATAGACATTTTAAGTAATCTTTTGGTATTTGTTAACATTTGGTAAATATTTTTAAATTTATCTTTCTTTGACAAAATATGATACTCTAACAGTATTTATATTTTTGACCGTCAATATTTTTTTTATGCCATAGGAAGTGTCTTGTTAATATTTTATCCTAGCATGGGCTGGTATGGTGATTAATTTAGTATTCACATGGATAGATACCACATGCACTTTTCTAGGTGTTTCACTATCATTTACTTTAGCTAATGGGCACTTAAAGTCTTGCTGATTTTTCCCCAAAGACTCATAGTCATCTATAACATTCTTGAATAATCGGGCTTTAAGTGGAAGTTAAGAGAGTTGACTACTTCCAGATATGCCAAAATTTTCTACTAGTTTAAATTTAAAATTGGAATAAGCCTTAAGATATCAAGTTTTGAAAGTCTCTAAGAAATTGAAAATTAATACTGTGAAATAAAGTGAAATAAAATGACCTGGGTTTTGTTATTAGAAGCTATTTATAGAAGTCCTACTTTATAAAAATATTATTCAGTATTATTTTAATTCATACACTAAAGCAATAGAAACAACATCTGGAACCTAAAAATTGCTGCCAGAATAAATAAAATGTGTCATTAAGACTTTTCAAGAAGTTTTAAGATATGCTCATTTCAATGTCAACTCTTCATATCTCCTCTAAAGCCATTTTACTTTCTTTAGATCAGCATGTCCATCCTGATGTTGATTGTCTAAGTATTGACTGACAATTATTTGTGAGAAATAGTCTTTCATGTATTCAACTGTTTTTAAATCTAAGTCAGGATTTCCTGCAGTGGTGACTGGCTTTGAGTAGAGACAGATTGGAGTGTTTCTCCACTACGTAGCCCTTCTCCACTCTTGTTGTGGTTCCAGCTAATGGATGGGGAATGAATGGTGGTGGGTGGGAAATAGAAGAAGGCAGAAGACTATTTCTAGCTAATGTCTACCAATTAACAGGAAATATTTTTGTTTGTTTGTGTTTGGAGAAATGGCCTACCAAGCTCCAAGAGCGAAATATCAGTAACCTCATATTTGTCATCTCTCACATCATCTTTTCTAATACCCACAACAACCCTTGTGAATTTATTATTAACCTCATTTTACAGATGAGGAAACTAAAAAGCTAATTCACAAAGATTACATGTGAGTCAATGAAAGAATCATGACTTTAATGGGGGTCTTTGGCTTCAGGATTGATGCACTTTCTTCTCTGTATATCACCTGAAATTTTCCTTGGAAGTGGAAAATAAAACCTTTGGCAAGTTAAAGAATATGTCCTTAGTGGTATTGATATTGTAATTGTGCTACATTATCATAACACACAAGCAGTTTACCTAAATGACAGATGTTAGCATGGCTTCTAAACATAGTCATGCTTAGTATTTTTGGCACTTAGGAGGAGAGCAAAAAGAACCAAGCAGATTAAGAAGGCTCTAAGAGCCAGCAAATTTGGAAAACTCAGCAGTGGCCACAGGACTGGAAAAGATCAGTTTTCATTCCAACCCCAAAGAAAGGCAATGCCAAAGAATGCTCAAACTACCGCACAATTGCACTCATCTCACACGCTAGTAAAGTAATGCTCAAAATTCTCCAAGCCAGACTTCAAAAATACGTGAACCATGAACTAACCAGATGTTCAAGCTGGTTCTAGAAAAGGCAGAGGAACTAGAGATCAAATTGTCAACATCCGCTGGATCATCGGAAAAACAAGAGAGTTCCAGAAAAACATCTATTTCTGCTTTATTGACTATGCCAAAGCATTTGATTTTGTGGATCACAATAAACTGGAAAATTCTGAAAGAGATGGGAATACCAGACCACCTGACCTGCCTCTTNATACGGCAGAAACCAACACAATTCCGTAAAGCAATTCTCTTCCAATTAAAACTTTTAAAAACAGAATAAAATACCGTATCTTCCTCATTTCCAACTCTACAGATAAACAGGGTTAATTTATTTACCCTAGTCACTCCCAAACCCCTTTAACTTCTTATATATTAACCTCTGTTAATCATAGTAGGTGATGGAGTCCAAACATCTTATTTAATAAAGAGAAGATCACATCCATTGAATGTCACTTAGGAGAGTTATAAAAAGGAGGCATCCATCCTTCCATTTCTTCTCTCGACAAATGATGGGCGGATCACAATAGGCATAGAATTCTGTCCTGTGCGGTGGGACATTGTAAAATGTAAAAGACAGTGGGCTTCCAACGTATGCAAACTAATTTTGCTAACCCCATTTTGTCAAGTAGTTTTGGTGTGGGAAATAATCAGTGGGAAAGCAAGTGGGGAAAGAAAAATAAGTAGTAAGATTCAGAACAGATGTTCAGCACAGCAGGAGATAGTGTTTCAGACCTGAGATCCAACTTGTAAAAGAAAATGTGTAGCGGCTTGCATTTTGAAAGGAACCCCAGACAGGAAAAGATTATACTTTGTGGCAAAGACACAACAGGGAGACCTAAATGAAATCATGACTACTTTCCTTGTGGAACCACAGAGAAGAATGTGGGGTTAGGAAGCCCATTAGCAGGTAACATGCCTTGTGGGGGTGAGGCGGAGGAGAGGGGAAAGGCAGTACTTTGTCACTGCCTGGGTGCTTGTGGTTGGCCGTTTGTATATAAGGCTCTGAATTGTCTTTTTATTTAGCATCTATTGGAAATGGCAACCCACTCCAGTGTTCTTCCCTGGAGAACCCCAGGGACGGGGGAGCCTGGTAGGCTGTCGTCTATGGGGTCGCACAGAGTCAGACACGACTGAAGCGACTTAGCAGCAGCAGCAGCAACGCAGAAAATTATTTATGCTTCAATCTCATTTTTTTCTAATGTTTCAGAAAACTGGTTATTTATTGCTATGTCACTTCACTGGTGTCCGACTCTTTGCAATCCTGTAGGCTGCCAGGCTCCTCTGTCCGTGGGAACGTCTAGGCAAGAATACTGGAGTGTTTTGCCATGCCCTCCTCCAAGAGAATTCTCCCGACCCAGGGATCAAACCCACATCTTTTATGTCTCCTGCATTGGTAGACTGGTTCTTTGCTGGTTATTTGTTAGGTTAGAGTATTTGTGAAAAACATAAAATCAACAACCAGCAGAAATCCTTTTTAGAATTTTTTCACTTTTAAGTTTTAAACCTAAAATGAATGTTACAAAACCCACAAGAGTAAAATAAAAGTTCTCTTGCTAGTAAAATGGATTTTCAAATACTTTCAAGTCCCCTGAGGATTCAAATCCAGCAATACTTGAGGTCAGGCCATCCTGTATACTGTCAAAGTCTGACTGCCATGGGTAAAGTTTGAGAGGGTTCCGAACCAGTAAAGGGAAGCAATCAGAAAATATTAGACTGCCTTTCAAAATACAGTTCCTTGTAGCCACACAGAAATACAGTTTCCACTCACTGAATGAGTTGGGTTCCAAATGGGAATTTGCAAGAATCAAATCTCTCATGAGCTGGGTCAAAAATCAGGAGATTGCTGGCCCAGTAAAGAATGTGGCAAAAAATAAAATCTAGATGAAAGCATCTTGAGAGTTAGCAGTTCAGACTCTCAGAGAAGTCCATAGAACAGGGGAAGAAAATGCTTTCTATATTGGAGAGTGGGGATAAAAAACAAAACAAAACAGGATATTCTCAGGACAAGGTCAGGGAATCCATCAGGAGTGTTTCTAGGCCAAGTGACATTACCGAGTGACCCACTGCTCTGAGCATTTTTCTTGAACTGCTCCATTGAAATTAACACCTTNTCAGGACAAGGTCAGGGAATCCATCAGGAGTGTTTCTAGGCCAAGTGACATTACCGAGTGACCCACTGCTCTGAGCATTTTTCTTGAACTGCTCCATTGAAATTAACACCTTCGTTCTCTGTGTTGTATTTTATTTATAGTGGTTATCTCTCACTTTCTGAAGATGATGAGGGTCTTGTTGACTTGTTGACCATTTGTTTCTTCCTCTTTGAATGTGAGTTTTGTACTGCTCACCCTATGCCTCCAGCATTGAAGTACGTCAAAATTGCTAAATGAATACGNTTTTCTTGAACTGCTCCATTGAAATTAACACCTTCGTTCTCTGTGTTGTATTTTATTTATAGTGGTTATCTCTCACTTTCTGAAGATGATGAGGGTCTTGTTGACTTGTTGACCATTTGTTTCTTCCTCTTTGAATGTGAGTTTTGTACTGCTCACCCTATGCCTCCAGCATTGAAGTACGTCAAAATTGCTAAATGAATACGTAAAAAGGAAAATGAAAATTTTACAGTTACAGTCTTGCCAAACCATCATTGTTTTGTACTGTACACAAATGAGTGGTAATGTAAGATGCTTCTGCTGACTCAGGCTCAGATGCTTTCGACACATAGACAGCTTGGGAACAAAAGCATTGTCATTATAGCTTTTGTTGTTTGTGGGGGTGCCCAGTGAATTTGAATTCATTTCACTGATATAGGAGGGGTACAGTATTAAATATAATTTTGGCATAGACATTAAAAAAAATCACAGCCTTAATATTAGTGCTTTTGGTTGTTATCTCCTTTCTTCCAAAAGAAGAAGTCAAACAGGGTTAGAGTTAAGGTTAGAAAGCATACCACAACGTTTGACAGAAGGGTGTTCCAACTCCATGTCCAATTTTTCAGAAACTGTAGCCTGGGTTGTCCTTGTTTTTCCAGTGCAGTTACCATGGAATTGATATGGTGTATTCTGAAATATACAATATTTCTTGAATGATGGGACTATTTCTGTACTACACATTTTAAAAATATGTTCAACCTTAAGGGCTTATTTAGATCTAAAAACTACTTTGCACCCAAGCTCATTTGTTCCATCAGTCCCTGATTCCCCTTCAAGCAAGTTCCTGTCTCTCCTTTTAATTAGAACTGATATTTTATATCTCATGTGGTACAGACAAGATATGACTTGCACGAGGGTAAGGACGTTTTCTGCTTCATTCCCTGCCTAGCCTTCAGTGACATGGTAAATGCAATAACAACATCACCAATTTTCAGATAAATAAAGGAGAAACTGAGTGGGCTGTTTTAAGCTGTACTTCCGAGGGTATCATATTTTGGTGGAATTCAGAGTAATTCTTGATTGCATGTTTGAAAATCATTCTTTATTACTACTTTGTTTTAATGGGATCATATCACTTTCGCTTTTCACTTTCATGCATTGAAGAAGGAAATGGCAACCCACTCCAGTGTTCTTGCCTGGAGAATCCCAGAGACAGTGGGCCCCCATTTATGGGGTCGCACAGAGTCGGACACGACTGAAGCGACTTAGCAGCAGCAGCAGCAGCCGCAGCAGCAGCAAGCTTTTTAAAGATTTAGTTTTAATTTTGATTCCATATTTTCAAAAGTAAATAATTGCTAAAAGACAGCAATGTTTCTCTCCCCAATCCATCCCACTACTGGCCCCTTTACCATAGTGATCCCCCTTTGGAAATAAAAAATGCTCTCTCTCTTTGCTCTTCTGGTACTTAGCTCTTTACTTATAAATACTACATGTTTTGTGCTTAGTCACTCAGTCATGTCCAACTCATTGTGACCCCATGGACTATAGCCCACCAGGCTCCTCTGTCCATGGGGATTCTCCAGGCAAGAGTATTAGAGTGGATCACCATGCCCTCCTCCAGAGGATCTTCCCAACTCAGGGATCAAACCCAGGTTTCCTGCATTGCAGGTGGATTCTTTACCATCTGAGCCACCAGGAAAACTCAAGAATACTGGAGTAGGTAGCCTATCTCTTCTCCAGGGGTACTCCCCAACCCGGGAATTGAACCAGGGTCTTCTGCATTGCAGGAAGATTCTTTATCAGCTGAGTTACCAGGGAAGCCCCATAAATGCTACATAGAACATAGATTACCTTATTTTGATTATTAACTTTAAACATTATTCAACTCTATTGCAGTTTGTTGACAAATCCATAGTTAATGTTATCATTATCATGACTAGTGTAAATACTATCCATTGTTGAACCAAGTGAAATGCTCTATTTATATGATTTTTAATAGTATTTTCCCCTGGAGTTAATAAGTGCATTTTTTTCTATTTCATTAATTACCTAAAAATTATGGCTGAGTCATTATATACCTTCTGATAGCCATGTAATATATTGCCTCATTCAAATTCCCATACAGTCAATTCTAGTTGTTGATGTATCAATTTCCTTTTCATCTTTATTTCCCCTGAAAACATCCTTTGGGTGTCTTCTGTATTCTTTAGAAAACCCCTAAATAGATCTTTTCAGGATTGGCTCTTCTTTGTGTGAAGGCTTCTGCCCAACTGTCATCTGGATTGTTGAACACTCCATTTGGGATTTTGAGCTCTCATTCCTCATCCTAAGACTTCCTCCTTCTTGTCTTATCCCTTGTTGTAGATGAAATATGCCTTGTAACTTCTGAAAAAAAAAATGACAAAAAGTAATTATTTTGAGACACAGCGTTTCCGAAAGAAGAGAAGCAACAAAGCAGAAAAAGAAAGACATACCCATCTGATGCAGAGTTCCAAAGAATAGCAAGGAGAGATAAAAAAGCCTGCTTAAGTGATCAATGCAAAGAAACAGAAGGAAACAATAGAATGGGAAAGACTAGAGATCTCTTCAAGAAAATCAGAGGTACCAAGGGAACATTTCATGCAAAGATAGGCACAATAAAAGACAGAAATGGTATGGACCTAACAGAAGCAGAAGATATTAAGAAAAGGTGGCAAGAATACACAGAAAAATTGTACAAAAAAAAGGTCTCAATGACCCTAATAACCATCCGGATAATGATGATGTGGTCATTCACCTAGAGCCAGACGGCCTGAAGCACGAAGTCAAATGGGCCCTAGGAAGCATTACTATAAATAAAGCTAGTGGAGGNTTAAGAAAAGGTGGCAAGAATACACAGAAAAATTGTACAAAAAAAAGGTCTCAATGACCCTAATAACCATCCGGATAATGATGATGTGGTCATTCACCTAGAGCCAGACGGCCTGAAGCACGAAGTCAAATGGGCCCTAGGAAGCATTACTATAAATAAAGCTAGTGGAGGTGATGGGATTCCAGTTGAGCTATTTCAAATTCTAAAAGATGATGCTGTGAAAGTGCTGCACTCAATATGTCAGCAAATTTGGAAAACTCAGCAGTGGCCACAGGACTGGAAAAAGTCAGTTTTTATTCCAATCCCAAAGAAGGGCAATGTCAAGGAATGTTCAAACTGCCATAAAGTTGTGCTCATTTCAGATGTTAGTAACGTCATGCTCAAATCCTTCAAGCTAGGCTTCAACTGTATGTGAACTAAGAGCTTCCAGATGTACAAGCTGGGTTTAGAAAAGGCAGAGGAACCAGAGATCAAATTGCCAACATCCATTGAATCATAAAAAATGCAAGGGAATTCCAGAAAAAAAATCTACTTCTGCTTCATTGACTACACTAAAGCCTTTGACTGTGTGGATCACAATAAACCATGAAAAATTTTTAAAGAGATGGGAATACCAAACCACCTTATCTGCCTCCTGAGAAACCTGTATGTAGGTCAGGAAGCAACAGTTAGAACATTGACATGAAACAATGAACTGGTTCAAACTGGGAAAAGCATATGTCAAACCTGTCTATTGTCACCCTGCTTATTTAACTTATATACAGAATATATCATGCAAAATGCCAGGCTGAATGAAGTACAAACTGGAATCAATATTGCCAGGGGAAACATCAATAACCTCAGATATGAAGATGACACCACCATTATGGCAGAAAGTGAAGAGAGCTAAATAGCCTCTTGATGAAAGAGAAAGGAAAGAGTGAAAAAGCTGGCTTAAAACTCAACATTCAAAAGTTAAGATCATGGCATTTGATCTCTTCACTTCATGGCAACTAGATGGGGAAGAAATGAAAACAGTGATGGACTTTATTGTCTTGGACTTCAAAATCACTGCAGACAGTGGCTGCAGTCATGAAATTAAAAGAAGAGAAACCCCTTGGAAGAAAAACTATGACAAACCTAGATAGCATATTAAAAAGCAGAGACATCACTTTGCTGACAAATATCTGTATAATCAAAGCTATAGTTTTTCCAGTAGTCATGTATGGATGTGAGAGTTGGACTGTAAGGAAATCTGAGTGCTGAAGAATTGATGCTTTCAAACTATGGTGCTGGAGAAGACTCTTGAGAGTCGCTTGGACAGCAAGGAGATAAAATCAGTCCATCCTAAAGGAAATCAGTCCTGAATATTCATTGGAAGGACTGATGCTGAAGCTGAAGCTCCAATACTTTGGTTACCTGAAGCGAGGAGCCGACTCATTGGAAAAGACCCTGATGCTGAGAAAGACTGAGGGCAGGAGGAGAAGGGGACGATAGAGGATGAAATGGTTGGATGGCATCACTGACTCAATGGACATGGCTTTGAGCAAGCTCTGGGAGATACTGAAGGACAGAGAAGCCTGGCGTGCTGCAGTCCGTGGGGTCACAGAGTTGGACATGACTGAGCGATTGAGTAACAACTAGAAATTTAACAAATTTCTTAAAATGTCCTTATTTCATTTTTACATATGGTTGATCATGTATTTGGATATAAATTGCTAGAATGGGTAGTCTACACATCAAGAATTTGAAATGCACTGTGCTACTGTCCTCAAGGCTTCTAAGTTGCTTTGAAAAAGCAAATGTGATTATTTTTCCTGATCTTTTGTATGTGCCCTCCTTTTTTCTCTGGAGGGTCTCCTTTTTATTATTATTATTATTTTTCATTTATAGCTTTAGGCACTTGGTGGCACGTTTTTTCAATCTGGAGACTTACATCTTTCAAAGGTGGAGAATTTTCTGGTTTTCTCTGTGAAACTCCTATTAGTCAGATATTGGGCCTCTTCATTTAATTGTGTTTCTTTTATCTTTTCTCTCTTATTGGTTATCTTTTTGCAGTTTTGATCTTCCAGCTCTTTTGTAGAACCCTAATTTAAGTGATCTCTTTATGCTTTAATTTCTATTTCTTATTCCATGAATGTGTCTTTTTAGGCAGTTAGTTTTGTTCCATGGGTTCAATACCTCTCTTACTCTCCAAGGATATTAATTAAAGCATTTTTTTTGCTCCCTAAATCTGTTTTGGTTATTTTCTAATCTTAATTTTAGAAGCTTTCAGTTCTTTGATTTTGTTTCTAAGTAAGATAAAGGCCCTAAAATTTGAATAGGAAGTTCTATGGGTGTGGGTTGCATTTATGCATGGCTGAACCTCCTGTGTTTGCCAGACTGACCAGCAGTTTATATGTTGTGAATCCCCTAAATGTTTGGATTCCTACTGGGGCTTTCTGTGAGGCAGTACATTTTCTCTAATATTTTCCTATGGGGAATTAACATGCCTTCCAGATATCCAGAATTTGGTGGGAAAGAATGGATCAGGGCCCACAGTTTAGTAAGCAAGTTTTAGTTTGATTCCACTTATCTTCCTTTGTATGGTAATTTGCAGTCTTCTGTGCTCATGCCTGCAGGTGTGTTAGAAGTAGAATAGTCTTCAGANTATTTTCCTATGGGGAATTAACATGCCTTCCAGATATCCAGAATTTGGTGGGAAAGAATGGATCAGGGCCCACAGTTTAGTAAGCAAGTTTTAGTTTGATTCCACTTATCTTCCTTTGTATGGTAATTTGCAGTCTTCTGTGCTCATGCCTGCAGGTGTGTTAGAAGTAGAATAGTCTTCAGAAGGGACTCAGAGTGAGTGGGAAGTGGGGATGTGGGGCTAATTGCTCCTCAGCTGGTTTTTTCAAATACTTACCCTGATATCTTCAGAGTGTTCCCAGTAATTCCAATTTCTGAGACTTTCTGGGGTTGTTAGGGGCCAAATGAGTCAGTAAATCTCTCCTTAAGATTTTACTACTTCCATTCTTCTAAATTATTTTTCTGTTTACTGCAGTCTTCCAACACTGTGCCTTGGGATTACAGATGTATTCTAATTTTTTAAATAGCTCTTCAAATTTGTTAATTTTCATGTATTTGGTTCCCCCCCTGCCCCCGCCCGGATGTTAGGTTGTTGAGTTTTGAGAGAAGAAGAAATGGAAATGTCTTGAGTCCACCAACTTAAAACCACAAATCTGGTGATTAGATTTTGAGGGATAGATTCTCATTATTGTAAAAATTGCCAACATTTGTTTTTAAACAAGATACAGTTTATTATAGCACTTGCAACATTATCATGAATTAAAGTAGAATATCTACTGTGGCTGCTGAAAGCAATGTTGTCCTACTAGAAAACCAACTGGAGAAACCAAATAAAGATCTAAACCTTTCTGGTGGGTATCGAGTCAGTATAGAGAATGTTAAGTTGCTCTTTCTGGTAAATGTTATCACATTATCCTAGACTAATGTCATATTCCACATATGAGTATATGGCTGCCAAGATAAACAGAGCATGGGGCAAGTAAGAAAACTTTCACCACTGGATAGTTCTAGTAGTATACAGACAGGTTTCTATTCTTCTTTCTCTCTTCTTCCTGCAGATTACTGAAACATTACAACAAAACATTTTGCAATTATTTGAGTGAAAAAGGAACAAACCTATATTGGCTGCCCACTCTGTACAGTATATAGTAGTGTGGCTTATACATTATTATCATTTCATCATTTTTTCCTAGATATTTGTTATACTTTAAATTTATGTATACTTAGTGAGATTTCAAGGCATTGATTTCTGAATGAAATTTAAGAGACTCCCAGCATTTACTTGAATCATTTTTTTGTGAAATTTCACATGTGCATAGCTACATTCACTTTTTAATGATTTCTTTTAATTGTTGATTTTTCTCTGGATTTGTTTGTAAATCTGTGCCTCAATCTTCAGTTTATCCATAATCATACAATAACTGCATGTTCAACACTGTGCAAAATTACCACTGCTTACTTTTCCTACGAAAACAAAGGACATGAAATCTTTATATTTGAGTAGGCCTAAAGAACACAGATCAGAGTCCAAAACTAAATGTAAGCTCTCACTCAAGTTTGGTGTAAAGTCAAAAAAAAAAAGAGAGAAAAAATTTAAATTGTAATGTGAAAACACACACACACATATACAATGACAACAGAAATTATGTTTCTAATCGCTGCACATTCTTCTACTCCCTGGACAGAACTGGAGCAACACTGAAGAGTTTTTCCGGGCCTGGATACTGCTCCTAGTTTTGCACCTGCTCCTGAGGTGAGCCAGGCTGGCAGGAAGACGGGGTGGGACTGATTCCAAAGGGCTAGTCCTTAGCCAATCACCAGAGTCACAGGCCCTTGGAGTGAGGTTGAACCACCAGATGCATGTTAGATGTTCATCTCTGTGTTAAAAAAAGACTTTGTGAAAATAGCGTCTGGTCCTGAGCCCAGCAAGCATGGAGAGGAAGAATGATAAGTTATCCATTTCTAGAAACTTTATAAATATAGGAATTGCTTAACACAGACTGCTGACCTTGAATTCCCTTCTTATGAGTGTGTTTGTAATTCTGAAAACAGCCTCAGAAGGCTGGAGAACAATTCACAGAATGGCTATTAATAAACAGTGCTCTAAAAGTTACAGTTGAGAGGGTAAAGACAGGTGCTTCACTTCAGTATGGAAATGAAATGCTGAAGAGGTTGGGTGGTTTGTCTGAACACTGTGGGGTGTGTGAATGTGTCCACGAGAATCCACACACTCGTGTGTGCACGCACAGCACGTGCACATGTACTCTGAAAGTACAGTTGACCTTCAAACAAAAAAGCATTAGGGCACTGACCCTCCATGTAGTCGGAAGTCTGCCTACAACTTTATAGTCAGTGCTCCGTGTCCACAATTCTGCATTCGCCGTTTCAACCACCCAGGGGCGTGAAGTCCTATAGGAGGTGATTATTGAAAAATATCTGTGTATAAGTGGACCTGCAAAGTTCAAACCCCTATCATTCAAGGGCCAACTGTACTCATGTGTGTTGCATTCTGTAGTAGGTAATGCTTGTTTAAGACCATGGTACAGCTCGAATTAATATAATAATTTTGTTTCTAAAATCATTCCAATGCTCCTATGTTTTTCAACAATGGTAATAGCTACACTTAATAAAGTAACATTAGACCAATGTCTTTTCATTTACGTATCATGCTAATGAGATTAAGACTGCTTGGTCTCATGAGGAAAAACATTCAGTTCTCTATGTAGACTGAGTTAACCTCAAAATGTAGGAAAAATAATATAAACTCAACCTATTTCCTAAAGAGTTGGCAATAACATCTTCATAAATGTACTGGTTTTTCAATATTTAAAAAGCAGTGACCTGGGTCTCACATTTCTCATAATTAAGTAGACATGGGAGACCAACTACTTGGGCGTAATGCAAACATTAGTAGTAAGAGGAAATTTATGAGGTTTCTTCTTCATCTTAGTCTCAGTGTTGGATTTGCAATGCTGCCTTCCTTCCATTTTCTTTCTTCATTTACCTCCATTCCTTTTCTCCTCTCTCCTGGCTTACCACCTCCTCTGCCATTTTATGGAACAAGTGGTAGCATGAAGAACATCTTCAAGAAAGTATATCCTATGGCCTTTCTTAAGGTAATTCAAACTTGTACTTGGCCAAAAAAGAACTGTATGCTAAATTTATGTATGTTCCCGGAGACAGAGAGAAACTATTTTTTCTCCGTCCCCTTCATGAGACATTTAAACAAGTGGGTAACAGGTGCTACATGCCTGGAACACACTGTACTCCGAATATTCTTGTAAGAAGCTGTTCACTCTGGGGAAAGAATTTTGTTTCGAAGTCTTAGCGAACACCACCTGTGCTTGGCCTGTCATTGATGAGATACACCCATGGTGATGAAAAGGAATGTTATTGGGATATGGGTAGAATTCTTTCTCCATATGTCTGGGGAGGGAGCTGATAAATGACTTCACACCCACCAAGTTGCCTAATTGTGTGTTCTTTGGGATAAAATATTTCACTCGTGTTTTGAATGGAAGGAATAATGCAAGATTGAGCAATGTACTATGTATTGTTCTCATTTGGGAAAAAAATGTGTTTGATTTTACTCATATAAAATATAAAACTTGCTTGTGCCAAGACTCTGATTGTTGCTGTTTAGTTACTAAGTCATGTCTGACTCTTTGAGAGCCCATGGACTGCAGTACACCAGGCTTCCCTGTACTCCGCTATTTCCCGGAGTTTGCTCAAACTCACGTTCATTGAGTCAGTGATGCTATCCAACCATCTCATCCTCTTTCGCCCCCTTCTCCTCCTGCCCTCAATCTTTGCCGGCATCGGAGTCTTTTCCAATGAGTTGGCTGTTTGCACCAGGTGGCCAAAGATTGTAGAAAAACAAAATAAAACTTAAGAAAGAAAGAAGGAAATATTGGTTAGTAGGATTAAGAGGCAAATTTCTATGTTTTTTGCATTAACCTCAGAATTAGCAGTGAGGTCTCATGGACTTGGCCTAATAAAGACAATTTACACAGCACTATGGATAAGAAAAGAGCCCCAGAGAAAATATTTGTAAGCCATAAATTACTAATACATATATACTTATGATGAATAAATTATTTTGCAATATGATGAACATGAAGAGAAAAATAAAATCTAGATTTCTAAAAGAGGATTAACTCTTTCAGCCCCTTAGAGTATANGTAGGTCTTCACAGAACAATTAAACTTCAGCTTCTTCAGCATTAATGGTTGGAGCACAGACTTGGATTACTGTGGTATTGAATGGTTTGCCTTGGAAATGAACAGAGATCATTCTGTCATTTTTGAGATTGCATCCAAGTACTGCATTTTGGACTCTTGTTGACTATGACAGCTACTCCATATCTTCTAATGGACTCTTCCCCACAGTAGTAGATATGAGACTTTCTATCAACATTTTCCAAAGATACCTTGGATTTAGCTACCTTCTCTATTTGCATATAACATACTAGTTGTGCTGGGCTTTCAATATCCACTACTCTTCACCTCCATTCCCCAGCTCACATTTTCTGCCTTCCTTGGGCATTTCTTTACTGTCATTACATTTTGTGACAGATTATTTCTCGAATTTTCTGTATACTCCTATTGCTTGAAATGTTCCAGATCTGACCATTTCCTTTTGATATCAATTCCTTTCCGGT
The DNA here is from genome assembly GCA_006410615.1 of Neotragus moschatus. NCBI lineage: Eukaryota > Metazoa > Chordata > Mammalia > Artiodactyla > Bovidae > Neotragus > Neotragus moschatus. The sequence continues at coordinate 398,071 of SJYA01000034.1, read as the reverse complement.
GAAACCTAGGCATCATAATTTAATCACTTAAATGCACTTTCACTAGCACCCTCAATTTCTTTTGTATTCTGTCTCTCTTTATACAGGAGGGGAAGGGGACAAGAGAGGATGAGATGGTTGGATGGCATCACCAGCTCAATGGACAGGAGTCTGAGTAAGCTCTGTAAGTTGGTAATGGACAGGGAAGCCTGGCATGCTCCAATCCGTGGGGTCACAAAGAGTTGGAGACGATTGAGTGACTGAACTGAACTGAGGCATTAGCCACTCCCAGCCCCCACTATGGTAATATACAGCCAAAGATGAATCTACCCATTCATTTTCTTTATAACTATCTTTTTTTTTTTTTTT
>SJYA01000034.1:371465-390140 GCA_006410615.1 Neotragus moschatus | reverse complement strand
AAAAAAAAAAAAAAAAAAAAAAAAAAAAAAAGGAAACTAAGAAACCAAACCAAAGCAAACAAAACAAAACAAAACAAAACAAAAACTAACAAAAAAGCTAAATAAAAAAACTAAAACATTGCTACTAGATAAAACATGTCCTTCAAACTCAAGATTAGTAGAAAAGATCCTCCTAAATTTTTGAAAACCTGATGTGTTCCCACTCATGGTAAACTAATGAGAAACTTGAAATCAATCCAAGCATTAAGAATTTAGGAGCTCACTCCCAAATTACATGCACCAACTACTTTGGAGGAAGTTCATAGGAATTGCAATTAATGAGGCACTGATGGGAACCAAGTAAGAAAACAGAAGAGAAGGAAATGAAGAGACTTTTTAATGAACAAAGAAGACAGGCAGAGCTGGCAAGTCTGGCCTTGAAATTGATCGATGGGGAGGGTCTGTTTTCTTCCAGGTTTTTGTCCTACTCTCAGCCACCTCATTTGACCATGAAATGAATTATAAATTAGGTCTACATTTTCTCAGCCAGGTATAGGAAAAACTGTCTTTCCCAAGTGCCTTGGGAACCCCACATCCCCATTTCATTTCTCAAGTTTTAAAAATGTTTTTACTTTCTAGATTTTGGCTACACAGTCAATGACACTGACACCGTTTAGTTAAGGAAAGAAACCATTTTCCAGTGTTTGTGTTCAATGTATTATTATTGCAGATTTAGAGATTTTTGAGTCTTTTGGTGCTCCATTGTGTTTCTATATTTGATGAAACTGTAATGAAATATTTTGCATGTATGAGGTTCCAGGGAGCAGCTATTAACTAACTGATTGTTGACTGAGAACAGATTTTTATGAAAGAGGTATCAATATATGTGCTTTATTTGTAACTCTGAGATACATAAATCTTATTCTCTCTTTTACTTTTCTGAATAAATCACTCTACAAGTTCATCCTGGAATTTAAGATGGACCATCAGCTAAACATGTGAGGACAAATTTGGGAGCATCCAGAGAGAATGAAATTTTGGTAGACAATTATTTAAAGATAAATTGAAAATATCTATCAAGTAATAATCACACTTCTGACTACAAAAACTCGTTACTTCTCTTACACCACTGCCATAAAGTTTCTGAAATGTGTATAAAGAGCTGGAAATGAAAAAAAAATTCAGGTGTGAAATCACATATGTTTGAAAGTTTCTTTAAACTTGTCTATAGAAATGAAGTAAAAACTGATTTTTTATTATTTAAAAAAATTTTATTTATTTTTGAATCGAAGGATAATTGCCTTCTGTCAAATCTCAACATGAATCAGACATAGGTATACATATATCTCCTCCCTTTTGAACCTCCCTCCCATCTCCCTCCCCATCCCACCCCTCTAGGTTGATATGGAGCCCATGTTTGGGTTTCCTGAGCTATATGGCAGATTCCCATTGGCAATCTATTTTACATATATAATGTAAGCTTCCACGTTACTGTTTTTAGGGATATCTATTTTACATATGTAATGTAACCTTCCACGTTACTGTTTTAAAACATCTCACCCTCTCCTCTCCTCTCCCCATGTCCATGAGTCTATTTTCAGTGTCTGTTTCTCCATTAATGCCCTGTGAATAAATTCTTCAGTACTTTTCTGAATTCCATATCTGTACATTAGAATATGATATTTATATTTCTCTTTCTGACCTACTTCACTCTGTCTAACAGGCTCTAGGTTCATCCACCTCATTAGAACTGACTCAAATGTGTTCCTTTTTATGGCTGAGTAATATTCCATTCTGTATATGTGCCACAACTTCTTTATCCATTCATCTGTTGATGGACATCTAGGTTGCTTCCATGTTCTAGCTATTGTAAATAGTGCTGCAGTGAACATTGGAATACGTGTGTATTTTTCAATTTTGGTTTCCTCAAGGTATATACCTAGGAGTGGGATTGCTGGGTCATATGGTTGTTTTATTCCTAGTCTTTTAAGGAATCACCATATCATCTTCCATAGTGCCTGTATCAATTTTACATTCCCACCAACAGTGCAAGAGCATTCCCTTTCCTCCACACCCTCTCCAGCATTTATTGTTTGTAGACTTTTTGATAAGGGTCATTCTGACTGGTGTGAGGTAATATCTCATTGTGGTTTTGGTTTGCATTTCTCTGATAATGAGCGATGTTGAGCATCTTTTCATGTGTTTGTTAGCCATCTGTATGTCTTCTTTGGTGAAATGTCTGTTAAGGTCTTTTTCCCACGTTTTGATTGGGTTGTTTGTTTTTCTGGTATTGAGTTGTATGAGCTGCTTGTGTATTTTGGAAATTAATCCTTTGTCAGTTGTTTCATTTGCTATTATTTTCTCCCATTCTGAAGGTTGTCTTTTCACCTTGCTTATAGTTTCCTTTGCTGTGCAAAAGCTTTTAAGTTTAATCAGGTCCCACTTGTTTACTTTTGTTTTTATTTCCATTACTCTAGGAAGTGGGTCATAAAGGATCTTGCTTTGATTTATGTCCAGTGTTCTGCCTATGTTTCTTCTAAGAGTTTTATAGTTTCTGGTCTTACGTTTAGGCCTTTAATCCATTTTACATTTATCTTTGTGTATGGTGTTCATAAGTGTTCTAATTTCATTCTTTTACATATGGCTTCCCAGTTTTCCCAGCACCACTTATTGAAGAGGCTGCCTTTGTCCCATTGTATATTCTTGCCTCCTTTGTCAAAAATAAGGAACATAGGTGCATGGATTTATTTCTGGGCTTTCTATCTTGTTCTGTTGGTCTATATTTCTGTTTTTGTGCCAGAATCATGCTGTCTTGATGACTGTAGCTTTGTAGTATAATCTGAAGTCAGGAAAGTTAATTCCTCCAGCTTCATGCTTCTTTCTTAAGACTCTTTGGGCTATTTGGGGTGTTTTGTGTTTCCATATGAATCGTGAAATTTTTTGTTCTTGTTCTGGGGAAAATGCCATTGGTAATTTGAAAGGGATCGCATTGAATCTGTAGAATGCATTTGGTAACATAGTCATTGTCACAAAATTGATTCTTCCTAGCAAGGAACATGGAGTAGCTCTCCCTCTGTTTATGCCATCTTTGATTTCTTTCATCAGTGTCATAATTTTCTGTATACAGTCCTTTATCTCCTTCAGTTCAGTTCAGTCGCTCAGTCATGTCCGACTCTTTGCTACTCCATGAATTGCAGCAAGCCAGGCCTCCCTGTCCATCACCAACTCTCGGAGTTCACTCAGACTCACGCCCATCGAGTCAGTGATGCCATCCAGCCATCTCATCCTCTGTCGTCCCCTTCTCCTCCTGCNTATCATCCTGTTTGTTTAAATTCTATGTGGAGTACATCATGCAAAATGTCGGGCTGGATGAGGCACAAGCTGGAATCAAGATTGCTGGGAGAAATATCAGTAACCTCATATATGCAGATGACACCACTCTTATGGCAGAAAGTGAAGAGGAATTGAAGAGTCTCATGATGAAAGTGAAAGAGAAGAATGAAAAAGCTGGTTTAAAACTCAACATTTGAAAAACTAAGATCATGGCATCTGGTTACATCACTTCATGCCATGAGATGGGGAAAAAATAGAAACAGTGACAGACTTTATTTTCTGGGGCTCCAGAATCACTGCAGATGGTGACTGCAGCTATGAAGTTAAAAGGCAGTTGCTCCTTGGAAGAAAAGCTATGACCAACCTAGACAGCATATTAAGGCACAGACATTACTTTGCCGACAAAAGTCCATCAAGTCAAAGCTATGGTTTTTCCAGTCATCATGTATGGATGTGAGAGTTGGACCATAAAGAAATCTGAGGGCTGGAGAATTGATACTTTTGAATTTTGGTGTTGAAGACTTGAAAATCCCTTGGACTGCAAAGAGATCAAACCAGTCCAACCGAAAGGAAATCAGTCCTGAATGTTCTTTAGAAGTACTGATGCTGAAGCTGAAACTCCAATATTTTGGTCACCTGATGCAAAAAACTGACTCACTGTAAAAGTCCCTGATGCTGGGAAAGACTGAAGGCAGGAAGAGAAAGGGATGACAGAGGATGAGATGGTTGGATGGCATCACTGACTCGACAGACATGAGTTTGAGCAAGCTCTGGGAGCTGGTGATGAACAGAGAAGCCCGGCATGCTACAGTCCATGGGGTCACAAAGAGTTGGACAGGCTGAGTGACTGAACTGAACTGATAAAGAGATGACGTGTTTTTGATGGGCATCGTGGCTTTTTTCAGGCTCCCGGAGTTCCTAATCAGCTTAAAATGACTTCTGAATTATAGCAAATGAACCCTTGGAAGTATTTTTAAGCGGAAATCTAGCATTAGTCAATGCAAGATTTTACCCTGGCTCACTCTGTATTCTCAGTTAATCTAAAAAAAAAAAAAAAAAAAAAAGGAAAAACAAAACCATAGCAATACTTTTGTTGTTGTATAAACTTTCCCCCTTACCATGTAACTACAGTTTTGTGTTCCTCCTTTTTGGTCATATCATGGGTTCAGGAGGATCCACCCCTATACTCTTATCTTAGACTGTCTCTGTTTATGTGTGATGTCACGCCTTCATTGTCACCTCGTTCCTCTCCCCCTTCTCCAACCCTATCACTGTTTTCAAATGCACAGTGTCTGCTATGGTTTGCTTTAACTGTTTTATATCCATTTAGATATATACTCACTTTGTATAGAAACAATATTGAATTTGTGGACAGACAAATCATAAGCATGAGATGAGTGGTTTTGTCTAAACCTATTAGAAAAAAAAACACTGTGCTTTGGAAGCAAAAACTTTTTCACAGTTGTTTTGTGCTTGTTTGTGTAATGGAATTTTAGTTTCAAGCTATGGAAAAAGATAAAATTAAAGGTGCATGCTTAAATATAAAACTGTGTTTTCTTCAGGGAATGATATGTAATTATACTTTTCTTTACCAGAACCTCACATTAAAAGGAATATCTTTTATCAAAAAAAAAAAAAGTCTAGTTGATAAAAGTCCTTGAAACTGTAGAGTTGAGAGCAAATGAGAAGAGCAACATACAAACTGGTGTCAAATTTCCAGCAAGAGCAATGGTTATCTTCCTAATATATTGGGTATAAAATCCTGTAATGGAATACTACTGTATTTCTTTAAAGAAAGAGACTTCCTTGCAAAGCTTCTTTAAAAGTGTTCTTTGTCTTGACATTTCAGGCTATTTTTATTATCTTAAACCTTTCCAGTTCTGTTATTTTGAAACAGCAAACTGTAAAAACAATAACCAGAAAGAAATTGTGTGATAGTCACTTGATAAGTTGGTCACTTTGTGTTATTGCTTTGCTGGAACATTCAAAATCTGCTTTTATAATCTCAAGATTTCAAAGGTCAAAATGTTTCACAATGAATCCTTGATATGCATCTACATATACACATGGCATTTGTATGACTATTTATATAATTACATATTAATTATTATAACTAAAACATACATCATTCCTCTTTTTTTGTGGTGCTGAATATTTTTTGTTTTACCTGCATGTTTTTACTTTAGTACTTGCTAACTTGTATAACTAAGTCAATATTTGCCAAAATATTGCAATTTCAAGGATATTACTGACATTATGTGGTCAAGGCAAAATTATATTTAAAATTAAAGCCATTTTGGAAGTTCTGGAATATATAATGTACTTTAACAGTGGATTAAAAATTAAAAGTCTAAAAAAATACATCACTTTTGAAATGGGATGCTGTAAATGCAATCACACATCACGGCAGTAGCTTATAATAGGGTGACCTCGTTTTAATTATCTTCAGAATATGAATTAAGCCATCATAGATGATCTTTTAAAGAGTGGGTCTGGGAGGGACAGAAAACATTTTATAGCCTTGGAGTAAAGGGATATGGTCATTTGGAAATGCATCATTAAAGACTTAATCCCAATCACAATATGGGAAGGCAATTCTACAGACATTTTCCAGAAGATGTACAGAAGATGTGAGGTCAGGAAGGAGGAAAGAGGTTTAAAGCAAAGCACATCTGGGATTGTTAAGAACAATCAAAAGCCATAACATAAAGAAGACAAAAGGGGAAATGTGCTTCAGTTGGCCCCGCAGCCATCTGGCTCAACGGACTTTAAATATTGAGCAAGCTTTGTTTCAATGATTTCTTTTTTCCCTCTCTCTGACCTCAGCTACCAGAAAACTACAGTCTATACAAAATCAGCCTTTTTGTGGAATCCCCGTTAATTCAGAGGTGGTATATATTAGAGAAATTTCCAATTTATGTTAGTCTTAACTTTCTATTTAGTGGATTCTTAATTCACTAAAATTACACATAGATTGCCATCTTATTAATCTATTTAATTAAGAGAATTCCATTTTTTTCCAAAAAAACCCAATCAGTAATCATTTGAACTCCTGAGTGAACTGTGAAAGCAAATACACTCCTGATGGTTGTTATTAATATTCAGGATGAAAACTAAAATGTATTCTTTTTTTAAATTTTTAATCTGTGAAGAAAAAGGTCCATTTTCCTTTGGAGGAAAAACCCCCATTTCTTATTTTACTAGAAATAGTGTGAACTGAACATATGTGAATACCTTCTAAAAATAATAGATTTTATTTTTATTACAGTTTTAGACTTATAGAATAATTAAACAGATAGTATAAGGAATTCTATATATGGCTCTCACCCCTCACAATTTTCCCTATTATTAACATCTTACAGTACTGTACTATATCTGTTACAGTTAAGTGAATATTGATACATTATTCTGAACTATAGCCCATCCTATTTATTAAGGTTCACTCTTTGTGTTGTAGAGTTTCATTGTTTTGTTTTGTTTTTAATTTGGTGTGCTGCACAGCTTCAGTTCCCTGGGCTCTCAGTTCCCTGATCCGGGATTGATCCCCGGCCACTAACGGTGAAAGCACCAAGCCCTAACCACTAGACCACCAGAGAGCTCCCCAGTTCCATGCTTTTGACAAATGCAAAATGGCATGTATTCATTATAGTTTCATACAGAATAATTTCACCATCCAAAAGATTCCCTGTGCTCCACCTATTCATTCCTCCCCTCCTTTAAACAGCTGGCAACAACTTACCTTCTTAATGGTGCCATAGTTTTACCTTTTCTAGAATGTAGTTGGAACCATATAGCATGTAAACTTTCCAGACTGACTTCTTTAACTGAGCAATGTGCATGTCTTCTCAATGTCTCTTCCTGGCTTAATAACTCATTTCCATTTATCAGTGAAATGATTTTTCACATATGCAAAATTTTCATAACCAAATATAGGACTGAAAAGTAAGAATACTTAAAAATGTATTTGGATATTAAATTAAAATTATATATTAAAAATTGTTTATTTCAGATGCAGAAATAGTTTTCAACAATCACTAAATTTGTTTATTCTGCAAAATGTATTAGCCTCATTTACATTTTTCAGTACCGTGAAATTGTCTGTAAGTTACAGCAGTTCCTTTCTTGGACATCTGTTCAACAGGCTCATATACCCATTAACCAGAGTTGTCCAATAATCAATGTTCCATGTATCCCCAGTGCCATGAGAACTGGTCCTCCTCTCCCTGTCATTCCAAATCACTCCCTTCTCTTTCCTGCACAACTCTAACTTAGAAATTAACATTTCTTTGGGGTTGTTTTTCAGAGTCCCATCTCATTGGTGCTTGATAATTAACTGTTTTTAAAGTTCTCCACAAACATAAATTTCTATTGGAATGAAAATCCATGAAACAAACAAAAAGAGTTAGAATAACTGTTTAAAATTTTCATTGGCTCTGATGCCTCTTATTTATATCTTTTCTACTATGGACTTAAAGCATGATTACTCAAATGAGCATTTTGACCTGGAATAAAAACAAGTCTTAAAAATAATCTATTTTTTCATGTGCTTACAATCTGAACCATATGACAGTAGTAGTTTTTGTTTTCTTTAATAAGAACCAGGCCATTGTGCAAGTGTTTCTTGAACATATGTTTGAAAAGGCCACTGGAATGATCTAGGCAAGGCTGCTTTATTCCATAAAAGACTGGGATAAATTTAGTATGCTAGAAAATATAATGGAATAGTATAATTAAAGCTTCATCTTTCTGCTAAATAATTTGCCTAAACAGAAAGACTTGTAAAATGGCTTAGATCCAGTATTTTTTGTCTGCTTCCCTTTTCTAGGAACCGTATTGATTGCAGTTTTAAAAATATAAAGCTATTTAAATAAAATCAATTAAAATAATATTAAGAAGGTCAAGCATATATTTATAAAAATCAAATGATCTGTTAATTAAAAAGAGCAACCCATTAGTAACATTTGAAGCTTAGAGTTTCCATGGCAACTGTTTGAAAAATTTAACAGCACACATTTTATTTACTTTGCAAAAGAGCTGTATCCAGTAAAACAGGCTGATGACCTAATACAGGGTGGATTTATAGTCGTATGTTTGAGCTAGTAAATTATGAAAGGTGTCACTAAGATTGGCAGGGAAAATACAGATCTGAAGTCACAACATATTCATGTAACAGTCATGGTTATTACTCTGGGGAAATGTACATAATACTAAATAATCTACTTGCATATGCTTTTATAAGTTTGTAAATTTCCACATTGCTGCATGTGCAAACATCTGTTATTTTGACAAATATAAAATCACCTCCACAATATTACAGCTGTTCCATTTCTTTGGGTTGATTGTTGGGGATGCTGCATTCTCATCCTTATCTTTCACATTATTTTTAACAACATAGTCTCCCTGGCCACCACCAAGGCTTTTCCAAGTCTTTCTCACCCACTGCCCCCTCCCCCATCCCATTATTGATTCCTGCGTTTGCTTTATAAGTAATGAAATGTTAATAATAATTTCATCTGCTTATTTATCTTTTTTTTCTTTACTTCAATTATGCTGAATGTTAAATTATTGTACTCCTACTCTAGACAACTGCACACTCTGCTTGTATTCAGATTTTATCTGACCATAATTCACAATGATCAAGTGCACAAATTATTCAATATATGTATGTCTATGGCATATATTCTAAATATTGTTCGTTTCATAGTAATAAAAGTGAATATCAACAAATCAATGATGCTTTTATTGTGGAAAAATCATCAATATAAAGATATATAATTTGCTTGATAGTCTGGGCTCTCAGGAGGCATGTGAGTTATGGGGGAGATGTTATGAATATAAATGAAATCATAGCAAACACCATGAGGCTATGAATAATCAGTACTTAGAAAATGGTACAGACCAAAGAGACAGAGAAGGGCAAAATAGAGAGAGGCCATTTAGTATTTGATGATCAGGGAAAGGCTTGACAAAGGAGACAGGATTTGGTCGTAAAGGATGGGTGAGATTTAAATGGCAGGTAGGAAAGAGGAAAAGTGCTTTCCAGCAATCAGAACAGAGTGAACTAAGGTAGAGTTGAGTGTGAAATTCAGCGTGTACTGGAGACACTGAAGGGACAGAAGTAGAAAGTTCATGTAAAGCCCTAGTGAGAGGTATGGTTGCAAAGACAGATTAAGGTCATATTTTGGCATTTTCTTAAATAATCTTGACTATGGGCACCAGAGAATCATTTTGTGGATTCTCAGCAAGAGAATGGATGCTCTTTGGACAAACAGATTGCACAGTAGTAGACAGGTTACTCTGCAGGGGAAGGCTGGAGGCCTGGGGACTAGTTAGTGGAACTATGAATGTCAGGAAGAGGAATTGCTGGATAGGAAGTTAGATGGAGATGGTCTAGCAATGATTGGTGTTAGAAATTTTGAATTTGAGGTGAATATCAAGTAGTCAGTTGAAAGGAAATACGTATTTGAAAATAATTTTAGGAGAAAGAATGTAGATTTGTGAGGCATTCCAGTTAGGAAAGCTTGACTAAATTATTCTGCTTCCTTAGATGCCTTATATTAAGCCTTTGAAGGGAATGACCAATTAAACAGATGGTGGCTTTGAGGGAGAAAAAATATGAAGAACAAAATTGGAAAGAAGACTGGGGAATGAATGTATGGAACTCTATGTTCTCTTAGGAAGAAGAATCTTAAAAGGAAATAAAGTAATTGATAGAGAAATAGGTGGATCAGAGGAATGGAGCTAAGGGAAAGAGACTGATTAACCCAGCTAATACTAATATCTACTTCTGAGAGATTAAGTTAGAACATTTGTTTAGTCATGATTTTTCACTACATAGTTCACACATCACTAGGAAATGCTTCATGTAACTGAATCTACTGCTCTTCTGCCAACAAGTATCAACATACTCTGTGAACTGTTGCAGAGTGATTTACAATGTGAATAAGACCTAGAAAACTTGTTTTTCTTATGCTTGCAGAGACGCTTAGTCAAGATATACAAAAGCATAACCACATGGCAGGAAAAACTCTCAAGCCAAGTTTTCCTCTCTTTCTTATTTTGTTAATTCTAGAAATCAGCTATTAATCACAGAGAATATCATAAACATGATAAGATCTTTTAAATCTCTAAATCCAAAATGATTAAAAATGTGCTGAGGCAACTTGCTGTCAGTGTATGCCCAGATGTAGGTGTTGCTTCCAATAAAAAGGTAAGAAATTTGTTCAGCTCTGCAGAAAAAGATTGCTCTTGGCACACCAGACTGATGCACCTGTGTACACTAGCCCCGGAGGGAAAAGGTAGGAAAAGAAAGTAGATTTGAATTTTGCTATCTTGGAAACCATGCCATATGATTCCTGGGATTGGCCCTATTCGTTGGGCCCAGAATAGCAACCACCGTAATAAACAGTCAGACTTTAGAGTGCAATGTACAATACTAACTCAAAGACTGTTGCTTCTTGGAGTAATATATTCATCCCTTGGGTTAAAGGTAAGGGGAAAAAATGCTGATGTTAAATTACCATCACCTCACCCTGATGACTTAGAAGACTGGATGAAGGTCGTTATTGGGCATCTCTTCTGCTAACGTTGCTGAATCCAGACGAGAACTTGGGAGAATTGTTACATAAGAAGTGCAGCCCAGCTGGGAGGACTCCTGGATCAGTTTCATTCCTCCTCCTCTGGCTTAGCTGTATAATTCTGAGTAAGTCACTATTTTGCCTTCAACTTTCTCAGGAAAAAAGAAAGACATGTCTAATCCACAATAAAACACAGAAAGAGTCTTTTAAGAAGTGGGAAGCCCTGTGGGAATGGGTAGTTATAAAAAGTGTTTCTGGATTTAGGGCATGAATGCTTATCTCCTCTAGGTTTATTTCAGATTGGTTATTAATAACATAATTCCCTGGTAGCTCAGTTGGTAAAGAATCTGGTTGCAATCCAGGAGACCCGGGTTCCATCTCTGGGCTAGGAAGATTCCCTGGAGTATGAAATGGCAACCCACTCCTGTATTCTTGTCTGGAAAATCCCATGGACAGAGGAGTCTGGCGGGCTACAGTCCATGGGGTTGCAAGAACTGGATATGACTTAGCAACTAAACAACATATGTGTACACAGACATACACAAATATATATTTAAATTTGAAAACCATCTTCAACCAGATCTTCACCACTTCTGGAAAAAGAAAGTGATTCCAAACTTGGAATCATACTGTAACCTGATTGCTCACCTTATTCTTTCTCACCATGTTCCCATAGCTTCCTACATGAGTTTTTCCTGATCTTCACTTTTTTTCTCTCTTCCCTTCCTCTTTCTCCCTCATATTCTCTGCGTCCTCTCCTTCTTTCTGCTGTAGAATAGTGGATAGTTTCTATCTTCAAACCAAATAAATTCTTTATCTGAATCACACACACACTCTTAGGGATAAATTCTGAAGAGCAGAAGTCACTGTGTAATTTCATGAAAGGCAGGTCCTGCAAAGACTGGCTTGGATGAAGTGAGTATCACACAAGAATTGCCTGAGATTTATTTTGGAGGCTGAAAACCTGTAGAAGAAGGAAAACAAGGTTAGATTCAGAAAGTACTCTTTTTTCATTAGCTGGAAGTTGCTAATAATACTGCAAATAGAGAATAGGAATGTTAGTTTTGAATATAATAAATAGTAGAAGATTCAATTCCTGGGTCAGGAAGCTCTGCTGGAGAAGGGATAGGCTACCCACTCCAGTATTCTTGGGTCTCCCTGGTAGCTCAGCTGGTAAAGAATTTGCCTGTAACACGGGAGAGCTGGGTTCGATCCCTGGGTTGGGAAGATCCCTTGGAGAAGGGAAAGGCTACCCACTCCAGTATTCTGGCCTGGAGAATTCCAAGTCCACAGGGTTGCAAAGAGTCGGATATGACGGAGAAACTTTCACTCTCATTTTGGGAGAAAACTGGATTCTGTTTAAATTTGCTAGAGTGCTCATCAGAACCAATAGAGATCTGAAAACTTTGAAAAAAGTGTGTTCATTCCTAAGTAGTAGGAGCTACATTCATGTCGAAGAATGTACAGTAGAGAGAGTTACAGTTGCGTGATTTATTGAACACTAAACAAATTCGAGTATATGATGATCCCATATTTTCCAAAGAGAAGATACCAAAAGGAGGTTTCTGTGTGTGTGTGTTTGTTTATTTTGTTTTGCTTTATCTGCCAACCTGAAATACATGTTTTTAAGGGTGTAGTTTAAAGAGCTCTTTATAAAATTTAACTATGTTATTTGGTTACACACAATTTTTAAGTCATACATAAAATTAAATGATACAGTAATGAACAAACTGCTATTTTTCATGCTCTCATTCTGTGAAATATCTATATTAAAACTCCTCACTTGCATGAATACTTATAATGCCCGAATACAGTGAAAATGTTTTCCTTTAGATGTCAGCATCTGTTGTAACTAGAACCACTTTTTTGAGTTTTCCCAAGTACTTCCCTTCCATCTAAGTTGTTGGAGATACAGCTCTTCCACAATTTGTGGGTAAGGTGATCTCTGGAAATTTTACACCAAGCAACAGATGTTCATTTGGTAGTTTCATTTTAACAACTTAGCCAATGCTACTTTACTTTTTAAAGTGATCCATAAAAGGCATGTTTACATCAAAACTTGTGATTATCAGACTGAGGGGTCATTATTAAGCATGCATAAATTTATTTGCTACCTTTTAGAAATTTAATACCATCATTAATTGAGTGACTTGGGGTTTGTATCTTTCCCAAATAGAATTTTTCCAGAAATATGAGAAATTCTGTAAGATGACTTTCTTGTTTCTAAAGGATTATTTGAAAAAAAGAACTCATTTAATATTTTAGCATATATGGAACTTGTGTTTTATAATGATTAGGTCAATTGAGAGTAATGTTACAAGGGCAATATTTCTGAAATACCTTCTGAAGGATATATCCTCTTTTTTTGTAGCCAATTTCATTCTCTGTGGGCCTTCAGTTAACATTGCTATAGAGAAGGGGATATGAATACTCCGGAGTGAATAAGAAAGAGCATAAAGAAGCTCCTACCAGCTAGTAGAAAAAATGGAAATTGGAAAGGTCTTCTGATTCTAGAAAAGTTAAAGAAGAAGGTGAGGTAATGATAGGAGTAAGACATGGATGCTATCTTGCTCCCACCATTTGGCTAAAATCCAAAGACAGAACAGCATAGAAATAGTCAGAGAGATTTTAGACAGGCCCAGACATGTCCCAGGGGAGACACCAAATCTCTTAGACAAGTCATCTCTCTGGAACCATGTTCAATGTGACACCAGGAATTAGAATAGAAAAAGTCAAGGGACGTGATCTGGAGGAAAGCTCCACAGAGCTCTTGCACTTCAGTGAGAGTGAGAGAGAAACTGAGAGTTCTCCATGAAAATAAGGAAGAGCTAAGGGAATCTGAGAACCCACAGTCAGGATGTAGAGACTAGCACACAGGGACTTCATAACTGAAGCTGGGATTACACAGACTTTAACAGTGGGTAACCAACATCATGGGGATTCCCAGGTGGCTGAGTAGTAAAGAATCCATGTGCCAAACAGGAAATGCATGTTCAGTCCCTAGCGAAGGAAATGGCAAGGCACTCTGGTATTCTTGCCTGGGACAAAGGAGCTACAGTCCATGGGGTCGAAAAAGAGTTGGACTTAGCAACTAAGCAACAACAACAATGAAAACCATGCTCAAAAATCTAGTCAGCACCACTATACCCTATTCTAATCATTGCCAGGTGCTCAGGAGAAAGGTCAGACAACACATTGGAACAGATTAAAGCAAGAACACTTGAAAATGAGCACATATACCTTCAGCCGCACTCCCTCCACTGCAAATCTTGGGAATTCTATTTCACTTAGATGGGAGCTTGGCAAGGAAGAAAGAAGGATTCATCTATGATAATTAATACCCTTAATAGGATTTAAATCTTGGATGAGTTGAATATTTATTTACCCAACAAAAATCAGTTAACCTAAAGAGACTTCCAAACAGCAACAAAAACAAAGTTACTTGTCATTGACAAATTTTAATATTTCCCCCACTACCTGTGGGAATGGAATCTTCTGATCAAAATACGATTTACTTTAGAAATAAAGTACATTATTTTGCATTCCTGAACTAAAAAGTTCAAATGCTTCAATCTAGTTTATAATCAGTCAGGATAGGTTAAGTTATTCTGAAGCACCAAACAACCCCAAATCACAGTACTTTCAAACAACAAAGGCAGATTTCTCACTCATGCTATAGGTATTGGAGTTGGCTGCTGCTGCTGCTGCTAAGTCGCTTCAGTCGTGTCTGACTCTGTGCGACCCCATAGACGGCAGCCCACCAGGCTCCCCCCGTCCCTGGGATTCTCCAGGTAAGAACACTGGAGTGGGTTGCCATTTCCTTCTCCAATGCATGAAAGTGAAAAGTGAAAGTGAAGTCGCTCAGTCATGTCCGACTCCTAGCGACCCCATGGGCTGCAGCCCACCAGGCTCCTTCATCCATGGGATTTTCCAGGCAAGAGTACTGGAGTGGGGTGCCACTGCCTTCTCCTGAGAGTTGGCAGAGACTATTTATTGCAGTTACTCAGAAAGAAATTGAGACTGATGGAGAGTGGTCCAGCTTGACTAAACGGTGGCAAGAAGAAAGAGTGCATAGCAGTCGTGTCTTAAAGAAGTTAAGATGTTTGAAGTGATATGGACTCCTGCTTAAATTTTATTGGCCAAAGAAAGTCACATGATCATGTCTAACATCAAGGGTGCTCAGAAGTGCAATTTTACCATATGCTGTTGAGGAGAAACAGAAATATCTGGAAGAGTGCTAATAGCCACCATAATTTGTAAGCCCGTTGTAACTTTCTGGATTACAGTTTCAACAGGGAGAATCATCTGACCAGGACCAGATGAGAGAAATAGAAAAGATACCAGTGACTAAAATTTTGGCATAGTAAATACATTGTTTGCAATGTACCTGCCATTTTCACATTTCTTAATATAGTAGCATCCATATTGTTCAGGATTCAGTCAAACCAAGACAGTTTACTCTAGATCAGTGGGTGGGAAACTTTTTATGTAAGGGGCCAGTTAATAAAGATTTTAAACCTTGTGAGCCATATGGCCTGTGTCACAAATACTTAATTCTGCGGCTGTATTATGAAAGTAGCTCTCCCTAATATCCGAATGTGTGGGAGTTGTGTGTTCCGATACAGCTTCATTTAAGGACTCTGAAATTTGAATCTTGTATAATTTTCACATGTCACAGAATATTATTTTTCTTTTGATTTTTTTCCCAATCAGTTAAAAATGTGAAAACCATTTTTAGCTTGCAAACTACAAAAACAGAGAGAGGGCTGGGCTTGCGGTAATAATGACTCTTCTATAGACAGTTAAGAATGTACAGAATCATTGAGAGGAATGGTGGAGCAGTTCTAACCTTAACAACCAGGAACAACTAGTAGCTCCAGAAATAACCTTGCCTTTGCCTTTAGCAGATAAACCTCTATCAGGGATGCAGGAAGTTGAAAAATTATAAATCTGCTGCTAATAGTGCTGACTTCCCAGGCTGCAGTCCGGGCTCCTCTGCCATGATCCAGAAATATGCCGCTGCTGCACTAGGAAGTGCTGAGTCAGGAATCCACCCACCACACTGGGAAGGTTCTGCTATAGTTGCTACCTTGGCCTTGATCTTAGCCAGCAAAATATATGCCTCAAACTTGGCTTTTTCCTACATTTGATTCAGTTCCTAAACATTCCCACAGTGTATAATGGGAACTAAATCATATCCTAGCCCCCCAAAAGTCTGAGAAATGGCTTGTAACTTTCCAGCTACTGAATGTTAGCAGTGGTGGAACAGATGTTGGGCACAGCAATGTAAGGTACCAGACAAAGCCTGAAATAAAGGGGACAGACTTAATAAAGATGACTTCGTTGGCATTTCCAGAGCCTACTGTGAGCTCTTAGGAAAATAAAGTCTTCTGTATAACATCCACAAAACAGCAGGAAAGTAAAAATAATTGCATCCATGCTTCCTTCCTACCAGTGCTACCTTCCCCAAACAATTCTTTATTCCACCTCACAGACCTGGGAACTTCTCACAGTTATACCAAGATATGTGTGTATTCATGTTCATGGTAGTGCTGTTGGAAACACCAGCAAAAAAAGTACTGTCAAGAAAGAGAAGGAAAAAAAAATTAGTATAGACATGCTAGAAAGCAATTAAAAGAAAATAAATGGTTGTAGATATCAACAGGGAAAGGGTTCTGAAACATGTTGTAAATGAAGTGAATGAAGGAATAGTTTATGAAGCATGATCCTACTTTTTGAAGGATAGGAATGTTTAAAATGCATTATAATCTTTACTGCTTTGTTCTGATTTCCAGTGTAATCCAAAGATGTGAATATATTTCAGGGAGATATAAAAAATAGAAAGTGAGAGTTCTCTATAATTCTAATCTGCTGACATAGCTGAGATCAATTTTTTGTTATGTATATTACTTTCGTCTGTACACACAAAAAATCTGGATTACATTTTAAGATAAATTTCATTTTAAGATGCACATTTTTATCTTTAGAGCTAAGATTTGTTGTTTAGGGCTCTACTATGGGGTCTTGGGGGTACTCTGAATTTCATTTTTCTACCAAAAAAGACATGGGGAGCACTGATTTTTTCATAGATATAATTTCTATGTGCTAATAAAATGACTAATTTATTTCATAAATTTAGGTTGATGGTTTAATCCTAACACAATTTAAAATCATAAGCCATTTTCAGAGACTTGTTTTCCACAAGTACTGCACAGTGCTGTTATTTTCAGTGCAAATATGCCATTTAATCAATCTGAGTCAGGCAAGGTACTTGCAAACATTAAACAGAGATTGATAATGTATCTCTGAGAAGTATTGCTTCACATTAGGCCCGCCTTTAACACTTGTATAAATCTCACATTGTAAGACTTCTAGACAAAATACTTCATTTTCCTATTGTTGTACAAAAAGAAAATTTACTTAAAATAAGTATAAAAGTTATTTTAATTATTAGTTAATATTAATGATAGCATCTCTATTAATATTTAATGAGAGAATATCTCAGGGTTTCTCCCCATGCATATAGGTCCATCATTGTTGCTCATGAAATAAGTTATAAAATTTATAATTTCATCAGCTCAACACATTTTTATTTTCTATCAATATTTGAGCAAAATATATATAGATGAGTAAGTTACATCTGGAACTAACTGGGAAGACATAATATTCAATAGCAATTAAGTCTAGAACTAAAAGACCCTTAAAATAATTACTTGTAATTGTACTGTGCTTAGTTGTGTCTGAGTCATTGCGACCCCATGGACTGTAGCCCACCAGACTCCTCTGTCCATGGGGATTCTCCAGGCAAGAATACTGGAGTGGATTGCTAGGCCCTCCTCTAGTGAATCTTCTCAACCCAGGGATCAAACCCAGGTCTTCTGCACTGCAGGCAGATTCTTTACTGACTTAGCCACAGGGAAGCCTTATAGTTAAACCTCACTAGTGTTGATGGTTTAGCCCCAAAGTCATGCCTGACTCTCATGACCCTGTGGACTGTAGCCTGACAGGCTCCTCTGTCCATGGGATTCTCCAGGCAAGAATATTGGAGTAAGTTACCATTTCCTTCTCCAGGGCATCTTCCTCACCCAGGGATTGACCCCGGGTCTCCTGCATTGCAGGTAGATTCTTTACCAACTGAGCTATGAGGGAAGCCCTTAAACCTCACTAATTCTGTGCAAATACAAGAAAAGAAACAAAATGGAAAAAGGTTGAACTGTAAAATGCATTTAAGCAAGGATTTTCAAGTCATTTGGTTTTAGAACTTCTTTATTTTCTTAAAAATTATTAAGAATACCAGAATAGGCCTGTTAGGAAAAATACTGGATGCCTGGTTAGATTTGAATTTCAGATAACAATGCATAATTAATAGTATAAATATGTTCCAAATATTACATGGGACATGTGTATATTAACAGTTATTCAATGCTAATCTGAAATTCAAATTTACTGTGTGTTCAGCAGTTTTATTCACTAAATCTGGCAACCCTATTCCATTTTATTGATGTGGGTATTTATAATACCAGAAACTAAAATTGAGAAATTTAAAAATATGTCTATATCATTCATTCATTTTAAGAAATATACCTGTTACATAACAAATTTCACAAAAATAACTACATTTTCTTTAGAAAATAATGAGAGGAATTCTTTTACATTTTGGGGGGACCCATTTCTTTAATATCCAGCTTATTAGATTCTCATACCTGCTCCTGCATTGGATCCGTTACAGTGTTTTTCTGGTTAAAGTATGTGAAGAAAATACGACCTTCATCAGCTATGTAGTTTA
>SJYA01000034.1:184146-371104 GCA_006410615.1 Neotragus moschatus | reverse complement strand
TGTACTGTGCTTAGTTGTGTCTGAGTCATTGTGACTCCATGGACTGTAGCCCACCAGACTCCTCTGTCCATGGGGATTCTCCAGGCAAGAATACTGGAGTGGATTGCTAGGCCCTCCTCTAGTGAATCTTCTCAACCCAGGGATCAAACCCAGGTCTTCTGCACTGCAGGCAGATTCTTTACTGACTTAGCCACAGGGAAGCCTTATAGTTAAACCTCACTGGTGTTGATGGTTTAGCCCCAAAGTCATGTCTGACTCTCATGACCCCGTGGACTGTAGCCTGACAGGCTCCTCGGTCCATGGGATTCTCCAGGCAAGAATATTGGAGTAGGTTACCATTTCCTTCTCCAGGGCATCTTCCTCACCCAGGGATTGAACCCGGGTCTCCTGCATTGCAGGTAGATTCTTTACCAACTGAGCTATCAGGGAAGCACTTAAACCTCACTAATTCTGAGCAAATACAAGAAAAAGGAAACAAAACGGAAAAAGGTTGAACTGTAAAATGCATTTAAGCAGGGGTTTTCAAGTCATTTGGTTTTAGAACTTCTTTATTTTCTTAAAAATTATTAAGAATACCAGAATAGGCCTGTTAGGAAAAATACTGGATGCCTGGTTAGATTTGAATTTCAGATAACAATGCATAATTAATAGTATAAATATGTTCCAAATATTACACGGGACATGTGTATATTAACAATTATTCAATGCTAATCTGAAATTCAAATTTACTGTGTGTTCAGCAGTTTTATTCACTAAATCTGGCAACCCTATTCCATTTTATTGATGTGGGTATTTATAATACCAGAAACTAAAATTGAGAAATTTAAAAATATGTCTATATCATTCATTCATTTTAAGAAATATACCTGTTACATAACAAATTTCACAAAAATAACTACATTTTCTTTAGAAAATAATGAGAGGAATTCTTTTACATTTTGGGGGGACCCATTTCTTTAATATCCAGCTTATTAGATTCTCATACCTGCTCCTGCATTGGATCCGTTACAGTGTTTTTCTGGTTAAAGTATGTGAAGAAAATACGACCTTCATCAGCTATGTAGTTTAGGAAAAGGAAGACTAGTTTAATGCCTTTTAATTGTGGATATCTTCTTTGATCTACACCCAAAATCCACAACTGATATTTTNACTCTTGAGAGTCCCTTGGACTGCAAGGAGATCCAACCAGTCCATCCTAAAGAAAATCAGTCCTCAATATTCATTGGAAGGACTGATGTTGAAGCTGAAACTCCAATACTTTGGCCACCTGATGTGAAGAACCAACTCATTTGAAAAGACCCTGATGCTGGGAAAGATTAAAAGCGGGAGGAGAAAGGGATGACAGAGGATGAGATGGTTGGATGGCAACACTGACATGATGGACATGAATTTCAGTAAACTCTGGGAATTGATGATGGACAGGGAGGCCTGGCGTGCTGCAGTACATGGGGTCTCAAAGAGTCGGACACAACTGAGTGACTGAACTGAACTGATTTTAAATAAAATAATACTATTCAATGGCTTTTACAATATGGTTTAGAACTACTATTTCCACCAAAACAAATAGAATATGTAAATAGTCTTTTCCATGTTGAAACATCATTGATATAAACTGAACTATCACAACCAAAAATTTTCTGGTTTGGCCACCTTCCTTCTGGTATTCCCCCTGCTCTCTTACTCCTTCCATGAAAGATATTTTGATCTTGAGCAATTTGTAGTGCTACAAGTAGTTTAATCTCTAAATTACTTATGGGCTAGCTCTTTCTCTTTTAAGGAAAATTCAGAAACCAACCACCTTGAGAAAGAGATATTTGTCAGAATCTTCCCNCTGCTCTCTTACTCCTTCCATGAAAGATATTTTGATCTTGAGCAATTTGTAGTGCTACAAGTAGTTTAATCTCTAAATTACTTATGGGCTAGCTCTTTCTCTTTTAAGGAAAATTCAGAAACCAACCACCTTGAGAAAGAGATATTTGTCAGAATCTTCCCTTAACCAATGGAATCATATTATACAAAGGCTCTTCCTGAGTATTTCATCAATTTATTAGTCATAATAAATGCCCATATCTTCTAATGTTATCCACATTATTATTAAAAAATAGAATTGAGAATTTCACCCGACAGATCAAAAAGAGATCCTCCTGGTTCAGATATTTGGTTATTTACGGTAAATCTTCCAGAATGCAGGGAATCCATTGCAGGGGTGAGAGTAGGAGTGGGAAGAAACAGTGCAGAAGGAGCAGCTGGACAGGCTCTTTGAGGACCCAGTAGCTTCCTGGGTCTGAGAGAGGTCTGGGGAGGTGAAAGGGCAGTGGGAAGAGTTCAGAGACCAGCAGCCTGAGGCCAAAGGTCAGACCCCTGACCTTTCATTTTAACATGTATCTGTGGGAAAGGGTCTGCAATGAAAATTGAACTAAAGGATTTGTTCTCCACCTTGATCTTCATTATAGAAATGGGAGAAATGATAGTGAATAAGAGGAAAGTGAAACAGTAAGTCTTGATTGTATAAACTTAATAGTTATTTATGTAAACCCTGTGTAGTTTGCCGGCCTTTCAAATGGCAATAACAGTGGGCCTGTTATTAAATGTGTACTAGCCATTAGATTAGAGTGGCTGATGCTTTCAGAGTCTTCTGTTAACAAGCAATGTTATAATCTACCTACAACCTTAAAAATAGGTGAGTTGTCACAAAAGGATTCCTGCTTAATTCCCTATACTGGACACAAGTTTGATGTTTATGAGACATGTTACCAGTGAAAGAGGACATGTATGTTCAAACAGAACTTCTCTATGTTGTTTGCATTTTATAATGTCTGGTAAATATCCTCGGCTGACCTTTCTGATCTTGCTGATTACAGCTTTACTTTCAAAGATTTAAGTCCTTGGAAATACATACATAAGCCTAAGTGACTTCTAAGGCATCTTCTGCACAGACAAAATATGCCTATAATATGACCTTCATTATTAACTGCATAATCTGAAATTGAAGATGGGTGACTTCAACTTCCAAATATTTCCCACACACGCTATAACTTTTACTATCAGAAATGTGTGAAATAAAATGTAAATTCTATAGTCACTACTTATCTTGGCATGGTATGTGATAATGCCACTTAAATTCCTTACCAAGGGAATGAATGTAGCCTTTTCATAACTCAAGGATGTTTAAAAAAAGGTGTTCACATTTTCAGAGACCAGTTTCCAACTTTGAACATATTTGGTGGCATAATAATGACTGAGTTCATTGGTCCATCAAGCAGAATCCTTCTGTCTGAAGCAGCTTTTCATTTGCATATTGACAAAAAGGATGTCCTTCTCTTCTGACCTTTTAACCCCAACCAAGCTAATCCTGCCATTATTCCAAAAAACGGAGTCAGGGTGGTCTTATTGCTTGGACTGTTTTCCAAATTTAACATTATTAGAGTCTTTGCCATTTTAACAAAATTAAGATTTTTAATACAATGAATAATTAACAATGTAGGATTCCACAAAACATTTAACATGATATGTTTTGCTGTATAAAAGCTATTAAAATCAATTGTCATAAAGTAAAAGAAGTACATGAAAATCACTGCCCAGCAAATCAATATACAATGAAGTGAAAGGGTTATATATAGAGCTTTGCTTTTTACTACATCAAACACGCTTCATTCTTTTTTCCCAATAGTCCTGCAAGACTACTGAAACTGGACATAAACTGGATGGAAATCTTATTTGTAGCTTGAGAATAAGAGGTAAAAATCTCTCCAATCCATTTCTGACTATCTAACTTTTGGAGTTGATAATCTGAAATAGGATGAAATGTCCCAGAAGAGATCTGTCTTGAGGTCTCCTCGCTTGGAGACCAAAGGTCATTTTCAACAAAGCAATCAAATATCTAATAAAACCAGATCGCATCTTTGGCATATAAGCAATCAGAATAAACTAGGTAAGAGTGAGAGAGCTTGGAATCCCTTTATCTGTAGTAAGAGAAACATAGCCACTGAATCTTACTCCTTTTCATCAATGTGGAGTCTGGCAAATGCTCATTAAGACTCAGTTTGCTAAATAGCAAATGTATGCATTGAGATTACATGACTTTATAAACTGGAAAAAGAAATTGCTTTATTATCTCTCATTGAAAGGTAAATTTTTACAAAAATACTCTAAACTTCCCTCATTATTTTGATTAATTTGACTTTCTGATTGACTCTACAAAGATCATTTCTTTTTTAATTACAGAAGAAACTAGAGTCTGTTAATGGATACATTAATCAGTATTTATCAAATAATGTAGAAATAAATCAAGCCAGTCAATCCTGAAGGAAATCAGTCCTGAATATTCATTGGAAGGACTGATACCAAAGCTGAAGCTCCAAAACTTTGGCCACCTGATGTGAAGAACTGACTCATTGGGAAAGACCCTGATGCTGGGGAAGATTGAAGGCAGGAGGAGAAGGGACAACAGAGGATGAGATGGTTGATGGTATCACTGACTTGATGGACATGAGTTTGAGAAAGTTCCAAAAGTTGGTGTTAGACAGGGAAGCTTGGCATGCTTCAGTTCATGGGGTCAAAAAGAGTCGGACACAACTGAGTGACTGAACTGAGGTAAATGAATTTTAATTTATTTAATTTAATACCTTTATATTGTGAACAAATATAAATTTGGTCTTTTATAAAAGTCCTATATTGTTTCTAGATTTGAATATCTGACAAATGCAAATATGCTGTTTACATAGGTGTCCTTAAAATTTAGAGACTTGATTTGAAATCTGATAGAAAATTTCAAAGAAAAGTTCTAAATAAAAGATGATTTAAAATATTTATTATGTATATTAGTCACATAAACAAATTCAATATGTAACCCATAATTTCTTTCTTTTTTAATTATGTTATATAGACTGCCTTTAAAATAGTAGTAATTATGAAACATCATTTATAAAACAAATAAAAACCTTTAAATTCTACCTTAACATTCCTATGATATCTTACTTTTGAGTCAAAACCTCACTCAATATTGAATTTCTAGAAAATCTTTAGTAGCAAACTTTGATTAAGCCTCCTGCCCCAAATTTTCATATTACTATTTTATATTTATTAATATACTTTATTTGTAATTTCTTCTTTCCCTCCCCGAGATAGTTTACATCTTCCCTTTTTCTTTTTATACATTTCATTGAAACACCTACTTGAGTAAGTCTTTTGGAGCGCTTTAGTTATTACTAGATATTTTTTGAGACCATATTAACAAATTAAAGCTAGTAAAGTGAAATTTACTAAATTCCTACCTGAGGATCTTGAACCATGAAACTTCATCTGAAAAACAATAAAATCACTTTTGCATTATAACATTCACAAGTTATCTGACTGCTTATTATCACTTTAAAAGTGATGATTAACTAGTTCATTTTTATTCTGGAACTACTGGAAAGTAGATGAATGATGTGACCTCTAAAGTGTTCTTCACTTTTTTCTTGGAAGTTAACACTTTATACAATCATCAAAAGAGAATATTTTTATATAGGTAATTATGATCATATACCATTGAACCTGCTCCCTGGGAATTGAAACGCAATCAT
Organism: Neotragus moschatus; assembly: GCA_006410615.1. NCBI lineage: Eukaryota > Metazoa > Chordata > Mammalia > Artiodactyla > Bovidae > Neotragus > Neotragus moschatus. Next base: position 365,540 of record SJYA01000034.1, on the reverse strand, counting down.
TTTTTCATATAGATATTATATTTGTTTAAGATATTAGAATTTGAGAAAAGCACAATTCACTGAAATATTATAATTATACTTAAAATACAGTCATTATTCTTCTGATAATGGAAGAGTTGGAAGGCTTGTTCTTCTAGCTAAAATTGTGAGAATTCTAATTATACACCTTGTTCATTATGTGCCTCTGTTATTAAACTATGATTACTGAAGCACTTGTGTTAGAAGCAGGGCACTTTATAATATGAATAGCAATAGGTATTACATGTGTCCTGTCTTTGATTTTGATCCTAATCCCTCTGAGGATGGAGTTGGGTTAGGAAGAAGTGGATTCAGGATTCAGCATCCTAATGCAGTAAAAACTAAATCAGGTTCATGTAAGATGGAGGTGTTCCAAGAACTTTATGATCAGTTATGTGGAAGTTTGAGTTCTTGGCCCTGATATCCAGGACTTTCCGTAGAACAGAGCAGCAGACAGATTATCTCTCTGTAGAATTCATTGTCAGGAACTGGAACGTTATTAGTTGGATAGTAACACCAAGTTCTGATCTTGCACAAAACTGAAGCAATTTCCTCAGCACGATGTGGTGTTTCTATGAGGCTATCTTTAAGATTCATTCTGCAGCATCCGGATGAGACTGGATGAAATACTTAATGTAAAGTGAAAGAACAAAAAGTTTTGAAAAAGTTTAAACATACACAAAAAGTATAGAATTGCATTGGGCTACTGTATAGTCCCACAATTATTTTAATATCTATATGTTTTTGTATATGCAGGTATTTGTAAATTAGAAAGAGATATTTTATGCACATAGTTTTATGTAGTGTGTTGTATCATTTATGTGCACGCATGTGCTTTAATTTACATAAGTGATATATCTTATTCTAGTTCTTACTTTTTTCTAAAACGTTTTTAAGAAACAGCATGTATTCATCTTGCTCTATGTACATTCGGCTCACTACTTCTGAAGGTTTTATGTTATTCGGTTATAGTCACAAAAATTGAAATATCTTTCACATAGTGGTGATTATACAAACACATCCACAAACAATTCTTCTCTTCTCTCATGGACTTGCAGGAAAACTTTTAGGGTATGCTTCCAGAAGTTTATCCTAAATGCAGGGGCTTTCCTGGTGGCTCAGAGGTTAAGGCATCTGCCTGGAATGCGGGAGACCTGGGTTTAATCCTTGGGTTGGGAAGATTCCCTGGAGAAGGAAATGGTAACCCACTTCAGTACTCTTGCCTGGAGAATTCCATGGAGGGAAGAGCCTGGTGGGCTACAGTCCATGGGGTCACAAAGAGTCAGACACGACTGAGCGACTTCATTTCACTTTCACTTCCAGAAGTTTGCTAGGTCATGGAGAGCACATATCCATTTTTGTGAGTATCTTTATCATTTCACTTAGTGAGTACAGTTCTCCAGAATATTTATGGCTATTTACACAACTAGCAGCAGTACATAAGGGTTCTAGTTTCCCCACATCCTGATCAGCATTCGGTTTTATCTATGTCCTTACTGCCAATCTGATAATCAAGTACTTTTTCCTTTTTTATTTAGTTTTTGTTTCTGTGAATACTAAAATGATCAAGAATTTCTTCAAATATTTGTTTAATACTTAAATCTAGAGCCAGACATCCTGGAATGTGAAGTCAAGCGGGCTTTAGAAAGCATCACTAGTGGAACAAAGCTAGTGGAGGTGATGGAATTCCGGTTGAGCTATTCCAAATCCTGAAAGATGATGCTGTGAAAGTGCTGCATTCAATATGTCAGCAAATTTGGAAAACTCAACAGTGGCCACAGGACTGGAAAAGGTCAGTTTTTATTCCAATCCCAAAGAAAGGCAATGCCAAAGAATGCACAAAGGACTGTACAATTGCACTCGTCTCACATACTAGTAAAGTAATGCTCAAGATTCTCCAAGCCAGGCTTCAGCAATATGTGAACTGTGAACTTCCAGATGTTCAAGCTGGTTTTAGAAAAGGCAGAGGAACCAGAGATCAAATTGCCAACATCCGTTGGATCATGAAAAAGCAAGAGAGTTCCAGAAAAACATCTATCTCTGCTTTACTGACTATGCCAAAGCCTTTGACTGTGTGGATCACAATAAACTGTGGAAAATTCTGAAAGAGATAGGAATACCAGACCACCTGACCTGCCTCTTGAGAAATCTGTATGCAGGTCAAGAAGCAATAGTTAGAAGTGGACATAGAACAACAGACTGGTTCCAAATAGGAAAAGGAGTATGTCAAGGCTGTATATTGTTACCCTGCTTATTTAACTTATATGCAGAATACATCATGAGAAATGCTGGACTGGAAGAAACACAAGCTGGACTCAAGATTGCTGGGAGAAATATCAATAATCTCAGATATGCAGATGACACCACCCTTATGGCAGAAAGTGAAGAGGAACTAAAGAGACTCTTGATGAAAGTAAAAGAGGAGAGTGAAAAAATTGGCTTAAAGTTCAACATTCAGAAAGTGAAGATCATGGCATCCAGTCCCATCACTTCATGGGAAATAGACAGGGAAACAGTGGAAACAGTGTCAGACTTTATTCTTCTGGGCTCCAAAATCACTGCAAGTGGTGACTGCAGCCATGAAATTAAAAGACACTTACTCCTTAGAAGGAAAGTTATGACCAACCTAGACAGCATATTAAAAAGCCAAGATATTACTTTGCCGACTAAGGTCCATCTAGTCAAGGCTATGATTTTTCCAGTAGTCATGTATGTATGTGAGAGTTGGACTGTAAAGAAGGCTGAGCGCCGAAGAATTGATGCTTTTGAGCTGTGGTGTTGGAGAAGACTGCAAGGAGATCCAACCAGTCCATTTTGAAGGAGATCAGCCCTGGGATTTCTTTGGAAGGAATGATGTTAAAGCTGAAGCTCCAGTACTTTGGCCACCTCCTGCGAAGAGTTGACTCATTGGAAAAGACTCTGATGCTGACAGGGATGGGGGGCAGGAGGAGAAGGGGATGACAGAGAACAAGATGGCTGGATGGCATCATTGACTCGATGGATGTGAGTCTGAGTGAACTCCGGGAGTTGGTGATGGACAGGGAGGCCTGGCGTGCTTCGATTCATGGGGTTGCAAAGAGTCGGACATGACTGAGCTACTGAACTGGACTGAACTGAAATACTACTTAAGTTTTTTACCCTACATATTCTGTATACTTTATCCTTTTCTCTAGTATTTCTGGGTTTTTGTTGTTGTCAATTTTTCAATTTTTTTCATAATTTTAGATTAGGCTGTTGTAGAGTTGCTAAGTCATGTCCAACTCTTTTGCAACCCTATGGACTATAACCTGCCTGGATCCTCTGTCCGTAAGATTTCCCAGGAAAGAATACTTGAGTAGGTTGCCATTTCCTTCTCCAGGGGATCTTTCTGATCCAAGGATCTGGTAATAATCCTTTAATAATTTAGGGTTCTAAACATTTTTTTTCTCCCAGTCTACCACCGATAATAACTTTCTTCAACAGTTTTATTGCACAGGGTCCATCAGTTTAGGGTCTTATGGTTTTTGTGGTCTGTGTTTTCTGGCTCTAGTTTAGGAAACTTTCCTCCATCTAAAGATCACAATCATAATTTCTTAATAATTTATTATTCCATTCTGGCTGACCAGGATGTATAATTTTTTTTATCTCTATGAAGTTTGTTTTGCACTATAAAGTGAACCAGTTTTGCCAAAGCCATCACTAAATAAGCCACCCTTTCCCCACCTTTACTGGGCTCATGTTTGTGCTCTATTCAGTTCTATTAGTTATTTGTCTCTTCTGAGCCAGCACCTAGTAGTCTTACGTCTTTAAAATATACCTTACTGTCTGGTGGGAAAATAAATCTCAGTTTGCTATTTTTCCACTTCCAATATTAAATTAGGTTCTAATTTCATTTAGAATTAGATATGAGTGTGGAATGAGTTTGTTGAATTTCTCCCAAAGTTTTGGTAGAGTTTTGATGAGAATCGCGCTGGATTTGTAGATTAATTTGGGGAGAACTCACACCTTTAAAATGTTAAGTCATCCCATCCATATGTATGGGCATTTTCTCCATTTATTTATCTTCATGCCCTTTTATAGTTTAACTCATTTCCTCTTTAAAGGTATGTGTATTCTTTTCAATTTAATTCTTAGATGGAGCTTGGTAATATGGTGAACTGTGTTTACTCTTTTTTTATTGTCTCAGCTGGTTATTTCTAGTTTAGAAAAATATTACTGAATTTTGAAAGCTGTTCCTTCGTCTGACCTCTTACTTAATTTGTCACTTGGTTTTATAGCTTATTGATTCTTTGGGGGTTTTCTGTATAGTTGATGATACATCATCTGTTAAGTAATATTTTTCCCTACCCATACTCATATCTCTATTTTTTGTGTGTAACTTAATGTAATGGTTAAAATATCTGTTGTTGTGTGTAACAGTGCAGATATGAGCCAATTCCTTCTCTTATTTATGTCTTTCAGATAGTGTATTGAAGATTTTTACTTGTGTTTGCTCTTAGACTTGGTATGATGCTTTCATCAAGTTAAAAATATTCTTTTCTATACTGATTTTCTGAGAATCCATTATCAGTCATAAAGTGAAATTTATCAAATAATCTTTCTACATCTATTTGGACAGTCATGTGAATATATCTTCTTTCATATATTAATATGCTGAGTTACTCTGACATATTTTTCTGATGTTAAAATATGCCTGCCTTCCTAGGATAAACCTTATTTATCATGATATATTTATATTGTTATTATTATTTAACTCTGGATTATATTTAGCTATTACCTTAATTAGGATTTTGCATCTTGGTTGCAAGAATTATGGGCTCATATCTTTCTTTTTTATGTATAGTCATTATCTGCTTTTGAAATCAAGGTTACACTAGTCTTTTAAAATGATTTGGTCAATGTTTCCTTCTTTATTTTGTGAAAGAATTTATAATAAAATATAGACTATATGTGCCTTGAAATTTTGATCAGAGTAGAATTCTCTAGGCCAGGGGCTCTTTATTTTAGTGAGGGGAGAGGGGAATTGATTACTATGAAATCTAATTGTTATTAATCTATTCAAGATTATATTATTTTCTGTCAGTTTTTATATCTTATAATATGCAAAATTTATCTACCATATAATGTGGAAACGTGTTGCTTTATAGTTCCGTATAGCATTTTATTCTATTTTAAATAGCTACTTTTTCTGTAGCTATTTTTCCTTTATCATTCTTATTTTGAGTTATAGCCTTTCCGTGTCTTCTCTGTTGTCTTAAGAGGAAATTCACACAAAGATGCCAACTTCTAGTTTTATNCTGTTCCTTCGTCTGACCTCTTACTTAATTTGTCACTTGGTTTTATAGCTTATTGATTCTTTGGGGGTTTTCTGTATAGTTGATGATACATCATCTGTTAAGTAATATTTTTCCCTACCCATACTCATATCTCTATTTTTTGTGTGTAACTTAATGTAATGGTTAAAATATCTGTTGTTGTGTGTAACAGTGCAGATATGAGCCAATTCCTTCTCTTATTTATGTCTTTCAGATAGTGTATTGAAGATTTTTACTTGTGTTTGCTCTTAGACTTGGTATGATGCTTTCATCAAGTTAAAAATATTCTTTTCTATACTGATTTTCTGAGAATCCATTATCAGTCATAAAGTGAAATTTATCAAATAATCTTTCTACATCTATTTGGACAGTCATGTGAATATATCTTCTTTCATATATTAATATGCTGAGTTACTCTGACATATTTTTCTGATGTTAAAATATGCCTGCCTTCCTAGGATAAACCTTATTTATCATGATATATTTATATTGTTATTATTATTTAACTCTGGATTATATTTAGCTATTACCTTAATTAGGATTTTGCATCTTGGTTGCAAGAGTTATGGGCTCATATCTTTCTTTTTTATGTATAGTCATTATCTGCTTTTGAAATCAAGGTTACACTAGTCTTTTAAAATGATTTGGTCAATGTTTCCTTCTTTATTTTGTGAAAGAATTTATAATAAAATATAGACTATATGTGCCTTGAAATTTTGATCAGAGTAGAATTCTCTAGGCCAGGGGCTCTTTATTTTAGTGAGGGGAGAGGGGAATTGATTACTATGAAATCTAATTGTTATTAATCTATTCAAGATTATATTATTTTCTGTCAGTTTTTATATCTTATAATATGCAAAATTTATCTACCATATAATGTGGAAACGTGTTGCTTTATAGTTCCGTATAGCATTTTATTCTATTTTAAATAGCTACTTTTTCTGTAGCTATTTTTCCTTTATCATTCTTATTTTGAGTTATAGCCTTTCCGTGTCTTCTCTGTTGTCTTAAGAGGAAATTCACACAAAGATGCCAACTTCTAGTTTTATTTTCCTTTCTCTCTCTCGCTCTTGTGGTTTGTTTTGATTTGATAGTTTTCTGTCTTTTTCTTCCTGTTTCATTGGTATAGAATTTTTCTTTTTAATTGCTTTTTCTGTAATTGTTTAGCTAATCATTTACCTCATCTGTTTTTAATCATTATTGCTTTATGATGATTTACTTAGTATTATACTTTCCTCTAATGACTACTTCAATTTTGCTCTGTACTTTTTTTTTTTTACATTTTCTTTTATGTATTTAAGAAATATCTGATTCCCAACCTGGGGAACCAACACTTCTGTGCTTTGATGAGACAAGAATTCACTCAAGCCGGCTGAGCTGGTCACTGTGGAGCCAGGTGGTTCTTCTCAGAAAGCCCTGTACCCTGGCACTAGTGATCTAGAAAGCTGACAGATGACCAGGAGTACTGGCTGTTCAAAACTCTGCAGACAGTTGAAGTCTTTGGAGGTGGCTGACGGATCCCCAAAGAACAAAAGTCTCCTCCAAGACCTTAGGCCAAGATGCCTGATCGAGCACTTGGGAGTTTGTTTCAGCTTAGGGTATTTTTAATATACGGTCACTATTTGTTCATTATAGAAATCCTGAAAAACACTTATGAAATAATACTACAAAGGTATATGGTTATATATCTCACCCATAAGTCCTTGCTCAGTTAACTACTATCAACAATTGATGTATAGCCTTCCAGACTTTTGAGGGTTTATTTACATTTGTTTCTTTGTTCATTTTTACATATGATAATAAAACAGATTCTCATGTACTTCCCACTGAGGTACCTTTGAAGTGTCCCTAATGTATCATTCACTTTTTTTTCCCCTATAGAAGTAATAACATTGAATTTTGTATTGGTTAATTTCTTGACTAGTTTTACTTTTGAGTTTTGCCACACACACACACACACACACACACACACACACACACATTTAGCCTTAATATAAATGAATCACCTTCTGTTCTCCTGTGAGAATCTGCCTTTTGATTTGACAGTTTGACCCAAAGAAAAATTTTTTCTTTAGTTCCAACAATTCTATTCTATTCTATGAATTCATCTGTCTGTCTATCTGCCTTCTGGTCTATCACTGTTCTATCTACCTCCCTATCTATCGTTCAATCATACCTCTCCATCCTCACCACTGTCAGCCTGGTCCAAGCCACCAGCCCCTCTCACCTGCCTCTAATTGCCCTTGCTACTTCCACAGTTCCTCTTCCACAGCCTATCTTAACTCAGAGCCGAACATGATTCTATCTAAATGGAGTCATATAACGTTCAATTGCTCCTTAAAACCTGTCTATGGATTTCCATCTCTTTGAGAGTAAAAGAAAGAAGTCTTTACAACGATTTCTCAAACAGGATGTAACTGGACCTCTCATGGCTCCTCTGACAGTATTGCTTTGTACTCTCACCTGCCCACTAGCCATGCCTGTCTCTCGTCTTTGCTGAGTAGGCCAGGCTTGTTCCCCTCAGCATCTCTGAACTTCTGTACGCTTCCCGGGGTGCTCTCCCATTACTATCTTAAGGGTTTATTTCCTCATCTCCTCACTTGATCTTTGATTCACGTTTCAATTACTCATTGTAAACCAAACCCAGTCCCTGACTTATTATTTTTCCATAGCACTTGTCACTCTTAATATGCCATACTCTCTTATTATTTCATTTATTGCTACATCTCTACCAAAAGAGAGTTAATAAATATAATAAAGATGTTTAAATAATGAGCAAATTTTAACTATCATTTGTTAGGTATATTTCTGCCATCTTATTTCATGTTTTCTTCTTACCATACTTTATAATTTTATCTTTTCATACCTTTAACAAGTAGATTTTTTTCTATTGGATTCAAATTTATGCATTATATTTGGATTCTTCTATTGTTTTTCTCCTATAATTTTTGTCTATTAATTTCCTAAGCTTATCAATTTCTGTTATTTCTTCAACATAAGAGAAAAACCTCAGCATGACCTTGTACCTCTCTGGTATCTTTCTTCTCCTCACTGGTCTTAATTTATCATGTTTGAATTGTCTAGACGTGACATTGTTCCTTGCTTATTTGTAGGTAAATTGCTCTTTATATATCTGAAAATGTTCTTAGAATTTTCCCTTTGTCTTTATTGAGTACTTTGATGTGTCTACTTGTAAGGGTTTGTATTTTTTTAAAAATCATATTTTTCTTACTCCATTTCAATTTGATGTGTTTTTTCATCTTTAATTCTCACTATTTCTGGTCATCAAATATTAATTTTTCTTCATTTGCATTTTTACTTCTGGAATATTGAAATTTTTCTTTCCCCTTTTCTGTTCACTTGCCTAACCTTTAATAGTTTTTCAGCTGCTCTTCCTGCTCCTTCTGAGACAGATTGTTGACTTCATCTTTCATTTCTCTAGTTTGTTCTTCCCTGAATCCTCCCTGTTCTTTATGACAGGGATTTTCATTCCCACGGCTTATTGCACCCATTATTTCTGCTTTTTTCTTGTTTATAACTTAAATGTTATTAATACAATACCTCCCTACCCATATCTCTTTTAAAGATGTTTATCTCTTTTAAAGATGTTTATCTTTTTAAGTTTTTGTGGGTTTTTTTTGATTCATTAACTCTCCTTTATATTATTCAATTTTCACTTTTGCTTTTTATTTATTCTATTTATTGCTTTATAAAACTGTCTTCCTAAATGACTTGTGAGGCCTTTTTCTCCTGGGCTTATGTGTAGTGGGAACGGTAATGTGCCTCTATCTAGAGAGTGAGAAATTAAAATCCAAGTGGGAGCCTTTATTCTCTTCTGGTGGTTTTAGATATCAATGGGCAGAGATCCATGGAATTCACAATCTGGATTTGATAACTTATATTTGGGCTTCCCAGGTGGCTCCAGTGGGTAAAGAATTTGCCAGCAATGCAGGAGATTCAGGATACTCGAATTTGATTCCTGAGTCAGGAAGATCCCCTTGAGGAGGACATGGCAACCCATCCCAGTATTCTTGCCTGGAGAATCCCATGGACAATGGAGCCTGGTGGGCTATACAGTCCATGGGGTTGCAAAGAGTCAGACATGACCGAAGTGACTGAGTGCAGCAGCATTTGTTATCCCAACCACGTGACTTTGTTCTTAAGAAATTTTCCTGGGTCCCTCCAAGAGCAAGCTGAGAGGGAACTATACTTGATATGGTTATCCCCCAATTATCTATGGGTTCCAGAACTCTGATGCCATTCTTTGCCCAAGCTAGAACTGAGCTAACACCACTGAGTTGGATGCTATACTGCCATGGAAAATGTGAGAAAACAAAAAGAGTACAACGGAAGCGCTCTCCCTTATCTTATCATCTGTCTTGGTAGTTGGCCCTTCTACATTCTGGTTCATACTTGCCCCAGGACCAAACACCTCTCCCTTCAGCTTTTGTATTAACTTCTCTGATCCTTCAACTTTCTCTCTTCTTTGTGGCATTTCCAGTATTGGTTTTGGTTAAAGAACCAAATTCTCCTTTCATCTTGGGAGAATCTGAAAGTTTCATAAATAAATGTTTATAAATTATCAAACAAATGAAAAGATATATTTTATAGGAACTGCTAGTTTCTTGTCTTCATAATTAGGAAACCAAAAGATTGTGCTAATATCTATCCCACCAAACTATAATGATACATGAAATGTAAAAAACAATTAGAAAGGAGCTTATTTACAAACTGGAAATAGACTTATAGACATAGAAAACAAGGCTATGGTTACCAAAGGGGAAAGGGTGAAGATGAATAAACTAGGTGTTTGGGATAAAAAAATACACACTACTATATATAAAATAGGCAACCAATAAGGTCCTACTGTGCAGCACAGGGAACTATTTTCAATATCTTATAATAACCTATAATGGAAAAGAATCTGAAAAGAATCACTTTGGTGTACATAGTGTATCAACGATACACAACATTGTTTACCAACTGTAACTTCAATAAAAAAAGCTTAAAAATTAAAAAAAAAACTATAATGATCAGAGCACCCATTTTAATCTTGCATTTCCAAGGATATCTTTCAACTCAGTAAAGATTTCTCTCCTTCTGAACCTCAGTAAGTCTTCCTTGGAATTTTTGGTATCAGAACTATTAGGTACATTAAAAAAGAGATATGCTTTCTAGGCATGACAGCTAGTGGCCTTTGTGTGGGCCTTAGTCTCCATGGTTTGAATCATGTATGGTCCAGGAGATCAAACAGTGTTGATATATATTCTCATTAATTGTATCAGTTCAGTTCAGTTCAGTCGCTCAGTCATGTCTGACTCTTTGCAACTCCATGAACTGCAGCACGCCAGGCCTCCCTGTTCATCACCAACTCCTGGAGTTCACGCAGACTCACGCCCATCGAGTCAGTGATGCCATCCAGCCATCTCATCCTCTGTCGTCCCCTTCTCTTNAGGAAGAGAAGGGGACGATAGAGGATGAGATGGCTGGATGGCATCACTGACTCGATGGATGTGAGTCTGAGTGAACTCTGGGAGTTGGTGATGGACAGGGAGGCCTGGCGTGCTGCGATTCATGGGGTCGCAAAGAGTCGGACACGACTGAGTGACTGAACTCAACTGAACTGAACTGATTGACATTAAAACTATCCACTTGTCTTTATCTCCATCATCTCTACTAGCCAAGTCTGAGCTACAGCACTTTTTTTCTCACAACTGTTCTTTAGAACTCTTCTACCCATAGCCATTCTGATTCTTTTGGAATCCATCCTACATCCTACAGCTGGAGGGTGCTCTTGAAAAGATACACTGATCATTTCTCCCTGCTTAAATTCTTCCACAGCTTCTCCTGTTCTTGAGATAAAGACCAACACTCAGCACTGGTTTGATCTATACCTACTTTTCCTGAATTGATTGAACTTGGCTCTTTGTTCTTCATTCTCACTGATTTTCAAATTTTCAGGCAATTCATGCTGTTCTCCAGCCATAGGGACAAGTACTTGGAATTTATTTTCATTCATTAATAAATATTTGAGAGTGCCCCTTTCACCTAGTTAATTTCTATTCAACCTCTAAACCAACCAATAAACATCCTTTTATTCCTCAGTGTCATATTTCTTTGTCATAAACCCCTGTTAGAGCCAGTGGGGCAATATTTGTAACTGTACACCTTTCAGTATGATGATATTGTCTGTCCCCCTCACTGGCCTGTAAAGCTTTAGGTGATCTGGAATCTCTTCTCACTATACTTCCCACTGTATGCTCAGTACCAGCACAGTGCCTGGAAACTAATACATATTCTACTAGTATATCTTAAATAAAATATTTATCAAATAATTCACAGACTATGACTTGGTTTTAGAGTGCTATTATTATAATATTTGTCTAAAGTTAAATATATATAGTGTAATTTCTTCTCTGTAGCTCCACCTTGTAAAACTTCGTGTTTTATCTCTAAATTTCTAGAGGGAAATGTTTCCCTGTCATTCATGTTTCATTCCATATTTCCTTTATTTCTTGAGCTGTACATCTTTGAGAAAGCAATGCCTGAGATCCGGTATCTTGAGTTTATTGAAAAATTTCAATTTAAAGCCAGTTATCTTAAATCCTTCCATAGTCTTCTAAACTGACCTTCCACTAAGAAAAAGAAAGTGCTTATCTGAAGGAAAAAAGAAATGGCAGCTTTCCTATTGAAGATTCTTCATCCAAGCTTGACATATAGAAATAGTCTCTCTCCCTGAATTTTACTTAGTCATAAGTTTTTAGCTCAAATTTCAATTATAACAGCTGACAAATATTTAATATTGAAAAAAAAATGAATGGGTGCTTCCAAATAACACACTGTTCTTTGAGAAAGATCACTTAAAATATCAAATTTATCTCAGCCCCATTATCAATTGTTCTGAAAGTCTCCTTTGGGTCATTTATCTTTGTGATCATTGTTTTAATCCATATATTGGCATTTAGCCAGGTAGGACAGATGGACAGAATCTAAAAAAATATACAGATGTATAAAAATGCATCCACGATACCCCTACTAAAATATTAATGATAAAGAAACCAAATGTAATGTGTTCATTTTTATAATAACTTTAAAGAATTCATGTTTAATTAAAAGTGATCTATAAATCATGCTGTTTGCTAGCACTATTGACTGTGTCGTTCCCATTCTGCCAAACTTAATATAAAATTAATTGTTAATTTTCAGGCCAGTAGTCTGCTCTTCACCAAGACATATGCTGATTGTTTAGACATGAGTCAGTGAAATATAAAACTTCATAATTGAGGGCTCTCTTTGTGATGTCTTAAAGTAATTCTGAAGATTTGACACTACTCTCAATATATAAGTTTGCCCCTTTTATACACTGAAGTGACTGTTCTGAAATATAACTTTAGACATGCTATGCATCAAGTCTATTTCACATTCAATTGAATGGATATTATTTCTGTAAAGTGCACTTAACTTTAAGAGTAGTGTGACCTTGTAGGGTAGTAAAGAATGGCTTATCTTTTGCACAATCACACACACAACTGTGGACCAATCTAAACTTTTCTCACTTTATAATACTTGAAGACCTCTGGGTTAGTCTGACCTTACATAAACAAATGTAACATTTCAGCAGCCTTTCACATGCTTGTTCAGAACAACTCTTCAAGCCAAAATAGCCACCAACTCCAAAATAAGGGATGATTAACTTAGGGAGTACTTGGCTCTATCTTTAAGAAGGTTAGCATGACCTCGAATGACAAAATTATATTACTTACTTATACTGTATGCATTTCATGGGCTGTTAGGATAATAGCTATTCATTTTTGGAGGAGGCTGGACTGAAAAATTTGACCAGTAAATGTTTCCATGACATTGCCCTTCCTGAGCCAATCTCCAAACTTACTGAATGACTTTTATTTCTATTATGACTATTATTATTATTATTATTATTATTTTGCCTGGTATTAAGGCGCACAGGCTCTTTTATTAAATAGAAATAAAATTCCTTTTCTCCAGGTGAATGAAAAGCATATTTCCCAATATCTTCACCCAGTGAATGACAGTAGAGAGACCTTATCTTTTCATACTTCTACAGCATCACCACTCAACTTGCTTAGTGCAGGTCCTTCTCATGCTGAGCACATTCTATCATTTCCATTGCCTGGGATGCCATCTTTCACCTGACATTTCCCTCTTCCCAATATCTAGATATTCAACACTTTTCATGATTTTCTTTGTACCTTATTGATGGGAAAATTCTGTTTGGAAAACACCTCCACAGCTGCATGTAACAGAACATCTTGTGCTTCTTAGAAATTCAGGCCTGAATCTTCCCATTTATCTTTCACTCAAGAAATCAAGCTGGAATTGGAGTGAGAATGTAGTTATTACACACCATAAGCTCAATGCATAATTTTCAATGTAATCATTGGCAAATTTTCATAATTTTTTTTTTTTGCAGAAAATTACTTATGGCCCCATTAACATATAATGACATTAGATTGAGAAATATTTACCAAGTCAAATTGATCAAGACCCAACTCAAGTTCACTGCAATTCAGAGTATATTAATTTATCTGTTTACTCATTCACTCAGCCACTATTTATGGCAATAAATGGGACAGACACTGCACAAGGTGTTGGGCTATAAAGACAGATGAAAAAACTCCCTGTTCTGAAAATGAACATGCTGCATTCTCAGCTTTCTCTGTGACAGATACATTTGAGACTTTTGAGCTGAGTTTATAGAAACCCTGAGGATCCTTCTGAACACAGCTCTCCAAGACACTACTACTAATCATCGAAAGGTAACACAGAGATAGATACTGCTACTGTAGCTGTGTCCACAGAAATTTACATAAAAAGTCAGAAAAATGGAAGTTGTAGAGTCAGGTAAAAAGTATAAGAGCAAAACTTTAATGTCTGTTCTTTAATTTAAAATATACATTTAAAATTATACATACATACATATATATATATGTATAATTTTCTACACACCACCGTTGGATCTTATGCAAGAGTCAAAGGAATAATCTGAATTGAAACAATGAAGAATTTATAGTTTCCACACGTTATTTCAGTTTTATCTTTTCCAAGTCATTATTTGACTTACCACACTCTAACTTCCAACATCTACTGGATCATCGAAAAAGCAAGAGAGTTACAAAAATAAATCTACTTTTGCTTTATCGACTACACCAAAGCCTTTGACTGTGTGGATCACAACACACTGTGAGAAATTCTTAAAGAGATGGGAATACTAGACCACCTGGCCTGCCTCCTGAGAAATCTGTATGCAGGTCAAGAAGCATCAGTTAGAACTGGACATGGAACAAAGGACTGGTTCCAAATTGGGAAAGGAGACCATCAAGGCTGTATATTGTCACCCTGCTTATTTAACTTCTATGCAGAGTACATCATGAGAAACGCTGGACTGGATGAAGCACAAGCTAGAATCAAGATTGCCAGGAGAAATATCAATAACCTCAGATATACAGATGATACCATCCTTATGGCAGAAATTGAAGAGGAACTAAAGAGCCTCATGATGAAAGTGAAAGAGGAGAGTGAAAAAGTTGGCTTAAAGCTCAACAGTCAGAAAACTAAGATCATGGCATCCAGTCCCATCACTTCATGGGAAATAGATGGGAAAACAATGGAAACAGTGAAAGACTTTATTTTGGGGGGCTCCAAAATCACTGCAGATGGTGATTGCAGCCAGGAAAATAAAAGATGCTTACTACTAGGAAGAAAAGTTATGACCAACCTAGAGAGCATATTAAAAAGCAGAGATATCACTTTACCAACAAAGGTCCATCTAGTCAAGACTATGGTTTTTCCTTTGGTCATGTATGGATGTGAGAGTTGGACTATACAGAAACCTGAGCACCAAAGAATTGATGCTTTTGAACTGTGGTGTTGGAGAAGACTCTTGAGAGTCCCTTGGACTGCAAAGTGAGACAACCAGTCCATCTTAAAGAAAATCAGTCCTAAATATTCATTGGAAGGACTGATGCTGAATCTGAAACTCCAATACTTTGGCCACCTGATGCAAATAACCAACTCATTTGAAAATATCCTGATGCTGGTAAAGATTGAAGGTGAGAGGAGAAGGGGACGACAGAGGATGAGATGGTTGGACGGCATCACCAACTCAATGGACATGAGTTTGAGTAGTCTCTGGGAGTTGGTGATGGACATGGAAACCTAGAATGCTGCAGTCCATTGGGTCACAAAGAGTCAGACACGACTGAGCAACTGAACTGAACTGAACTCTGACCTCTGAACTATACCCCAATCTCAGTCTTACTGGCACCAGCAATCATCTCCTAGTTTCCAGGTACAAAGAACTCCTTCAATTCTGCATTGCCTTTGAGCTTTCCATAGAATTTAACACTGTTGATTATGCCTCCTTTGAAAATGGCACCTCCATTTTTATTTTTATTTATTTGTTTTTTTTAAATTTATCACATGCTCTTTATTAGCAGAATGAGATTAAAGCATCTGAGANATGGCCTCAATTATGTGATCAGAATTTCATTCTTTATTCTATTTCTTATTTTATAATCTTCTCCATCATTACTTTTTCTAATCTCCAAGGGATAAAACTTTCACCAGCATGTCTAAATTTATCACATGCTCTTTATTAGCAGAATGAGAAAAAAGCATTTGAGGAGCGGGGTGACCCATCACATCTATCTTTTCTGTCTGACAAGATCAAAGACTGTCATTTATGCATTCAGTATGTGCAAGAATGAACCATTTCTGCTCCTTTCTCCTTATATCATGAGGAAAATGTACCATTTCTAGTTTCAAATATGGGGATTTCTTATCATACCATTTTAAATTGTATTTCTCCCTATTCTTTCTGTTGGATTTGTTACTTTTTTTAAATTTTTATTTTTTAGTTTGTTTTGCTTTCCAAAACTGTATTCGTTTTGCTATACATTGACATGAATCAGCCACGAGTGTATATGAGCTCCCAATCCCGNGCAATCATCCAGAAACTTTGAACATTTTTAAGTACAAGTAAGTACTCCCTCTTGTTAAATGTTTTTGATGGCTATAGGAAATATTCATATTAGTTTCTAAAAAAAAAAAATGACCAGGATAAAGAGGCTATGTAAAACTAGACTGAAGGACAATCATCAAGCCCATTCTGTTTCACCATGCAAGTTTTTAGGGACAGCTCTAAACTAGCAACTTTTCAATTAAACCCAATCTGTCACGGTGGGGAAAACAGTGTGGCCGACAGGCTCTGCAAAGAGATTTGGCTGCGAGTGGCCACGTTAGCACTCTTAACTGAAAATAAGCTATATTTGTTTAAACCATGGCTTAAATAGCACTGCATATTTTTATTCCTCAGTAAGCGTTTATGCCATTAATTTCTACAGCATACAATTAGGCACTGCAAGCTCTGCATTGGAATCTCCATCTTTCAGTTTTCCTTGTGTCTCTAAGTTTGGCCGGGTAGGAGAAAAGCAGAGCCATAAAATCATCCTTTCTTCCCTTCTCTCTCTCCCACGTTGGGAGACATTTTTGTCCTTGAAAATGTTAAGTGTTCAAATCATTTTTGAGCCCAGCTCATGGTCATTGCTTGAAGAAGACAGTTTGAGACGACAGGAGCCTCTTAAACTATCTCACCACAAAATATAAAAAGATGGGAAAGAATGCATCCATCCCCGCTTCAAAACCCAGTGACATGGCACCACTCTTGTCTGAATTACCTTCTTTTCAAGGTTGTTCTGAAGAGCTGGGGACTTGTAGGCATCAAGAGACTTTGCATTATTAACAAGGTTTATATTCTAGAAAGACATTCTGGTCAGAAATTAATGGCATTGATATCCCCAGGAACAAAACATGAGCTGTGCTTGGAAAGAGACATTCTTATTTATCCTGGTCTAACAAATAGGACCTTTCTCCGATCATCACCCTCCAGTAATTTGGACTGACTGTATCAATAGCTCAGTAGCACACATACCAGAACGCAGTCAGGGGTATGCCAGTCATCTCACGTTCTTCTTCGCTTCCCCCTCTTCTCTTGTCCCTCTTTTCCTTCCTTCTCATTATGATTTAATTGAGAAAGCTTGAAGTTTTCTGGTAAATAAAGTTACATGCAAACCTAAGATTCCAAGTAGGATCTGAGTTCCTCTCACTGTCCCCTTTACTCAGTGTAATGTGATCAATCTCAGGAGGGATTGAGGGCCTATGTACAAATATTTTATTAAGGGTAGCTGCCCCACGTTCCTTCAACTATTGGATGTCCCCTGATTTAATTCAGAAGTGAATCAGAGGCTGCCTTTCCTTCCATTTATGGATTTTCAGTTTCAGGAAATTTTTTAAGTCAACAAGCTTTTCTTATTGTCCATGTGCTGGTTATAGAGTATGTATCTGTTGATGGTTTGAAAATCCTTTATGAGGCTCTCAGTGTGCATTTGCAATCACTTGTGCTTGGACAATGATCAGAACTTTTAAAAATAAAACTGTAACCAGCTAGCCCACATGGCGAAACACTGCTCTTTGGGACACAGGGTAGCTTATAAGTTAAGCACATGAGTAACACAGAGGAAAAGGAAAGAGAACTCTGTGTTGGTGATGCTGACTTCCCTTAGAGAACAAACTGGTCACCTTACCACGGCTGACTTGAGCTCTACTATAAACATGCAAAACAAGGAAATTGCATGCTTTGGGGGCATACTTCATAAGACAGCATAAGGTCCATTTCAGGAAACTAACAGAACAGTGGGTGATGCTAAATGCTACTGAGGAACTTGCAATATTTTGCACATATGGACTGACTATGCAGTAGCATATATAAATATTTCATTTGCTAATTGTAGTTAGTTATCAGATTGCACATGAACAGACAGAATGACATATGAGAAGTTCCAAGAACACTGTGTAACAGTACATACAGCTGAGATATAGTTTTCTCACACTTGGCGGGCATTCGAGCTCAGCGAACACAACTTTTTCTTTATTCTTTAATTAAGATTAAAATATTTTAAAATCACCAAATTGAGAACATCGTTATAGTGTCGTGTTCAAGGACCAATGCCAAATGGAAAGTCAGAAACTAGAGCCGAAGAGTCATCCATCTTATAATTTGCTTGACGTTTTTGGGAATCCATTGAGAGTTCATTTGACTTCCCCCCAGACTAGGTAACCAATATCTCTCTTTTTCATTTTGAAATTTAATTGATGAGCTACCTAGAGAGGAGGGGAAAAAAAAGAGAAGGAAGAATAATAATTGAAAACATTATAGAATCTCTGAAAAATAAACTATCAAGTCAACTGTTTAAAATTTTCAAAGCAGAAATGAAAGGATTCAGTAATATTTAATATTGGAAGGGAAGGGATCACAAAAATAATTGAATACATTTCCGCTTTAGAGGGATTTACACATAAATCTGAAATGAATAAAGTGTCTTTCCAAGATCATGTCTAGTTTGTCAGAGCCAGTACTGGAATTCCTGCTTCCGAGATCTCCACTCTTTCCAGTTTGTTATGCTGTCTTTATCATTAATAACCTTTTTAGTTTGTCTCTAAAATATGATTTAAATGGATTAGTGAAATGAATATGGGTTTTTGAATCTGATATTTGAGTTCAAATCCTGGCTCAGTCTCATTTTTTCCCTTCATAAAATAGGTATAATTTCCAGACATGGCTTAAGAACTAGCAATAAAGTGTGGACAGTCCCACAAACATTGAGATGTTCAGAAAATAGTAGTTCTTATTGCTATTTCTGTAGCCTGAAGGCCTGGGTACTTAGTATACGCTCAATAAACATTTTTAAAGAAATGAACAAATAAAGGGACAAAGAAATAATTGACAGAAGACATAAGAACAGATAAGTGAGTGACAGTCAGAGTTGTCACTAAAAGATAAATGAAGAAATCTGTATTTTCTTTGGCTTCTTTCAATCTATTAAGAATGCTTTATTTCCTCTTTGACTTCCCTCATTCACCAAGTTTGTTCTTTTGGCTTCCACAGTAGTTGAAAACATGACCCAGAAAACTGAAAATCAAAATGCACAAAATCACTCAAAAATGTATATCAGCTCAGTGCAGACTAAATTGGAACATCTAATTGAACACCTATTCAAACAGAGCTTTGTAAACGTTCCCCGAGATCACCAGCCATTCTCGAGCAGGAAACCTCTCCCAGGGACAGGCCAGCTTAGTTAAATTTACCAAGTCATGGAGGACAACATGGCCTTGTGCCTAGGTATTCCTTCTTCTTCTTCTTTTTTTAATTAATGTACGCAAAATTACCCTCATACCATTTCAACAACCTGCTAAATCAGACTGCCTGTAAAAGTTGGGAGTCTCCAATATTAACTTTGCTAAAGTGTCCTTAAGACCAGAGGAGCAAAGAAAACAAGGAGAGGTCAGCAGGTCCCTGTGAAAATGCTACGAGAAACACTATCCCTTCTGTTCCAAAGAAGCTGAACTTTTACGATGGAGAGGTCAGGATGAGGCAGCTGAACGATCATAAACAATTGTTCTGCCCAGCTCTTCAGCCTGTATAATTCTCTAGCAAATAAAGCATGTGGAGGGCCTTGTGTATGAGGGGATTTTTACTTTAAAAAACTCTGGTCTGGAGATGAAAAATATGTTCGATATCCTTTCTAATATTCTTCCAACTCTCCAGTTTTTTTTTAGCAATATTATTATAGGCAAGATGAAATCCAATAGACAAATATGTAATGTGTATAAAAGGTATTAATATAATGTGTATAAAAGGTATTAATATATTAATGCTTTTCTGTTACAGAAGAAATACTTGCACATTTAAAAAAAAAAATTGAGGAGAATTCCCTGGTGGTCCAGTGGCCAAGACTTCACGCTTCCAGTGTAAGGGGCTGCAGTTCCATCCCTGGTCAGGGAACTAGAACCCAGCTTCCTCAACTAAAAGTTTGTGTGCGACAGCTAAGACTTGGCACAGCCAAATAAACAAAGAATATTTTTTTTCTGTCTTAACTGGGAATGAGTAGAACAAATACAAAGCAAGGGGTGGGTGTGGGGATGCCATACTTCACTCCGTCAGCACAAAGCCAGTCTTGGTGGTGTTTTTGTTGGCTTTTTAAAAAAATCAGTTTTATCAAGGTATAATTTGCTTATAACAAAATGTACACTTTTCAAGTGTACAGTTCAATAGGTTTCGGGAAACATATACATCAAAGCAACCACCACCAAGGTAAACGAAGCTTCTTGGGACTCAAGTCTATACCTTCATCTTTGGCTCAAGCCAATCTGCTCTCTATCATTGTAAATTGGTTTCCCCTTTGTAGAATTTCATTAAATGGACTCATACTATACACATTCTTTTACGTGTGCTTCTTTTATTCAGCATGTTTTTATACTCATTAACATTGTGGCATAGAATTAATATTCTAAATGGATGGGTCTGTGTTTTCTTTGTCCTATAGCACTGTTGGAATAACGTTTACCATCTGAAATAATTTAATCAGGCAAAGGAATGGTTTCAGAAGACAACTACAGAAATTGCCATCAGTTGATCTTGTTCTAGTCTGACCAGTGAAGGATTAAAAATGAAGTAAGTCAGAAAGAGAAAAACAAATATCATATATTAATGAATTTGTGTCCCTGGTAGCTCAGCTAGTAACGAATCTGCCTGCAATGCAGGAGACCCTGGTTCAATTCCTGGGTTGGAAAGATACTCTGGAGAAGGGATAGGTTACTCACTCCAGTATTCTTGGGCTTCCTGGTGGCTATCTTTGGTAAAAAATCCCCCTGCAATGCAGGAGACCTGGATTCGATCCCTGGACTGGCAAGATCCCCTGGAGGAGGGCTTGGCAACCCACTGCATGGCTATAGTACATGGAGTTGCAAAGAGTCGGACATGACTGAGCAACTAAGCACACAGCACATACTGTGGCGTGTCCCAGAGATTTGTTCTTTTTTGGTTCCGAGAAGTATTCCTTTGTGTAGAGATACTACAATGTGCTTATCTACTCATCTCTTGATAGACTTTTGATTTTTAGTTTGTTATTATTATGAACACACCACTTCCTAGGTGATACAGTGGTAAAGAATTGCCTACCAATGCAGGAGATATGGGTTCATTCCCTGAGTTGAGAAGATCCCCTAGAGTAGGCGATGGTAACCTATTCCAGTATTCTCAACTGGAAGATTCCATAAACAGAGGAGCCTGGTGGGCTACAGTCCATGACTTGGCAAAGAGTAGGACACAACTGAACAACTAAGCATGTATGCATTATGAATACAATTATTACGAACACTTTGAACACTTATCACAAATCTTTATGTAGACAAGTGTTTTCATTTCTCTAGGATAAATATGTTGGAGTGAAATTGCAGAGTTGTATAATAATGGATGTTTAACCTTATTAAAAGAAAAAAACTGTCAATTATTTTCCAAAGTGACTGTAAAATTTTATTTTTCCTGTAACAACAATAAAGGTTTGAGTTGTCCCATATCCTTGGCAACATTTGTCACTGCCCATTATTTCAATTTTAACTGTTAGATGTGCAGTGATATTTTATTGTTGCTGTTAATTTGCATCTCCTTTATAGCTAATGATGATGAAAATATTTTTATGTGCTTACTGATCATTTATGTATTTTCTTTTGGAAACTTTCAATTCAGATTTTCTGTTTATTTTAAAAATTATATGATTGAATTTTCAACGCATTCTGGATATAAATTTTTTGTCAGAAATATATATTGTTAATATCTTCTTCCAATCAGTGGCTTACCTTTTAATTTATAAATGGTGTCTTTCAAAGACCAAAAGTTTTTAATTNTGGCAAAGACTCTGATGCTGGGAGGGATTGGGGGCAGGAGGAGAAAGGGACGATAGAGGACAAGATGGCTGGATGGCATCACCAACTCGATGGACGTGAGTCTGAGTGAACTCCGGGATTTGATGATGGACAGGGAGGCCTGGCGTGCTGCAATCCATGGGGTTGCAAAGAGTCAGACACGACTGAGCAACTGAACTGAACTGAATTGAATTTATTATTTTTTCAAGACTCATGCTCTTTGTGTCCTAAGAATTTTTGCTTGTGTAGTGATATAAAGACTTTATTTATCCTGCGTTTATTCTAGAAGTTTTGGCAAAAACTCTAAAGCAACGCTTTAGAGTGTAAAACACTCTTAAAAATTGATGTTTTCTTTCATTTATATTCAATGTATTTTTGGTAATACACTTTTGATTTCTTCTTGGACTAGTGGTTTATGTAACAATGAGTTTTTAGGCCTCCAAATATTTGGGAATTTTCCAGACATCTTCTTTCTCTAAAGTTTTAGCTTAATTCTATTGTAGTTGGAAAATATACCCTATAAGGTATCAGCCATTTGAAATAGTAACATTTTATGACCCTCTATAAAATCTGTTCTGGTTAATGTTAGTCTAGAAGGAATAGACTATCAGAAACAGAGAAATATAGATATTTCTTTAACTTTCTAGTATGTATACTTGTTTTCATCTAAATATTATCATTTAACAGAGTATAACATTAAAATTCATTTAGGAACACCTACAGTAATTCTAGGGATGAGAAATGGACCTGTAAATTACATAACATAAATATTTGGAAATGTATCACAGTTCCAAGAAATCATCAAAATTAGCTTTGCCTTATCTAATTTTATATTCAAATTTATTGACTTTTTCGGAAGGGTATTTAATTTTGTCCTCACATCTTTTAATAATAATATTACTTTGTCAAGTTGCCTCTCTTCCATAAAACTCCTTCAAAAAATGTTTTGAGCCTTTGGCAGTAAATTTAGACATTTAAACCCATGAGGAAGCTAATCTAATCCGAAAAGTTGGGAGTTGGCCAAATAAATGTCTCTTTCAAATAATCTGCACTAAAATTCTTTCCATATAAAAAAAATTTTAGAAAAGCTTGATCTTATAACTGAAAATTTCTGTTTCACCAAAACAACATAAAAGCAATAATCTGAAGTTGAGAGAATGTTCTATTAGTTTCCCAAAAGCCTCAATGATAAAATGGGAAGACAATAGGAAGTGATAAGTAGTAAGCAGAAGGATGATTTTCCTCAAGCAGATTGTTGTCCTCAGTGAATGTTAGAGGACTACAGAACAAGCAAAAAAGAGTGCTACCCAAAAATTAGAGGTGAACACCATGATGGGAGGTTGGAAGAGGCAACAGAGCAGAAATAAAAGTTTGAGAGGGTACCACATTGAGAGACCAGCTTTTATTTGGGTCTGGGCAGCCACCATACATCGTTTGTTATTCCAATGAATTAATCAATGATTCCTTTTAAAACTATTGGTAGGTTTTTCTTCCCCTTTGCATATTCCTTTGGAATGCACTATTGATGCCATGCAATTATATCTGTTAGGAGTCAGCTATATTAAAAGTCTTGTATGGCAAGAGAGAAACAAGAAAAGATTTTGCTATACTTTTAAATTCAAATTAGCTTTCTCAAACCACAGCTGGAATAGATTATTTTTGACCTTTCTTTAAATCATAATTTATATCTTTGCAAATTACCACCATCAAAGTTGTCAGGACAGCAAGAAAAATGTTTCTGTTTCACAAAGTGGAGGGCATGATGCCATAAGGATGGTTTGCAATGAATTTGGCTCTCCCTACTTACAGTTTTTCAAAATCTTCAGGCTGATCTCAATTATGTTCAGCTAGTAAATTTGCCTTAGTTTTACCTTCTTTTACTCTTTTTTTGGCCTAAATACCTATAAATTCTAATTTCTTATCTATGGCCAATCTGATTATTACATGAAGTAATCCCTATAAGCTAATAGTCATCATAGATTTTAAAGCTGTCACTTTTTCAGACACTGTTTTCTGTTAACCCTCATAACATCAGCAACCTCCTGTAATGGATGAGAAAACTCTTGGAGATATTACATTGTGTACACAGCCTCACAAATAGTAAAGGAAAAAATTATGTCTTCGACCCAGAGCTATTTGATTCCAGTCTGTTAAAAAGAACATGTGACTAACTCAGTCTTTCATTATTCATTTTCTTTATTCACCCATTCACACTGAGCACATTAAATGCCAGCATTACTCAAGATATTCACAGTATTCAAGGGCGTATAAAGATGAATTAGAAAGCAGGCCCTTTCATCAAGGAGCTCACAATCTTTAATTAATTAACTTTTTTAGAAAAATGTTAAGTCAGCCCAGTTCATGTGATGAAATCACCTCCTCCTGTGTTTATTATTCCTGAGTATATTTGTCTAAAATTTGTGCTCTTTTATCTTACCTTTGCAGCTGAGAAGAGAATGCTGCTGCTGCTAAGTCGCTTCAGTCGTGTCCGATTCTGTGCGACTCCATAGACGGCAGCCCACCAGGCTCCCTCGTCCCCGGGATTCTCCAGGCAAGAACACTGGAGTGGGTTGCCATTTCCTTCTCCAATGCATGAAAGTGAAAAGTGAAAGTGAAGTCACTCAGTCATGTCCGACTCCTAGCGACCCCATGGACTGTAGTCTACTAGGCTCTTCCACCCATGGGATTTTCCAGGCAAGAGTACTGGAGTAGGTTGCCATTGCCTTCTCTGGAGAAGAGAATTGTTACTTTTTAAAACTAATGCTGTAGATGGATGGGGGGCTTCCTGATGATTCAGTGGGTCAAGAATCCACCTGCAAAGCAGGAGACACAGGAGATGTGAGTTTGATCCCTGGATGGGTCGATAGTTACTATAGGAATGATTTCATATGTATGTTATCTTGTCATACCAAGTCAGGGTAATAATTAGGTGGATTAGACTGATAGAGTCATTTCTCTAAAAAATAGACAAGGGAAGTATGGGAAGTCACGTAGGTAATGTTTTTTAATCCATCAGTCAAATGGCCTGGAGTTGAAGTCCTGAGTTTCTGTGCAGAAGAGTAGAAGGGTGCAGCACAGGAGGATCCAGGTGAGAGGACAGAAAGAAAAACAAACATAAGATGAAAGAACACGGAATGTCCTTTTTATGGAAGAATTATATACGAAATGTGTATGTCAGTAAGATGTGACCCATCAAAGTCTTCCTTCTTGGGACTTCCCTGCAGTCCACTGATTAGGACTTTGCCTTTCAGTCCAGGGGAGGTGGTTTCCATTCCTGTTTGGGGAGGTAAGATTCCACATGCCTTGCAGTCAGAAAACCAAAACATTAAAAAAAAGAAAATATTGTAACAAATTCAATAAATTAAAAACAAACAAAAATGTCTTCCAGGTGGATTGAGGTTCCCAAGCAAGTCAAAGCTTATCAAAGTCTTGTAACTTCCAAATTACTCATCACAACAAACTGTGTTCTGGGTCCTAAGAATTGGGAAAGAGAACTGAGGAAAGAATTCAGAAGAGCTTCTTTTCTGTCTCTTCTGAATACAGACTTTGCATTTTACTCTTCATTTTTTAAATTGTCTATTCTTTACCCCTTTAAGTTTTTAAAATGAACTTCTCTCATCATATCTCAAAATAACCCAATATAAGATGTCCACGATTAATTAAGCATTCTTGTGAAATAGAATTTTTAGGGATAGAAAGCTCTCTCACTTAATAACCTGACCTCAATTTACAGAAAAATATAATGCATTTATAGGTAGAAGGTTAACTTAGCAAAGAGTCTTCCCTGGTGGTTCAGACAGTAGAGAATCAGTCTGCAATGCAGGAGACCAGGGTTCAATCCCTGGGTCAGGAAGATCCCCAGGAGAAGGAAATGGAAGCCCACTCCTGTATTCTTGCCTGAAAACTGCTATGGACAGAGGAGCCTGGCAGGTTGCAGTCCATGGGGTTACAAAGAGTTGGACATGACTGAGCAATGGATGATTTCTCTTTAGCTTAGCAAAATGCCTGCCTTCAAATTTCATGTCTCCTAGTATATATGCACTGGAGAAGGCAATGGTACCCCACTCCAGTACTCTTGCCTGGAAAATCCCATGGACGGAGGAGCCTGGTGGGCTGCAGTCCATGGGGTCGCTAGGAGTCGCACACGACTGAGTGACTTCATTTTCACTTTTCACTTTCCACTTTCCTGCATTGGAGAAGGAAATGGCAACCACTCCAGTGTTCTTGCCTGGAGAATCCCGGGGATGGGGGAGCCTGGTGGGTTGCCATCTATGGGGTCGCAGAGTCGGGCACAACTGTTGCGACTAAGCAGCAGTATATATGCACTCACTTAAAATATATGAATTCTGCTCTCATGGTTGAAACTCTTCCTCCCAGTTGATTCACTGTCAATATTTTTGTCCCCAGAATTAAGTCTCTTGTAGAATGAAAATTTACAGCAGGTTGCTTTTTTGTATTTTAACAAAAGATCCTTTTTTCATTTGTTTGTTTTTGTTTAATCTTTTCATGGATTAAGCAGTCCTCACCTAGTTATCATGATCTGCTTTGGGGGGTAAGAGCTCCACTTGCCCACTCTTCTTCAGTGATGCTACTATTTCCTCTCTGGGACCTGTTTCTCTGGATAACCATGGACCATGGTTGAGAACATTTGCAGTGGAATAAGCCAATGACTGGTATGGCTGAGGCCTGCCATGTAGAGATCGTTGTACTCATGGATGATTCAGCTGCCCTTTCATATTTTCTGGAGGAAATAGGTTGGGGAAAATATGGAGGAAGAAAGCATGACTTATTTTTTAGATTTACTCTTTCTTAAATTGGCTTTGTGTCTTTTGAAGATGACAGACAGGAAAAGACTGCTTCCGGAAGAAGTGGTGTTTTCTGTGACTAAAAAGAAGCAGAATCGAAAGAGAAGAGCTACTGATCAGGCTGGGTTTAGCACATCCTTCATTATCAGCTTTTCTTCTGAGTTATTTTAATGTTTTATTAATCCTGTTCCTCAAAATATCTTCCTCCTTTTACAACCACAGAATAAAATAAAATGTGACAATGTGTTTTCTTTTGTGTTTAAGTAGATGGCGTTCTCACAGATGACACTATCGGTCAACATGACCTCAACTTTAGTTTTATTATATGATATCTACAATGGTGTCTTATCAGTGCCTCCTACTCTTTTGTGTTTATACAATTTTTAAAGAATTAATGTGAATCAGTGGGCCTTAACCCTTAGTAGCAGAAAATCAGATTATGAATTCTTAGACATTTTTTTTCTTAGATTGTTAACTGAAATTATAAAATAATTAATCACTTTTTAGGGGGAAGAAAAAGTGAAGGAATTAATTGGTAAACATTAGGGTTTAAATGGATTCACTGATCATCTCAACTGCAAATACTAAGGCTTTTAATTGCAATTCACTAAGGACCTGTATATATAACAATCTTACTATGGAAACATGTTAGATTGAATTAAGGTGAGGTTAAAATATTGGAATATGTTTACAAAGAGACTGTATAATCTGCTTGGAAATTTTTTAAACATGAATGCTTTTTACTCCAGTGGTTCTTAAAGTGTGGCCTACAAGTCAGCAACCAACTAACCTGTGAATCTATTAGACAGATAAATTCTCTGGCCCCACCCACAATTACTCAATAAGTCTCTAGGGATGAGATTCAGAAACATCTGTGCTAACAACCTCTCCAAGGATTCTGCTGTTTGAGAGTCACTGATCAGCTCACTGATTCTAAGCTGGCATCATATAAGAATCACTAGGGAGCTCTAAAATCTACCAGTTAAGTTCAGTTCAATTGCTCAGTCATGTCCGACTCTTTGCAACCCCATGAATTGCAGTACACCAGGCCTCTCTGTCCATCACCAACTGAGTTCACTCAGACTTGCGTCTATCAAGCCAGTGATACCATCCAGCCATCTCATCCTCTGTCATCCCCTTCTCCTTCTGCCCCCAATCCCTCCCAGCATCAGAATCTTTGCCAATGAGTCAACTCTTCGCATGAGGTGGCCAAAGTATTGGAGTTTCATCTTTAGCATCAGTACTCCCAATGTACACCCAGGGCTGATCTCCTTTAGAATGGACTGGTTGGATCTCCTTGCAGTCCAAGGGACTCTCAAGAGTCTTTTCCAACACCACAGTTCAAAAGCATCAGTTCTTCAGCGCTCAGCTTTCTTCACAGTTCAACTCTCACATCCATACATGACTACTGGAAAAACCATAGCCTTGACTAGATGGACCATTGTTGGCAAAGTAATGTCTCTGCTTTTGAATATGTTATCTCGGTTGGTCATAACTTTCCTTCCAAGGAGTAAACATCTTTGAATTTCATGGCTGCTATCACCATCTGTGGTGACTTTGGAGCCCCCCAAAATAAAGTCTGACACTGTTTCCACTGTTTTCCCATCTATTCACCATGAAGTGATGGGACCAAATGCCATGATCTTCGTTTTCTGAATGTTGAGCTTTAAGCCAAATTTTTCACTCTCCTCTTTCACTTTCATCAAGAGGCTTTTTAGTTCCTCTTCACTTTCTGCCATAAGGGTGGTGTCATCTGCATATCTGAGGTTATTGATATTTCTCCCGGCAATCTTGATTCCAGCTTGTGTTTCTTCCAGTCCAGCGTTTCTCATGATGTACTCTGCATAGAAGTTAAATAAGCAGGGTGACAATATACAGCCTTGACGTACTCCTTTTCCTTCTGGAACCAGTCTGTTGTTCCATGTCCAGTTCTAACTGTTGCTTCCTGACCTGCATACAGATTTCTCAAGAGGCAGGTCAGGTGGTCTGGTATTCCCATCTCTCTCAGAATTTTCCACAGTTTATTGTGATCCACACTGTCAAAGGCTTTGGCACAGTCAATAAAGCAGAAATAGATGTTTTTCTGGAACTCTCTTTCTTTTTCCATGATCCAGCGGATGTTGGCAATTTGATCTCTGGTTCCTCTGCCTTTTCTGAATGTCTTGAAGTTCACGGTTCATGTATGGCTGAAGCCTGGCTTGGAGAATTTTGAGCATTAGCTTGGTGAAATAAGTCATAGAAAGATAAGTACTGTTTGATATCACTTATATGTGAACTATAAAAAAATACAACAAGCTAGTGAATGAAACAACAACAAAAAAAGCAGACATGCACACATAGAGAACAAACTAGTAGGTAGCAGTGGGGTAGGGGGAAAAGACTTATAGAATTAGATGAAATCATATGTGTGAAATCTTTGAAACTGTAAAGCACCATAGAGTTTAAAGGATCTTTCATTCAATAAAAAATTTTTTAAAAGAAAGAAACTTTAAAGTGGGAAGATGAAGCAAATGGCTACTGCTTGGACTCGATGTCTGATCTGGGTCTCAGAGTTGTCTGACTCTGCAGAAGCTGCTGTCTTGAAGCCTGTCCTGAATCTGAGACAGGCTCCTTTTGTCTTAAGGGGATAGTTTATAATTCCTTTAAAAAATCCTAACCCTTCCACGGAGAGATTGTAATTATCCAAAAAATTCTTACGTAGTCTTTAAAAATCAACAAAAAATGTCCATGGTATACACAGTTTAAAATAATCCGTGGAAGTACTTCCATGTGCTGTGCATGTGTTTCCTTCTGAATCTCTAGTGATGATCCTGAGGTCCCATGAGGCCTGGGATTGGACCTGTCATCGATTCTCTAAACAGATGAGATAGAAAGGGACTGTTTATTTAGCCAAGAAGCCAGGACCACTCGTCTTCCCACAGGCAGGAAATACTAAAATAGTGAACAAAGATAAACTCCAGAAAGAAAAGGGATTTCCTCAGTGCTGATCTGGCCCATCCTTTCTGTTTAAGCCCATTCATCAAACTTCCCATCACCTTAGTGGCAAACTAAGTAAATCTGAGGAATCAAACCCCGANTTGTCTGACTCTGCAGAAGCTGCTGTCTTGAAGCCTGTCCTGAATCTGAGACAGGCTCCTTTTGTCTTAAGGGGATAGTTTATAATTCCTTTAAAAAATCCTAACCCTTCCACGGAGAGATTGTAATTATCCAAAAAATTCTTACGTAGTCTTTAAAAATCAACAAAAAATGTCCATGGTATACACAGTTTAAAATAATCCGTGGAAGTACTTCCATGTGCTGTGCATGTGTTTCCTTCTGAATCTCTAGTGATGATCCTGAGGTCCCATGAGGCCTGGGATTGGACCTGTCATCGATTCTCTAAACAGATGAGATAGAAAGGGACTGTTTATTTAGCCAAGAAGCCAGGACCACTCGTCTTCCCACAGGCAGGAAATACTAAAATAGTGAACAAAGATAAACTCCAGAAAGAAAAGGGATTTCCTCAGTGCTGATCTGGCCCATCCTTTCTGTTTAAGCCCATTCATCAAACTTCCCATCACCTTAGTGGCAAACTAAGTAAATCTGAGGAATCAAACCCCGATTGATGAAAGCTAAGTTATGAATAGATGTTTCAGACAGTTTCGGCTTCTATGTGTAAAAAAAAAAAAAAAGCAGCTCATGTAGGTGAGATGATCCGCTGTTGGGGACCCTATAATTAGTGATGTCTTGTTTATGCCTTGAAAAAAATCAAAGTTCTTTGGGCTTCACACAGGGACCATCAAAGACCGGAGGAGGCTCACGTGGTTGAGTGGTAGTCTGCATTTTTTCCTCATTTCTGAAATTCACCTCCCTGAAATACCAGTAAATTACAAAGCATATAATATTCTGAGTGGATAGGCAGAGACTGCAATGTTTTCTTTTTTCACTTATTTAAGCTGAAGGAGAAAAAATAGACTCCAAAAAGGTCCTGATCTATGAAGAAGATTTAGATGAAGGAGATGGTGCTGAAGGTGACTTGGAGGAAAGCACAAAATTAAAACTCTTCTGCAGGTTGGCCTCCATGGCCTCTAAGCTGAGACAGTTTATTGGCAACATGATAACCACTGGGGGGAAGGTTGTCTTGAAGATTTTACTGGGTTCATCAAGTGAGAACCTCCAAGTCCTGGGGTGCACAGGGAGTGAGCTGGCAAATGATGAAAGAAGGAAACAGCTCTATTCCACAGCAACAAAATCATAACTGTAGCTTTTGTGAAACTGGCCACATGTACAAACCACACACACACACACACACAGCTTTTTCGATTCAGTTGTAGGTTTTATGTATTAGATGGTTTCTGTTAACCTCTGTAAAGCAGTCTTTTCCCTTAGTAGTTAGGTGACGTTTTCTACGTGACCAACAGGACCACTGTTCACCTCCCTCAGAGCCTGTAGGTGGTGATCTGTGACAAGGGACCCTTTTCTATCTCTGTCCAGAGTTACACATGGGCTTTTGGAAGCTTGTCTGTTTACACTAAGTCATTAGGTCTCTTAATTTAACTCTTCAGGATAGAGTGTTTTTCTTCCCCAGTTAGATGGTAATCTTCCAGCACACACGCCCACTACCTCTCCCTGTTGGCTGCAGGCTGCTCCTTCCATAAATATCTTATCTCCATCTTTGCCCTGTCCCCATCACCCTATAGCTGCTGCAAAATTATTCCATCCTGCTTCTGTGAAGTTTCATGAGATGAAGCAACTCTTTTTCCATAGGAGAGTTAAAAGATAGAAAAGTGAAGAGTATTTCTCAAGAAATGTAACTCAGGGCTTTAATGAGAAGTTGTTTCAAAATGCTCCCTGCAAAGTTTTTAAATGCCTATGAAGGAATGATTTCATTTGACCTTTCCACTTTTAGTGATAGAGTAAATCACATTTTGTTGGGCAGGACAAAGGTTTAGTGAGGTTTTATCTGCCACAGAATGCAATAGTATCATAGACCTTTGTCAACAGACAAGCAAAAGTAAATCATTATTTTAAAAATTTATTGCGGACAATTAGAATGGACATACAGTATTCTGAAAAACTAGGGGGGGAATAGAAAGATGGAAACAGGCAAGTAACCATGCCAACTTCTACTGGTTGGAGAAGTGGATGTTCGTTGATAGGGCTCAAGTGCCACAGGTAAGATTTCTTCATCATCTGATATTTCCCCATATTTACAAATTTCACTTTACATATGACTTTTTTTCATAATGCAAATAGCTCTAATTCTGATTTCGTCAAGAGAGTATGGTGAATTTTACTACCAGCATTGGAGGAATTCCTCTTCGTCCCCAGCAGTGATGGAGGCTGAACTCTGCGGGGTTTCCTCCTCTCAGCATTTCTCACACAAGCACCCCCTACCCCCACAGGGATGATGCTGCCCTCTCTGACCTCGTCCGCGTACTTCTTCGTGTTCCTGGGCCTATGCACCTGGTGGTCCTGGTGCCGGACCTTCGACCCCTTGCTGTTCAGGTATCTCTGCATCCTGCTGGCCGTCTTCACCGCAGGATACCCGATCGGACTCTATCTGTACTAGTTCCCAGTTCTTCCAGGAAGCCATTCCCCACAACGACTACTATGCCAGGTTAAGAGGCATCACTGGACATTTGAAGATTCCGTAAGATAATCCTCGAGCCCTCGGGAGGAACCTACTGGGCCCTGAGCAACTGCTAAGTTTCTTCTGATGCCCACTGGTGGGTCAGCCGAGCTTTGGTGGAGATGGGGACACGGTCTCTGCCTGCCGCAGTCTGGAGGGAAGAGCTGTTGCTTCAGGTGGGGGTGCTGATAGGGTGAAGTGGAGGGAAGCTGCTGTTTGCAAGAAAGAGCAGACACATAGTCTTGGTTGAGAAAGGAGACTATGGAGAATGTTCTACAGCAAAGCATAAGATGGATATGTCAGGGCATCCGTGGGAGGGAGCTCTCAAGGGCAGACAGAGGACAAACAGCTTCAAAAAGAACTGAGTGATCATAAAAATGTAAAAGTAAAAATACATGAATCCATGGTGTGTGTGTGTGTGAGAGAGAGAGAGAGAGAGACAGAGAGAGAGAGGGGGATTTAATGTGCTTCAGTTGAAGTTGACTATTATCCCAAAGTCTTTTATAAAAATGAGAATTCAAGGTAAAGAACCCAGCATTTGCTTTGACTTTTATGAAGGAATTCTAGGCCATTCTCGGCTAATGAGGGAAAACTCCTCTTGACAGGATGACACTAGCTAATGAAGGGAAAGGAGTGATAGAACTAGAAAACTACCATTTATCATTTCTTCATGAGATACTTAAATCTGTTCACAAATTGAAACCATGACTTAAAGAGGCTCCTGGGAGGAAGATTGTTTGCAAGGATAACAGAGTGTAAGCTTGCTGATCATTTGCTAATTGCAAAGGGCAAAGCTCCTTCTGGGGTAGTCAGCACCTTGATCAGTTGATCCAAACAAATTTTACTGGAGTAGGGTTCCTTGACCTTTCATACTGCTGGGCTGGATGCAGTGTGGGGAACGAGGCACAGTGTTGTTAAGGCCTTAGACCTAACCTCCAATTTCCAGGAAATATAAGGGGCAGGAATGTGGTTTAACTGACTCCACAGGGAAGCAGTCATTAAGTCCAGAATGTAGAATGTAAGGGAAGAAACTTGATCTCTTTGAAAATCAGCATTCTGAAAAAGAAGTGTGTGTGGAGGGTGTGGGCAAAGACCATTCTACTTCAAAGGAGAAGCAAGAAAGCCTGCAGATAGATGAGAAGCCCAACTCTGGATCACATCCCAGTTAAAGGGCAAATCCTTTTGAGATTAAATGGGGACATTTCAATATTGACTGGTTATTAACTGACAGTACAGACCCCCTGTTAGTTCTCAGGTGCATGGTTGTATGTGGATATCTGGGAAAATGTCATTATTTTAGAAGATACGGGGTGAATTCTTTAGGATACACAGACATGAAAAAACAGAGGAGCCAAGACATGGAAATACCTACGTGTTTGTTGGTGGATGAATGGCAAAAGAAAATACAGTATACATATATAAGGAATGTTACTTGGCCATGAAAAAGAAGGAAATCCTGCTATTTGCAACAACCTGGAATTCCCTGGTGGCTCAGATGGTAAAGTGTCTGCCTGCAATGCAGGAGACTGGGTTCGATCCCTGGGTTGGAAAGATCCCCCGGAGAAAGAAATGGCAACCCACTCCAGTACGCTTGCCTGGAAAATCCCATGGACAGAGGAACCTGGTAGGCTAAGTCCATGGGGTCACAAAGAGCTCGACGTGACTGAGTGACTTCATTTTTTTGGATGAACATGGAGGGCATTGTGCTGAGCGCAATAAGTCAGAGAAAGATGAACACTGTCTGATCTCACCCCTTATGTGGAATCTAAACAGAAAGTCAACTACAGAAACAGAGAGTGGAGTGATGGTTGCTAAGCACTGGAGGGTGGGGAGTATAGGCAGAGGTGGAAAAGGTACATATTTTCAGGTATGAGATTAGTAAATTCTGAGGATCTATCTACAGGGGTCCTGTAGTAGTAGCACTGCATTGTAATAACATTGTACTGGCGTGTGCTGAGAATAGACCTTAAACCTTCATACCACAAAAAAGAAAAGAAAAACAGTAGCTATGTGAAGTGATTATTAACTTGATTGAGATGCTATGCATCATTTTACAGTCTATACTTATATCAAATCATCATGCTGTCCACTTTAAATATAATTGTACTTCAGTACAGCTGGAGGAACTGAGAAGTCTCTTTAATAATGCAGATTTACATAATATTTATTTTAAGCAGAATTTGATAGATACAAAATTTCAGTGCAGACATTAGTTCTAGGCTGAGTCTTAGTTTCTTCTAGACACATAATTTTTCATTTATTGAACACATAGAAAAAAATGTTTTTACTGTTGCAAGGTTGTTAGTTGCAGACTAAATGAATATTTCAGTTCTATAAGTTTAATTTTCAGTTCTATTGAACTCATAGAGCAAAAAGTTTTGCACTGTTGGACTTTTAGGGGATGATTCAATTGGAAATGTAAGTTGTATACCTTCTCTGGGGCTGTGGTCGCTCCACATACCCCAATTTAAGGCTCTTTTCTGCCATCTAGAGACTGATAATAGGAACTACAAAGACTATTCTGAACCACCTTGAAAACATCTCTTCTGTAAAGGATCAGTTAGCAAATATTTTAGATTTTGCAGGCCTGTGGTCTCTGTGACAATTCTTCCAAGAAGCCATTTTAGTGCAAAAGCATCCCTGGACAAGATTTTAAGGTTTTGGCTGCTGCTGCTGCTTCTAAATCGCTTCAGTCATGTCCGACTCTGTGTGACCCCATAGATGGCAGCCCACCAGGCTCCTCTGTCCCTGGGATTCTCCAGGCAAGAATACTGGAATGGGTTGCCATTTCCTTCTCCTACGCATGCATGCATGCTAAGTCGCTTCAGTTGTGTCCGACTCTGTGCAACCCTATAGACAGCAGCCCATCAGGCTCTTCTGTCCATAAGATTCTCTAGGCAAGAATACTGGAGTGGGTTGCCATTTCCTTCTCCCAAGGTTTTGGCTAGGTTCTAGCAAAACATCGTGGACACTGAACTTCGGATTTCAAAATATTTTCACATTTCATGAAATACTATTTTTCTTTTGATTTTTCCCAACCACTTAAAAATGTAAAATCCATTATTAGCTCACTAGTTATAACAGATGGTAAACCAGAATTTGCCAACCAAGTGTGTAGATAATAGCAGTCCTAATAGTGTAATAACTTCCCATCTTTATCTTTCATAGGAGTTGCCTCAAACTTAAATTTATGGTTGTAAGTTTTTATAGACACTTTGAAGAATATCATATATGAAACGAATCGCCAGTCCGGGTTCGATGCATGATACTGGATGCTTGGGGCTGGTGCACTGAGACGACCCAGAGGGGTGGTACAGGGAGGAAGGAGGAAGAGGGGGTTCAGGATGGGGAACACGTGTATACCTGTGGTGGATTCACGCTGATGTATGGTAATACCAATACAATATTGTAAAGTAATTAGCCTCCAATTAAAATAAATAAATTTATATTAAAAAAAGAAGTTTAAAAGCTTCATCGCTATACTCTCATAGAGTTGGGTGGTTTATCAGAGTATAGATAGTTTGAGCTAAACAATGCAGTATATGTACATTTATATATACACATATATATGTGTGTACACACATGTTTGTATGTAAGCTGCCTTGTTGTAGATTCTTCCTCCATTAACTTGATGAAAATATGACATTGCCTTTTAACCTTTGAAAGCTTGGAAGTTTATGTATTTTAAATGATAGCTTTTTCTTAAGGTGTAATTTCAATGCATTGCTATCCACCAACTGAGCTGGCAGAAAACAAATTGGAAACGAAGGGAAGAAAAAGTCATCCTGCNATGAAAATATGACATTGCCTTTTAACCTATGAAAGCTTGGAAGTTTATGTATTTTAAATGATAGCTTTTTCTTAAGGTGTAATTTCAACGCATTGCTATCCACCAACTGAGCTGGCAGAAAACAAATTGGAAACGAAGGGAAGAAAAAGTCATCCTGCGTGGGCGTTTGTCACAAATTTCATAACCACAGAGACTCCAGCCCATGTATCTAGCTTTGGATGTGGCAGTGCTCAAAACAATCCAAGTCATTTTTGACTTCTTGGAAGTTTTCAAATAGGCTTTCTGGTAAAGATTAGCTTTATTTTTTAGAAGATATTTAGAATACTTTTAGAAATATTGAATTGATTTGTTTATCATTAGGATGCTTGTTGGTGATTGTTTGGAAAAGTAAAAAAAAGAATCAGAACACATGTAAACCCATGGCTGATTCATATCAATGTATGGCAAAAAACCACTACAATATTGTAAAATAATCAGCCTCCAACCAAAATAAATAAATTTTTAAAAAAGAATCAGGAAAAACACTTAAAAAAATCATAACTCCCAGAAATACTGTTCATTTTTGGTCTGTATTCTCCCAGTGCTTTTCCTGTGCATAAGTGTGGTTTTTACAAGCAGATTTTGAATCGTGATGCTTGACTGTTGCACAGTATGGTGGACAGGCTGTTCTATAATTTGCTCTGCGCAACTTCTGCATCTCTTCATGTCACGAAATGTTCCTCTAAAGTGTGATTTTCATGGACTCCAAAGCTTTTGATTGTGTTTGACTGTGTAGATGTGTTATAATGTAGTCAGTCCTTGATTTCTGACCTGGGAGATTTAGATTCTTCATTTTTGCTCTCTTGAGCATCCATGTTACTTATGAACTTAGAAAAAATTCATAATGAGTGGAAGCAGCCTCAGGGTCCCTCAGCTGTGTGCGAGCCTCTGCCAGGCTGGCTAGTGCTCTGCTCTGCGGGAGGTCATGGAGGTTTCCCTGGTCCTGGGACCACACAATCCTACTCCACAGGTCTGCACACAGGTGTTGTGACCTGAAATCCGGCACCTGTATGGAGCACACCTCTGTGGGCTCATGTTTCTCCAAGATGACATCTTCTTTCAACCCAAGGGTCCCAAGAGATCATATGATTCCTTCCAACTCCACTCACAATTGGGTGGAGTTCCCCAAAGGTTCTAGCCAGGGAAGCCTGTGGAGCAGTGGGCAGGGACCAGTAGCAGACAGGGCAGACAGGAGGCTGGGAGGACATAGAGAAGGGGCAGGGAGAAGGGTTGCCCAGAGAAAAGTTAGTGATTCCCACCTGTTTGTGCACAGAACTGTCCAAATTCTCCAAAACAAAGATCAGGGCTGTTTTCTGATTGTTATGAGCTTACCTATGGGAAGGTTGGGCTTCCCTGGTGGCTCGAATGGTGGAAATCTGCCTGCGTTGTAGGAGACCAGGGTTCAGTCCCTGGGTTGGGAAGATCCGTTGGAGAAGGAAATGGCTACCCGCTTCAGTATTCTTGCCTGTAGAATCCCAGGGACAGAGGAGCCTGGAGGGCTACTAAGTCCATAGGGCCACAAACAGTAGGACATTACTGGAGCAAGTAACACATGGGAAGGTTAAGGCAGAATGAGAGTAGGATATGAGACACTGGGGTATATGGTTCACATGGTTATAAACCGTAAAAATTCAGTGCCCCCTCTTGTGAAGTTGATCCAGCAAAGTAAAGGTTTAAAGCTAATCCACATAACTTGCAAAAGACAGATAACATACCACTCAGCGCAGTTTGTTTAATGGAATAGAGCCCAGTTCCAACATATTCTGGCTGGTCTCCCTAAGGAAAATGGCAGACTAAGCAAAATTTGGCTCAGCTAATCCCAAGTATGGGACCTTCCAAAGGTTCTGTGTTTCCTTGGGAATTTCTGTAGACAGCAAACACCTTACACTTTGAAGGCCAGGAGGCAAGGNAGTTTGTTTAATGGAATAGAGCCCAGTTCCAACATATTCTGGCTGGTCTCCCTAAGGAAAATGGCAGACTAAGCAAAATTTGGCTCAGCTAATCCCAAGTATGGGACCTTCCAAAGGTTCTGTGTTTCCTTGGGAATTTCTGTAGACAGCAAACACCTTACACTTTGAAGGCCAGGAGGCAAGGGTCAGGGTTCAGAGTCCTCACCCGGGTTCCTCGCTGTGATAAAGCCGCCAGTCCCAGCCAGTTTGTGCCATGTGGGTTTTCTGCACCAAAAGTGTGGGATGCGCACTGAGTGGAGGACGGGACTGAAGTAGGTGGACCTGACTTGCTCTGTGGTGTCCTTGAACGTGAGCTGAAATGTGTTGAATGCTATAAACAAACATCTACTTGCTGGTGACTTTACAAAAAGTCAGTTTTAATAGTTTCAGCTCACTGTTGACTGTTTCCTTGCAAAGCTGACAATGCAGGTAGTTCTGAGGTGAACTTATGTAAAAACAGTCCTGGACAAAGGCGAGGTAGGGGGGCGGTCCTTGTTTTCTCACCAAAATTATCTGGACAATCCCACCGAACATTCTGACGTGGGCCAGGTGGAGGGCTTGGCAGGGGAATCAGTGTCTACTATTTTCGTAATCATGACAGAGAGAATGATGGAACCTGTAGGTTTTATTCTTCGTGTGTTATGAACATTTGTGCACAGTGAACACTCATATGGGGGTGCCTGAATAGCCCTCAAAGTCGCATCTCATCATCTCTGACCGCCTGTCACTCCAACCTCTGCACTTTCTCTGCGACAGTCACAGTCACTTCCTCTACACTGCAGGGGTTGGACTTCTTTGCTCAAATTCATTTTGTTGTTTTGCTTCTTTTTTTTTTCACCTTAGATCCCGCAATTTGAAAATGAACAAGAATTGTGGGAAGGAATGGGAGAGATTTTCGGACCATTCCCTGTGGAGGCAGCATTCTCTATTAAATAAATACACAACAACTTGTCCCATGTTGCCCTTTCCATGTCCTGTTTCAACAAATCACAATAAGACAATGCATTTTCTAGTGAAGGAAAAGCATGTTTATTCCAGTGTTAAAAACCATATAAGAAAGAAAAGCCGAAGGAAAAGCATGTTTATTCCAGTGTTAAAAACCATATAAGAAAGAAAAGCCAGACCCTGGCCTCAGACGTAGGGTGGCCCTCCCGGCCCCCCGGCCCTGACCTCGGACACGGGGTGGCTCCTCTCAGCTGTTCCCACACCGTCGCAGCCTGGTACTCTCGGCCGCTGCCCCTGACCTCGGAAATGGGGTGGCTCCTCTCAGCTGTTCCTGCGCTGCCACAGCCCGGGACTCTCGGCCGCTGTCTCCGTCCTCCGGCGTGGGGTGGCTCCTCTCGGCCGCGCTGAGTGGGAGGTGGGGTGGCTCCTCTCAGCCGTTGCTGCGCCGTCGCAGCCCGGGACTCTCTGCCGCTGTCTCTTGGACGCGGGGTGGCTCCTCCCGGCTGCCGNGCATCAGAATCTTTGCCAATGAGTCAACTCTTCGCATGAGGTGGCCAAAGTATTGGAGTTTCATCTTTAGCATCAGTACTCCCAATGTACACCCAGGGCTGATCTCCTTTAGAATGGACTGGTTGGATCTCCTTGCAGTCCAAGGGACTCTCAAGAGTCTTTTCCAACACCACAGTTCAAAAGCATCAGTTCTTCAGCGCTCAGCTTTCTTCACAGTTCAACTCTCACATCCATACATGACTACTGGAAAAACCATAGCCTTGACTAGATGGACCATTGTTGGCAAAGTAATGTCTCTGCTTTTGAATATGTTATCTCGGTTGGTCATAACTTTCCTTCCAAGGAGTAAACATCTTTGAATTTCATGGCTGCTATCACCATCTGTGGTGACTTTGGAGCCCCCCAAAATAAAGTCTGACACTGTTTCCACTGTTTTCCCATCTATTCACCATGAAGTGATGGGACCAAATGCCATGATCTTCGTTTTCTGAATGTTGAGCTTTAAGCCAAATTTTTCACTCTCCTCTTTCACTTTCATCAAGAGGCTTTTTAGTTCCTCTTCACTTTCTGCCTTAAGGGCTACCAAGGCTTGGGCTATACCCCAAAACACTTAAATGAGAAGCTTCTGGGGTCTGGACACAGACCCTGGTGGCTCAGACTGTAAAGAATCTGCTTGCAGACCCGGATTTGATCCCTGGGTCAGGAAGATGTCCTGGAGGAGTGAGTGGCAATGCACTCCAGTATTCTTGCTTAGAAAATCCCATGGATAGAGGGGACTAGCGGGCTACAGTCCACGGGTTCACAAAAAGTTGGACATGACTGAGCGATTAACACTTTCACTTTCAGATTACCCTAATAAACAACCAAACCAGCTTCCAGAAGAGTATTTCTCAACGCTGGTTTCACTTTATAATCACCTGGGGAACTTCAAGATATACTGATATCAGTTCAATTCAGTCACTTAGTTGTGTCTGACTCTGCGACCCCATGAATAGCAGCATGCCAAGCCTCCCTGTCCCTCACCAACTCTTGGAGTTCACTCAGACTCACGTCCATTGAGTCAGTGATGCCATCCAACCATCTCATCCTCTGTCGTCCCCTTCTCCTCCTGCCCCCAATCCCTCCCAGCATCAGAGTCTTTTCCAATGAGCCAACTCTTCACATGAGGTGGCCAAAGTACTAGAGTTTCAGCTTTAGCATTGTTCCCTCCAAAGAAATCCCAGGGCTGATCTCCTTCAGAATGGACAGGTTGGACCTCTTTGCAGTCCGAGGGACTCTCAAGAGTCTTCTCCAGCACCACAGTTCAAAAGCATCAATCAAGGGTTCCACTATCCACCAGTGAAAATCAGGTACACACGTACCAGTTTTAAATTAAATTCTGTGGATATAATGGGTTTCCCTGGTAGCTCAGTGGTAAAGAATCTGCCTACAATGCAGGAGACATAGGCTTTTCCCAGCATCAGGAAGATCCCCTGCAGAAGAAAATGGAAACACACTCCAGTATTCTTGCCTGGGAAATCCTATGGAGAGAAGAGCCTGACAGGATACAGTCCATGGGGTCACAAATAATCAGGGACAACTTAGCTACTAGAAAACAACAACAACATGGTGGTTACAGTATTGTCTGCTGAAAAAGGTGAGAAGACAGTAGATCTTAAAAGTTCTCATCATAAGGAGAAAAAAAAAAAGGAAAAAACGAAGAATTTCTCTGGACTGGATCTGGGAATGGCTACTGTTTAGAAGCTTCCCCTAGAACTTCTGTGCAGTCAGGGTTGAAAACTACTGCTCTAGCTAAAGCCATCTGAATGGATTAAGTAATACCTCTATGTCTGTTGTTTTGATGCAGTTTATTTTTTTAAAGGTTGT
Source organism: Neotragus moschatus (assembly GCA_006410615.1). Taxonomy (NCBI): domain Eukaryota; kingdom Metazoa; phylum Chordata; class Mammalia; order Artiodactyla; family Bovidae; genus Neotragus; species Neotragus moschatus. The sequence goes on along the minus strand of SJYA01000034.1, from coordinate 323,916 downwards.
GCTAAAAGGTATAATTTTACATGCCAACTTTTCCACTTACCATATTTTAAATTATGATTTTTTTAACCTTGGGAAATTTTTTCAGTTCCTCATTGTGGTAATCACCTGATATGAGCCTGTTTTTAATGAATGAGTTGATGCATTAACCACCACTGATGAAAGGGAAAGAGTACGGTTGGACACACACAAGGGGTGAAAGCCAGTCATAGGAGGAGTTTTCAAGTTACATAGTAATTGACATGATGAAGCAAAAGCAAAACATTTCCTGTTGCAGAAACCATGTCCACATTTAGAGAAGAGGAGAATCTCTTCTGAGTCTGATACCATGATGCAAAAGTAGATAAGGTATAAACAAAATAAAATACAAGGTGTTCAGGTCTTCCCAGGTGCTAGGCAAAGCAAGTATTTACTCATCTTTCTTGATAAACCAGTGAACACATAGGCCACTTTAAAACTAGCATGCAATTTTATTTTACCTCATTGGGCACTTAGACTTCGATGAATGCTTTCAAAAAGGAAGATTTCAAAGACATATTTGGTGAATGGGATGAATCTTCTGAATTTAATGCCCACTCATCTGAGTCATCCTTGAGAGATATCTCATTAATTTCCTGTTTAGAATCCATCACCAAACCTGTGACTGCTTTCCTGAGAGTGTGTGTGTGCGTGTGTGTGTGTGTGTGTGCGCGCGCTAATTTGCTTCAGTTGTGTTGACTCGTTGCGATGCTATGGACTGTAGCCCACGAGGCTCCTCTGTCCATGGATGCTCCAGGCAAGAATACTGGACTGGGTTGTCATGCCCTCCTCCGAGGCATCCTCCTGACCCGGAGATCAAACTAGCATCTCTTATATCTCCTGCATCTGTGAGCAGGCTCTTTAGCACTAGTACCACCTGGAAAGCCTAAGAATGGCTCTAGGGATAACCATGTCACAGTTACAGTACTCCATGTCTCCCTCACACCATTATTATTCCAATCAACTCCTAAGAAGATGCTTTGCCCCAACATTTTCTATAGCTGGTGCCATCCTGCATACACAGCAGCCAGAGAAAATCATTCTAAAGCTCTGTTCCATCAGACCACTATCCTGCAAAGGCTTCAATTTTCATTCAGGATAAAGAGAAAAGTACCTTCACATACTTCAGATTTTTCCCTAAATCAATGCAACCCCTTTGTCCAATATCTTTTGCACTGGTTCCCCAAGGTAAACTCTTAGCTCTAGTCAGCTGATCATCTCCTTATTTGCCATATATGAAAAAAATTCATATTTGTCATAACATAGCAGCTCCTGCCATCCCTCCCACCACCCACCTGTCTATCCATGTTGTCTCCACACCTCAGAGTTCAGACAAAATCTTAAAATCTGGATTGCAATGTTTGTTACTCTTTAAGGTTCACTGAGTGCTAAAGTTCCCTACGCCTGTACTCACTGGGCTTTTTCTCCTTGGTGTACCTAGTACAACCATATTCCTCCTCACAGAGATCAGCCCTTAATTGTCCTTTCTATAGATAAAAGAGCTCACTCAAACTCAGTGATCTCTTCCTATGGAGCTCTTTCTTTCATTTCAGATTCGTTCATACATCTAAGTAACTTCCAACGTGTCAGAGACCTGCATTTTCATCTAGCACTAAATTTATGGTAGTCATTTCATTATGTGTTTCCCATGGATTATTTAGGTTATTTCACTTCCTCATACAATTCTAGGATATAAATATTATTATCTGAACTTAACAGAGAAGGAAAGTGAGACATAGATGTTAGAATCTGGAATTCAGATCTACCTTTTATTTCAAAGCCAGTGATCTTTTCCTAATATCCCTAAAAGCCTTCCAAACCATCTTTCGAAGCTTTATGATTGAGCTGAAATTACTCAGACTTTTAAAAGAAACTACTCTTTTTTTGAGGGGAGTAGTGTTTTATCTCAAATCTTTTTAGACAGAGTGACAGATGCTAAAAAAGAAAAAAATGAGTTTTATTAAGTAGAACAATTAATTTTCTATTCAATAAGAATGGCTAATGTTGACGATCATGGCATGTCGCCAGTGTGTAATGACTCTGAAATCAAAACCTTAGATGCTGAATCAAGCCAAGACCCTGAAATGGCTGAATGATATATTAGGAAGGATACAAGAGAAGCTAAGATGAAGGGTGGGAGTTTTCCAAGGTTAATTACAGAACAAATGTCTAGGAACAAGGCAGTGAGAACAAAGAAGTATGATATGTGACATCTGTTAAGGGCTGGGACCAGCACTTTGGAGACCTTGTGCAAGTACAGTTCATTATTTAAGAACACATTACCCTCTGAAGAGTCTCTAAAGGTCAGGGTCAGCTTTACACTCAGACTTTATTTTCATTCTTTGTTAAGTTACAAATGGTGTCTGAGTACCTCTCTAAGCTTCTCACTGTATAGTTGTTTCAGTTGTGTCCAACTCTGTGCAACCTCACGGACTGCAGCCTGCCAGATTCTGTCCATGGGATTCTCCAGGCAAGAACACTGGAGTGGATTGCCATGCCCTCCTCCAGAGGATCTTCCTGACCTGGGAACTGAACTCACCTCTGCCTGCATCTCCTGCAATGCAGGCAGATTCTTTACCCACGGAGCCACCTAGGAAGCCCTGTAGGTCTACAGGTGCTCTACTAAATGGGTTTCCCAGGTGCCTCAGTGGTAAAAAATCCACCTGCAATGCAGGAGACAAGGATTCCATCCTCCCTGGGTCAGGAAGATCCCTGGAGGAGGAAACGGCAACCCACTCTAGTGTTCTTGCCTGGGAATTCCCATGGACAGAGGAGACTGGCAGGCTACAGACCATGGGGTCACAGAGTTGGATCTGAGTGAGCAACTAAATACCAACAACAGCTCTACTGAATATATTCAGAGTAATCATCCAACTTTACCTGGTTTGGCTTTGTGGTAAGCGGTACAGAAAGTGCATACATATATGATAGTGACACAGAGGTCGATAAAGACAGAAAAGGACTACAAACAATTGAGAAAATGATAGATACTGTTTATTTAGCAACTAGTATATGAAAAATACTTGCATATTTTCTGTTTGGGGGGCTTAGAAACAGCAATAATTTACTTTCCACCGTTCTGGAGGCTGAGAAGTTCAAGATCAAGACACTGGCAGATTTGGTACCTGGCAAGAGACTGCTCTTTTAATACCGTTCATGGGGTTCTCACGGCTGGTATTTTGGAGTTGTTTGCCACTCCCTCTCTCAGTGGCAAGCCCTGTCACCATGACAAGGCAGTGATCCATGAAGGAATGGGATCCATGCAGTCCGTGGGGTCTTGAAGAGTCAGACAGGACTTGGCGACTGAGCAAAAACAACAAAAGAACCTGCTTTCTGGCTCATAGACATCTTGCTGTGTCCTCTCATGGTGGGAGGGGCAAAGGATCTCTCAATACATGTGTGTTTTCTCTAACTTATAATAGCTCTGCAAGGTAGGGATTTATAATCCTGTATTACCAATGAGGAAACTGCGGTGTTTCTTAACTTCTCCAAAGTCACATTGCTATTAAATGTCAAATCTGGGATTTGGATTCAGGTCTCTCTCTCCCTTTTTCTGCTTATTGATAGATTCCCTTCCCATTGTAGTACTGTCTACTTCAGAATAAATTGAGTTATGCTATGCTAACAAATCCTGCCCTCCCCAGCCCCCGCCACCAAATCTCAGTAGCCTAAGCCATCATAAGTTAATTTCTTGTTCACACTAAGTGCTCTGTGGGTTTGGGCAGCTCTCCAGGGAACTGTCTTCAGTGTGGAGGCTGAGCATCAGAGGCTGCTTTGCTCTTGGAGCACCGCCATATTTCCACAGGTTTCCACAGCCAAGGAAAGTGCACACCAGTTCTTAAATGCCTCAGTTGAGGAGTGATACACTTCATTTGTGCTCATGTTTTGTTGGCCAAAGAAAGTCATGCAATAACCACACGTAACTTGTGAAAGGAAAGGAGAACCAGAAATTTTAGTAAGAAATAGTAATTTCTACCACAGTAAGAAGGGACTTCCCAAGTGTCTCAGCAGGTAAAGAATCAGCCTGCAATGCAGATGTGAGTTTGGTCCTTGGGTCAGGAAGATCCCCTGGAGGAAGGCAGAGCAACCCACTCCAGTATTCTTGCCTAGAGAATCCCATGGACAGAGAAGCCTGGCAGGCTACAGTCCATGGGGTTGCAAAGAGTCGGACATGACTGAAGCGACTGAACACACACGCCCCACAATAAGGACTATTATATTTCAACTCAGTCAAGTACTACCAATTCTTTACTTAGGGAAAAACATTTTGCTGAGAACAAAGATGATGGGATTTAACATGATATGAAGAAACTGACAGTTTGATAAAGAAAGTACATAGGCACTGTAAAAAGGATCTAGCGTATTAATATAGCAGGACAAAGAATATCTGAACTCAGAGGAAAGAAAGGCAACTTGGATTTGGAAGATTCTGGAAGGTAAAAGGAATTTACATTGATTTTTGGAGAATGAGCTTCCTTAATGGCTCAGCAGGTCAAGAATCTGCCTGCAATGCAGGAGACACAGATTCAATCCCTGGGTTGAGAACATTCCCTGAAGGAGGAAATGGCAACCCACTCCAGTATTCTTGCCTGGAAAATTGCAAGGACAGAGGAGCCTGGTGGGCTACAGCCCATAGGGTCACACATCCACAGCATGCACACAATGAATCTGAGAATCTGAAGAACTTAATTCAGAAATACAAGGAAGAAAGTTGAAGAAAGAAAAAATACATGAAGGTGTAGGAACATTTTGTTTATACCACTGCTCTCGGGTAACTTAAGACATTAAGCACCCCAATGGTAGCAGAAGGGAACAGGCAGTAAGCCTGGAAGAAGCCACTGCCCTTTACCTGCTCTGCATGGTTCTTGGTTTTTTTGAGATGGACATGATACCTGTCCCTTTTTCTTTAAAAAAAAATTTTTGGCCATGTATCATGGTATGCGAGATCTTGCTCCCCTGACTAGGGACCGAATCCTCACCTCCTACAGTAGAAACATCGAGTCTCAACCACTTGTGTTCATTCTGCTTCCATCCACATGTTTTACCATAGTCACCACAAACTGCCTTTCATTTTTTTTTTTTTTTTTTGAAAAGTGCCACTTTTGGAAAATATTCATGGGCAGTGAGAGGACTGTCCAGGCTCCAGGCCTGGGGATACATGCCTGCCCGTCTCCCAACATACTTACTTGCTTTTATGTTTGTAGGCTGCTAAGGTGGACTTCGCATTAACTGACTCAAGAGACATAGGCCTCATATAGGGAAAAGGGATTGGACGTCTAACAAACCCTGAGGTTCAGGGTCACAAGCCATGTTGGGATAGGATAGCTTTTGCCCTGAAGCCAAAGAGGACAGAATTTACTATAAGAGACTGAGATTTTTTGAACCCAAAGGCTGGATTCATCACCAAGACACTGGCGAGGTTCTCTATAGGTGTCTGCTCAACTGGTATAGAATTTTTCACACTCAGGTCTAGAGGAGGTTATAGAGCCTGGAGAAGGATCTAGAGATTGATTTCACAAGTGCAGAGCCTCAGCAACACTGAGAAGTGGCCCATGAAATTTGTGAAAAAAATTGAGTGTGGAGAGCTTCAGGAAAAGACGAGTGAGTCAGTCAGACACCCTATCCATTCAGCTCAAGTGGTCATTCTTTGATTACAAGCTTGTATAATCTGGAAACCCTAGGTGTCTCCCCACTGATTCTCCATGTCTTCCCCCTTTCTGGGCATATTCAGTGGAGACTACACAGGCTTTCATTGCAGTCACTTTCTTACAAATGCCTTCTGTGTACTTGTGCAGAAACTTAGGCCCCTCTCTCCCTCACCACAAGCTTACCATTACCTTGATGTTTTTAATATAACTTTTAATGCTATTACTCCTTACATATGCATATCTAATCAATAGATAGCATCACCCTTCATGTTCTAAAATTCTATCTAAATAGTATAATACACTACATACCATTATGCTTATCCACTTCTTGAGGCTTATCCATGTCTTAGAAAATGTATTCAAATGTGTTGGAATTTGGTTTACTCACAGGCTCATTTTCAGTATGTGGGACTGTATGTGTGTGTGTGTGATTTTTGCTTTTTTGTTTTGTTTTCCCTTTTCTCTTTCCATTTTTAATTTGTTCAATGAGTATTTATTAAAATCTTCTAATTGGCAGTGACTTAAGTACTTAGAGGGACTTCCCTGGTGGCTCAGACAGTAAAGAGTCTGCCTGCAAAGCAGGAGACCCGGGTTCAATCCCTGGGTCAGGAAGATTCCTTGGAGCAACCTCTCCAGTATTCTTACCTGGGAAATCACATGGATAGAGGAGTCTGGTGGGCTACAAGTCCATGTGGTCACAAAGAGTTGGACACGGCTGAACGATTAAACAACAAACAATAGGCACTTAGGGATGTTACAGTGAATGAAACAGATTTAAAACACAGAACAAACAAACCAACAAAACCTGGACTCCTGGAGTTTACTTTCTGATGATGAGGAGACATTATATATGAATACATGCGTGCAACAGTCAATATGTCAAATGATAGAAAGTGCTAGAGAGAAAAATAAGCCGAGAAAAGGAGGAGGGCATGTCGATGGCAGGGCTTATGATTTCTAAAAGAATGATCAGAAAAGGATTCATTTCAAGGTAGCATTTGAAAAAAGGGCTAAAGGAGATGAGAGGGTAAGACTTGTGGTTCTTCGGGAGAATGTTACAGTCGGAGGGTAAAGCAGCAAATGCGACTCCTGAGACAGGAGCATGTGTGTTTGTGTTCAAGTAGCATCAAAGAGAATAGTGAGGCTGGAATGGTGTGAGCAAGGGGTAGAACTGATTGAAAGAGATCAAGGAGGCATTAGATTGTGCAGAGCCTTATACTCTGGATTCCACTCTGGAGCAATAGAAACCTTTCCAAGTGTTTCAACTGTGGTGTAATGGGAATGCTTGGTGTACATCAGGGACTCCCTCAGGCTACCATTTTGAGATTAGACAGGAGGGCAGCACCGCAATGAGGGGGACCACTAAGGAGTTGCTGTAGCCCTGATGAGGGGCAATGGCAGTGTGAGCCAGGGTGCCAACTATGGAGATTGTGAGAGGGGGTCAGATTTTAGATTTGATTTGAAAGTGAAACTGTCAGGATGTGCTAGCTGATTGTATGTAGGATAAAACAAAGAGTCAAAGATGTCACTGAAGTTTTCAGTCTCATCAATGGAAAGGATAGTTTCCATTAACTGAGATGGGAAAGACTACGAGAGGAGAGAACTTTTAGGGATGCAATTAGGAGCTGTGATTTGAGATACCCAAGTGGAAATATCGAATAGGCCATTAGATGTATGAATCTAAGTCCAGGGGAAAGGTCTAAGTTGGAAATGTAACTTGGGGGAGTGTCATCAGGATATGGATGGTATTTAAAAACTTGAGCAGGGATTGTGTCACNTAGGGATGCAATTAGGAGCTGTGATTTGAGATACCCAAGTGGAAATATCGAATAGGCCATTAGATGTATGAATCTAAGTCCAGGGGAAAGGTCTAAGTTGGAAATGTAACTTGGGGGAGTGTCATCAGGATATGGATGGTATTTAAAAACTTGAGCAGGGATTGTGTCACCAAAGAGTGACTACAGCAGGAGAACAGTTTGGAAGACTGAGTCCTGGGACACTTCAGTGCTTGGAGGTCCACTCAGTTCCTGCAAGTCAGGCCAGAACCAGGATTCACAGTGGTAGAGTTTCCTGCCCCATAGTAAGGGGCTGGTTCAATTTTTTTCTTTTTTTAAAGATCAATCTTTATTTTGGAAAGTTTTGTTCCTTTTAGAATGTGTACAGACATAAGCAAATTTTTTTTTATATGAAATCAACTTTTATTGTTCTCATTGATACTTGGGAAGATAATTTTACAAGGCTTTTAGGATGGAAAAAAGGCACTAGAACATCAAATCTACTTCAAATATAAAGCTATTCTTTTAAAAGTGATTTTTTTAAAAAAATTTACTTTATTTTACTTTACAATACTGTATTGGTTTTGCCATACATTGACATGAATCCGCCATGGGTGTACATTGGTACATGTACCCAATCCTGAACCGCCCTCCCACCTCCCTTTCCATATCATCTCTCTGGGTCATCCCAGTGCACCAGCCCCAAGCATCCTGTATCCTGTATCGAATCTAGACTGGCAATTCATTTCTTACATGATAGTATACATGTTTCAATGTCATTCTCGCAAATCATCCCACCCTCTTCCTCTCCCACAGAGTCCAAAAGTCTGTTCTATACATCTGTGTCTCTTTTGCTGTCTCGCATAAATTTGTGTCCTTGTATACGTGTTAGTTGCTCAGTCACGTCTGACTTTTTGCAACCCCATGGGTTGTAGCCTGCTAGGCTCCTCTGTCCATGGAATTCTCTAGGCAAGAATACTGGAGTGGGTGCCCATTCCTTTCTCCAGGGGATCGTCCTCACGCAGGGATTGAACCTGGGTCTCCTGCATTGCAGGTGGATTCTTTACCATCTGAACCACCAGGGAATAACCCTATGTTAAATGATATATATCATATTCCCAGACAATAAGAGTGAGTAATGTTTTCAGTCCCATCCCTGCTCTTGAATTAAGGGAGCCTGACCAGACTTCTAAACCATCAGACCATGTCACACAAAGACTCAGACTTTAGACCCCCACCACTTCCTACTCATGGCTTTATACTACTAATCACATTGTGTTGTCCTCCATTTATATTCAAAGGAATATTTGTTTATTTTGTTTGTAACCCTGACTATGTAATTATTTTTCATTTTATATATTATCTCTGTAGGTGCTTGAATCAGAAGAGGTGTGTCAGAGAGTAAACTTACTATTCCATCTGGACCCCTTGGCTTCCACCCCCTCCTTATGTGAACATTCAGTGTAATTGGCTTTTCTTTTCTTATAGACACTTCCCTAACATTAGCTTCTATTTCATTCACTCTCCTGATTTTCTTCTGCCTCTCTGACTATTTATTCCGTCCTTTGCAAGTTTATCTTCCTCTCCTTAAAACTGTAAATGTAGGAATGTCATGGGTGGTTGGTCCCAAGCCCCTGTCTTCCCACTCTCTCCTTAGTCGATTTCATCAGCATTTTCATGTTAAAATACCAATTCTGTGCTGATGACTTTTATCTTCATCTCTCCCTGTCTGACCTCTCTTTTAAAATCTAGGCTTATACACTTAACTGCCTGTGTACTTGATTCTTAGGTGCATCTGAAACCTAAATTGTTAAATTTTTGATTTCTTCCTATTGTGTGGTTCTCCTTTCCAATTTCAGCATTCACCCAGTGGTTTATGCCAGGAACAAACACTGCAGTCTTGACACTACCTTCGCCTGCATTCCCACTGTCACACACTATCAAATCTTGTCAATTCAATCTCCAAAATATATGTCAAAACCATCCTTTGGTGAAATAAGTAGATAAACCAAAGAGTGAAGTCTGTGAAACCAAAGGAAGCTAAAGGAATCTCTAGAAGTTGTGTGATAAGGATGTGCTATCTGATTTTAGAGATGCTATACCCAACTCCCTTCTTTTTTGGAGTATAGANCTATCAAATCTTGTCAATTCAATCTCCAAAATATATGTCAAAACCATCCTTTGGTGAAATAAGTAGATAAACCAAAGAGTGAAGTCTGTGAAACCAAAGGAAGCTAAAGGAATCTCTAGAAGTTGTGTGATAAGGATGTGCTATCTGATTTTAGAGATGCTATACCCAACTCCCTTCTTTTTTGGAGTATAGAATTATAAATATTTAAGTAAGAATGGATTTGTGACACCTTCCCCTATTCACTATCTTTGAAATAAAAAAAATAAAGCCCAGAAAATAAGTATCTCATTAACATTCCCACAATCAGTAGTGAAAGATTTAAGATTAACCCCTATATCTCCTAATTCAGAACAGTGTTCTTTCTCAGAGCCATGTCAACAGGAAGTCATGTCTGGGTTCTGAGACTAATGCCTTGCAAAGAGCATTTTTTGATATCTGTAATTTTCTAAAAAGTAAGACAAAACTGGTTTTGTAGAAATTTTCAATTTTACAAATTTAACTTTGGTTTTAGTGCAAATTTAACTTTGGTTTTAGCATAAACATGGTTTTCTTTATGAAACACTGATCTTAAAACAAGCAAACTAACAAACAATCTGTTGTAAATACAGCTGAGGTTGCAAATAACGCTATTCCTTGTGGTTAATGGTATTTGGATTTTTGTGCAAGGCCTAAGATGTTAGAAGGAAACTTGGAAAGCAATGGCCTCTTGCCATTTCCACCTCACCCATCTATGGACTCTATTGCTGCTTTCAGAACTATTCTGCTGTAGGCTTCAAAGTCTTAAGATGAACATCCTTTATTTGATAGGGAAGATAATCCTGTTGATGTTTGTGCAACCAAGTTGTCTCTAATCTTGATCCATTTAAAATAAAATATGATAGCAAAAGTGTTCTTTTCAGTCTCTGAAGAATCTGATAATAGAATGAAGTAATTGAGGTAATTCGAGAAAAGATTAAGGACTTGATGACAAAATTATCCTCTTACAGAACAGAGTTGTGTCGATGAGTGAAAGCTTGAATTCTCCTCTCTTTACCTAAGTTGAATCCTATTATTACTTTAGTTCAAGTAGATCCTTGCAATTAAATTGCCATTGATAGAAAACTACCTGAGTAAAAATTTTTTCTTATTTTTAAAGGCTAAGCATGAAATTTTAGGCAAATAATACTTATCATAGGAATGGAACTAAAAGTTTTTTGTAATAAAAACAGCAAAATCAAGTCTATTTATTTCATCTAAGATGAAGTCTGAGAATATTTGCTTAATTGACATCTATTTTCTGTACTTTGGCAAAAGAGCAATCATTGAAACACTGGTTATATTGTCAAATATCTAATCTTGACTGCATGTTTTTAAATCATATGGTATGCATACTCAGGGTTTAGGGTTTTAGATTTTAGGTTCAGGAAGATCTAACTGAAAATTCTGCCTAGTCACTTCCTTACATTGAACAAATTAAAATATAGCTAATGTCTAGTGTCCCCACCACACTGAACCACTTAGCATTACCTGAGGTCATCATGACCCCTCTAATTTCCACATCACTGTACATGATGCCTCCTTTCCAAAAGAAGTTGCACAACCTAAAATCAGAGAATTCTATTTTATTCAGCAAACTTTCTGAGGACTTAAGCCTGGGACACAGCTTCTCAGCCCTGAAGGACTGCTTCCAAGAGGTAAGAGAAGAGCCAGGATATAAAGGAGTTTTTGCAACTACAACAAGGTAGTTAGGACATCAAGAGATTACTTTACTAGTAGTTAAAGGAAAACCAGACATCTCAAATTAATGAATTTAGCACTTTCCATGTATGGGTAGATGGAAGAATGAGGGCTTATTGGAATCATTCCTTTGATAGGCACCTTCACTCTAGAGCCTGTATCCTGTTCTTATCCATCCTGAATCATCTCAGGGTGTACAGCTGAGGGTGGCTGCACTGGCTGCCAGCTCCGTAGCTGCATCGTCCTTTTTTTTTTTTTTTAACTGATATGGCAGATGACATTCTTTTGTCTACATTTCTCACTCTTTTGAATACCTCATCACCTCCACCCCTTCACTCTCTAGCTAACTGCTCATCTATTAAGACCCTGTTGATGTATTACCTCTTGATCTTCTAAAATTTAGGTTTAGATCTGGACTATATCTCAGTCTTAAGCCTTCTTAGACTCTCTTTCAACTCTCTGTTTCATTGTCTTGTCTATGAACTCCTTTATAATGAGGATCTTGACATTCGGGGCTTCCCAGCTGGTACTAGTAATAAAGAATCTGCCTGCCAATGAAGCAGATGCAGGTAACACAATCTTGATCCCTGGGTTGGGACGATCCCCTGGAGTAGGAAATGGTAACCCACTCCAGTATACTTGCCGGGAAATTCCCATGGATAGAGGAGCCCGGTGGCTACAGTCTATAGGGTCACCACGAGTCAGAAATGACTGAGCATGCATGTACTTGACATTTATTTTTGCCTTCTCAGTATATAGCATATACTATATATACTATATATATATAGTATATATATATACTATATACTGACTGTAGCCCACAGTCAGCATGAATGTATTTTCATAAAGGTGGAAAAAAAAAAAGAAGGAAAGAAAGAAAGTTGGAAGTGAAGCAGAGACAGAAAAGTAACTGAAAATTAAAATTGGAAAATTCTTAATCTCCAGTGAATGATGATAAATGCCTATACATCCATAGTTACCTATACTGAGTTTTCAGGATGGTGGAGTAGAAGGACATGTGCTCATCTTCTCCTGCGAGAACTCCAAAATTACAACTAGTTGTTGTACAACCATCAACAGAAGAGTGTTGGATCCCACCAAAAAAATAGACCCCACATCCAAGGGCAAACGAGAAACCCCAACAAGAAGTAAGAAGGTAGGAGGGGCAAAAGCACATTTAGAATCAAACCCCATACCCACAAGAGATGCTTGGAGAGCTCAAACAAACCTCGGGCACACCAAGACCCAGAGACCCCACAGAGACTGAGCCAGAACTGTGTCTGAGTGTCTCCTGTGGAGATACGGGTCAGCAGTGGCCTGCTGCAGGGGCAGGGGGCTCTGGCTGCACTCAGAGCTGGGTGTGGCATAAACTCTCTTGGAGGAAGTCGTCATTAACCCCACCATAGAGCCACCAGAAATTATACAGAACTAGGGAATCACTGCAGATGGTGATTGCAGCCGTGAAATTAAAAGATGTTTACTCCTTGGAAGGAAAGTTATGACCAACCTAGATAGCATATTCAAAAGCAGAGACATTCCTTTGCCAACAAAGGTCCGTCTAGTCAAGGCTATGATTTTTCTTGTGGTCATGTATGGATGAGAGTTGGACTGTAAAGAAACCTGAGCACTGAAGAATTGATGCTTTTGAACTGTGGTATTGGAGAAGACTCTTGAGAGTCCCTTGGACTGCAAGGAGATCCAACCAGTCAACTCTAAAGGAGATCAGTCCTGGGTGTTCTTTGGAAGGAATGATGCTAAAGCTGAATCTCCAGTACTTTGGCCACCTCCGCAAAGAGTTGACTCATTGGAAAAGACTCTGATGCTGGGAGGGATTGGGGGCAGGAGGAGAAGGGAACGACAGAGAATGAGATGGCTGGTTGGCATCACCGACTTGATAGATATGAGTTTTAGTGAACTCTGGGAGTTGGTGATGGACAGGGAGGCCTGGTGTGCTGAGATTTGTGGGGTCGCAAGAGTCAGACATGACTGAGCGACTGAACTGAACTGAACTGAGGGAAACAGACTCTTGGAGGACACAAACAAAACCTTGTGCCCACCAGGACCTAGGAGAAAGGAGCCATGATCCCACAAGAGACTGACCAAGACTTGCCCATGAGTGTTCAGGAGGCTCCAGCGAAGGTGTGGATTGGCAGTGGCCTGCTGCAGGGTTGGGAGCACTGAGTGCAGAAGTGAACTCAAGGGACCTTCTGAAGGAGGTCACCATTATCTTCATTACCTCCACCATAGTTTGGCCTCAGGTCAAACAACAGAGAAGGAACACAGCCCTGACCATCAACAGAAAATTTGATTAAAGATTTACTGAGCTTGGTACCAGCCATCAGAACAAGACCCAGTTTTCCCCTCAGTCAGTCTCTCCCATCAGGAAGCTTCCATCAGCCTCTTATCCTTATCCACCAGAGGGCAGACAGAATGAAAACCACAATCACAGAAACTGACTAACCCAACTGATCACAAGGAAAACAACCTAGTCCAATTCAATGAAACTATGAGCCATGCTGTGTAAGGCCACCCAAGATGGATGGGTCATGGAGTAGAGTTCTGACAAGATGTTGTCCACAGGAGAATTGAATGGCAAACCACTTCAGTATTCTTGCCTTGAGAACTCCATGAACAGTATGAGAAGGCAAAAAGATAGGACACTGAAAAATGAACTCCACAGGTCTGTAGGTGCTCAATATGTTGGTGGAGAAGAGTGGAGAAATAGCTCCAGAAAGAATGAAGAAATAGAGCCAAAGCAAAAAACAACACCCAGTTGTGGATGTGGCTGGTGATGGAAGTAAAGTCTGATGCTGTAAAAAGTGATATTGCCTAGGAAACTGGAATGTCAGGTCCATGAATCAAGGCAAATTGGAAGTGGTCGAACAGGAGATGGCAAGAATGAACAGTGATATTTTAGAAATCAGTGAATTAAATCAGACTGTAATGGGTGAAATTAATGCAGATGACAATTTTATCTACTACTGTGTGAAAGAATCTGTTAGAAGAAACAGAGTAGCCACCATAGTCAACAAAAGAGTCTGAAATAAGGTATTTGGATGCATTCTCAAAAATGACAGAATGATCTCTGTTCCTTTCTCAGGCAAACCATTCATTATCACAGTAATCCAATTCTATGCCCTGACCAGTAATGCTGAAGAAGCTGAAGTTGTATGGTTCTGTGAATACTTACAAGACCTTCTAGAACTAACACCCAAAAAAGATGTCTTTTTTATTATAGAGGATTGGAATGCAAAAGTAGGAAGTCAAGAAACACTTGGAGTAACCAAATTTGGCCTTGGAGTACAGAATGAAGCAGGGCAAAGGCTAAAAGAGTTTTGTCAAGAGAACACACTAGTCATACCAAAAACCCTCTTCCAATAACACAAGAGAAGACTCTACACATGGACATCACCAAGTGGTCAATACTAATCAAATTGATTATATTATTTGCAGCCAAAGATGGAGAAGCTCTATATAGTCAGCAAAAACAAGACTGGGAGCTGAATGTGACTCAGATTAAGGAACTCCTTATTGCTAAATTCAGACTTAAATTGAAGAAAGTAGGGAAAACCACTAGACCATTCAGGTATGACCTAAATCAGACCCCTTATGATTATATAATGGAAGTGAGAAATAGATTCAAGGGATTAGATTTTATAGACAGAGTGCCTGAAGAACTATGGAAGGGGGTTTGTGACACTTTAAAGGAAGCAGGGATCAAGACCATCTCCAAGAAAAATAAATGCAAAAAGGCAAAATGGTTGACTTGAGGAGGTCTTACAAAGAGCTGAGAAAGGAAGAAAGGCAAAGGAGAAAAGGAAAGATATACCCATTGGAATACAGAGTTCCAAAGAATAACAAGGAGAGATAAGAAAGCCTTCCTCAGTGATCAATGCAAAGAAATAGAGGAAAACAATAGAATGGGAAAGACTAGAGATCTCTTCAAGAAAATTAGAGATACCAAAGGAACATTTCATGCAAAGATGGTCACAATAAAGGACAGAAATGGATGGACCTAAAAGAAGCAGAATATATTAAGAAGAGGTGGCAAGAATACATAGAAGAACTATAAAAAAAGATCATCATGATCCAGATAACCACGATGGTGTGATCACTCACCTCGAGCCAACATCCTGAAATGCAAAGTCAAGTGGGCCTTAGGAAGCATCACTTCAAACAAAGCTAGAGAAGGTGATGGAATTCCAGTTGAGCTATTGCAAATCCTGAAAGATGATGCTGTGAAAGTGCTGCACTCAACATGCCAGCAAATCTGGAAAACTCAGCAGTGGCCACAGGACTGGAAAAGAGCAGTTTTCATTCCAATCCCAAAGAAAGGAAATGTGAAAGAATGTTCAAACCACTGTGCAATTGCACTCATATCACATGCTAACAAAGTAATGCTCAAAATCCTTCAAGCCAGGCTTCAGCAGTACTTGAACCATGAACTTCCAGATATTCAAGCTGGATTTAGAAAAGGTAGAGGGACCAGACATCAAATTGCCAACATCCACTGGATCATCGAAAAAGCAAGAGAGTGCCAGAAAAACATCTACTGCTTTATTGACTTCTCCAAAGCCTTTGACTGTGTAGATTCACAACAAACTGTGGGTAATTCTTCAAGAGATTGGAATACCAGACCTCCTGACCTGCCTCCTTAGAAATCTGTATGCAGGTCAGTAAGCAACAGTTAGAACTGGATATGAAAAAAAGGACTGGTTCCAAATCAGGAAAGGAGTACGTCAAGGCTGTATACTGTCACCCTGATTTTTTACCTTATATGCAGAGTACATCATGAGAAATGCTCGGCTGGATGAAGCACAAGCTGAAATGAAGATTGCATGGAGAAATATCAGTAACCTCAGATATGCAGATGACACCACCCTTATGGCAGAAAGCAAAGAAGAACTAAAGCTCCTTGTGATGAAAGTGAAAGAGGAGAGTGAAAAAGATGGCTTGAAACTCAACATTCATAAAACTAAGATCATGGCATTTGATGCCATCATTTCATGGCAAATAGACTGGGAAACAGTGGAAACAGTGAGAGCCTTTATTTCGGGGGGCTCCAAAATAACTGCAGATGGTGACTGCAGTCATGAAATTAAAAGATGCTTGCTCCTTGGATAAAAAGCTGTGACCAGCCTAGAGAGCATATTAAAAAGCAGAGACATTGCTTTGCCAACAAAAGTCCTTCTAGTCCAAGCTATGGTTTTTCCAGTGGTCATATATGGATATGAGAGTTGGACTATAAAGAAATCTGAATGCCGAAACATTGATACTTTTGAACTGTAGTGTTGGAGAAGACTCTTGAGAGTCTGTTCGACTGCATGGAGATCCAACCAGTCCATCCTAAAGGAAATCAGTCCTGAATATTCAGTTGAAGGACAGATGCTGAAAGTGAAACTTCAATACTTGGCCACCTGATGTGAAAAACTGACTCATTTGAAAAGACCCTGATGCTGAGAAAGATTGGGGCCAGGAGGAGTAGGGGATGACAGAGGATGAGACGGTTGGATGGCATCACTGACTTGATGGACTTGAGTCAATGAGTTTGAGAAAGCTCTGGGAGTTGGTGATGGACAGGGAAGCCTGGAGTGCTTTAGTCCATGGGGTTGCAAAGTGTCGACACAACTGAGTGACTGAACCGACCTACCTATACTAAGTGTTGGAAGAATAAGGCAAAGATAAAGTGATAGAAGTTTCAGGTTACTCCTTACTGTTTGTATTCTGGCCCCTCTCCTGACAAAGCTTGGAGTTATCTGTCCAGGCCTATGTCATGTTCAGCTTCTTTTCTTTCTTCAGCTAGGTCTTGAGTTCAGTTCAGTTCAGTAGCTCAGCTGTGTCTGACTCTTTGTGATCCCATGAATCGCAGCATGCCAAGCCTCCCTGTCCATCACCAAATCCCAGAGTTCACTCAAGCTCATGTCCATCAAGTCAGTGATGCCATCCAGCCATCTCATCCTCTGTTGTCCCCTTCTCCTCCTGCCCCCAATCCCTCCCAGCATCAGAGTCTTTTCCAATGAGTCAGCTCTTCACATGAGGTGGCCAAAGTACAGGAGTTTCAGCTTTAGTATCAGTACTTCCAATGAACACCCAGGACTGATCTTTAGAATGGACAGGTTGGATCTCCTTGCAGTCCAAGGACTCTCAAGAGTCTTCTCCAACACCACAATTTAAAAGCATCAATTCTTCAGCACTCAACTTTCTTCACAATCCAACTCTCACATCCATACATGACCACAGGAAAAACCATAGCCTTGACTAGATGGACCTTTGTTGGCAAAGCAATGTCTCTGCTTTTTAAAATGCTATCTAGATTGGTTATAACTTTCCTTCCAAGGAGTAAGCGTCTTTTACTTTCATGGCTGCAATCACCATCTGCAGTGATTTTGGGAGCCCCCCAAAATAAAGTCTGGCACTGTTTCCATTGTTTCTCCATCTATTTCCCATGAAGTGACGGGACCAGATGCCATGATCTTCGTTTTCTGAATGTTGAGCTTTAAGCCAACTTTTTCACTCTCCTCTTTCACTTTCAAGAGGCTTTTTAGTTCATCGTCACTTTCTGCCATAAGGGTGGTATCATCTGCAGATCTGAGGTAATTGATATTTCTCCCGGCAATCTTGATTCCAGCTCGTGCTTCTTCCAGCTCGGCGTTTCTCATGATGTACTCTGCATATAAGTTAAATAAGCAGAGTGAGTGACCCAAAGAAAGTAGGTGGCATGAATTAGCTACTTCAACTCTATTCTTTTCTCCTATTTTCTTTCTTTCTTTTTTTTTTTTTAACCATAAACCACTGGAAAAATATTACCTCTCTACAGGTAGAAGAACTGAACCACCAGATATCTGACTCTAGCATCAGATCTAATTCCAATCATTATATAAAGAAACAGAGAGCTATGAGCCTAGTTTAATTGGGCAAATATAGTGTGAAGAGAAAGCAACTATTAGCAATCAACTGCTCTCTCTTGGTCTTCCCTGGTGGCTCAGCCAGTAAAGAACCCCTGGGTTTAGAAGACCCGCTGGAAAAGGGAATATCTACCCACTCCAATATTCTTGCCTGGAGAATCTCACGAACAGAGGAACCTGGCAAGTTACAGTCCAAGGGATCGAAAAGAGTTAGACATGAGTGAGCGACTTTCACCTCACTGCTCTCGCATAGACAGCACAAATGTTATAGCTACTCCTCAGCTGCAGAACCCAACACAACCCTGTAAAACATGCAGCTAATAAGGAGACGTTTAGCTGGAACTGCTATCTCTATTTAAAAAATGCCTGAGGTAAAGTTACCAAGGTTTTCCTACACTTCAGCCCTTGGGAAATCAGTTTTTAAAAGTTAAATAAGATAAAGTAGATTAAAAGAAATCACTGTTTCAAAATGTAAATGCCTGACATTTAGCATCTGCATTTTTTTAATGAGTGAGAATTATGTTCCACAATGTTCTATAAATGCTGTTATGCAAATTAGTCCAGACCTAGGGACTGAAAGAAATAATGCATAGCCTAAAGGAATGAATTAGAAACCAATTAAAACAAACTGTTGAAGCTATGAAACCCACTTCCCCCAGACTGGTCGTTATTAGAAACAAAGAGGTGCAAGTGAGCATGATTTTCAAGATGACACATTTCTTAACTGTAAGACATTAAGTAAAATTAATCCTGATTTTAGAAAATCAAAGTGCTGATAATCTTATTATTAGAATAAAACCAAGCAGTAAATAATACCAGGGCCATAAAGTACCCCTGATCTTCAGATGTGTTCATTGACTTTTAGAGGCTGAAATTTTATGTCTAATTTTATCCTTAAAGTTATCAATTAGGAAATGGAACTATATACTTCAATAAAATTATACTTTCCTGCCTCTCTTCTAGTTCCCATTTCCAAATTAATTAGCCATTATTCACATGTCTTGTGGCTTTATTTGAAAACACAGTGAGAAGTCATATCTTCTGTGTCACACAGTTATGTGAAAGCTCCTTTCACTAGTCCTGGGATTGTAATAGGCCGGATCCTGTGGGGCCTTCCCAGAACAAACCCCTTCCTCCGTGGTCTCTGCTTTAGCTTCTCTCTGAAGTACCTAGATAACAGTATCTGTTGCACATTTCCTGAGTTGTTTTACTGATGCTAAAACTCCCACCCGGGAAGAAGTTAACTGCTTGATGGCCGTGAGCACATGGCTCCCAGACCTACTGGAACCAGAGGATTGATAATGTGGCACCACCCTGTTATTTCTTCGTCAGACAATCAGAGAACTGTGCACAAGTTGACCACATACCCTGAAACTTGGAGAAGGAAATGGCAACCCACTCCAGTATTCTTGCCTAGAGAATCCCAGGGATGGGGGAGCCTGGTGGGCTGCCATCTATGGGGTCGCACAGAGTCGGACACGACTGAAGCGACGCAGCAGCAGCAGCAGCAGCAGCAGCAACCCCTCCCTAACTGAGCCTTTAAAAATGCTTTCCTGAAACTCATCAGAGAGTTTCACTTTCACTTTTCACTTTCATGCATTGGAGAAGGAAATGGCAACCCACTCCAGTGTTCTTGCCTGGAGAATCCCAGGGACGGGGAAGCCTGGTGGGCAGCCGTCTATGGGGTCGCACAGAGTCGGACACGACTGAAGTGACTTAGCAGCAGCAGCAGCATAGTGGAAGAGTGAGTAGACCTACTGTGGATCTGAAAGATAAAATAAGGATGATGTAGAAGTTACAGGAGACAGAGTTCAGCTCATTACAAAGAAACCTTTCTACCAACTTGTGATGTAAGCTTACCTTGGAAATAGTGGTCTCATCATTACAGGAAATGATTATGTATAGTCCAAGCAGTCATTTATTGGATATTTAGAAAGGAAATTCAAGCCCTATGGAAAGCAGGTGTGTTGCTCTATTAATGATCCTTGAGATTTTTTCTTCCTAACCATGACATCCTCTATGTCTTTGAAGAGTAAAGTGCTATGCAGAGAACTTCTGCTTCTGGCTATCGTGGATTAACTAATACAAGACTAGCTCTGATACAAATGATTAAGGGTAGACAAAATATCTGAAACAATAGTAGTTAGCCTTTGGAGATATATATATATATATAACAAGATTACAAGACTTTGGTCTCTGACAAAGGGGAACAAATGAGCTAAGCCCTATGGTTTCCCCAGGTTTCTTCTTGGAGTCACTTCTGTGCTATGGTATATGGAGGGGGAATCTATTGCAGAATTCAGTGGTCTTCTTGAGTGGAAGAAACACAGATTGGAAACTGAAGAGGATTAGGTAACTAGAATCTTTGTGGATGAGTGGAAAGAAGGGAACTACATAGATAAAGATGACCAGAAATCTGCATAGAAGCTTCCTGGAATCTTTGGTAAATGTTACATTGCACTATGTGAAATGAGATGCTATAGGGCAGAACAAAGAACTCTTGGAGAAAGAAAAGGCATTAGGTAATGATTAACTGACTGTCTTCATCCATTTTAGCTGCTATTACAAAATACCAGGATCAGGATAGCTTATAAACAATGGTAGTTTATTTCTTATAATTCTAAAGGCTAAAAGTCCAGGATCAGAAAACCAACATGATCTGGTGAGGGCCCACTACTCAATCACAGATGTGTCCTTGTTTCCTTAATTGGCAGAAGAGTCTAGGAACCTCCTTCAGGACTCTTTCATAAAAGCACAAATCTCAATCACGAGGGCTCCCCTGCTATGACCTAATCTCCCCTCCCAAAGGCCCCGCCTCTCAATGTCATTTTATTGGGCATTAGGTTTTCCCATATGAACTGCAGGGACAGGGAGGGAGTGTGACAGAAACATTCAATCACAGCATTCCACTTCTGACCCCTCAAATTCATGTCCTTCTTGCATGCAAATGTAAAAATTAATAAACAGAAATATGCATATTTATAGATGATTCATGTTGTTGTACAGCAGAAACTACCACAACATTGCAAAGCAATTATCCTCCAATAAAAAAAAAAAAAAAAAAAGGAAATAGAATCTGGAGGCCAGAAGGGAAAGCATGACGTATGATGATAGCTGGGGCCAACAGGAAGAAGTAAGACTTCATCTTGCCTAGCAAGAGCTCAGCCAGTGAGAGACATCTAGAGCTGAAAAATACAATACTTAAATGGAAAATATTCCTAAATATGCTGAAATACAAATTATGTACTGCAAGAGAATAGATGAGGAAACCTGATGATAAGACAAGAGAAACTAATTTTAAAAAGAGAGATTGAAGAAACAAAAACAAGCAGAACTTCCCTGCTCTCTAGGATAGTATACGCAGCTAATGAAATTAAACTTGGGCTCCATGAAGGATTCAAGGGTCAAAAACTGTGAAAAATATCAGTATATAGATCCAAGACACTCAACGAACAACAAGAAAATAAACACAAGCAAAAGTACAAGGCATATCATAATCAAATGTATTAAAACAATGATGAAGAGAAAAATCTTTAAAGTAGTAGAGAAAAAGAGACAAGATTACAGAAAGAAAAGAATTGCAACCTATTTCTCACCAGAAACAATGCAAACCAGGAAATGATGGAATGCTATTGTTAAAGTACCAAAAGGAAAAAATTCATTGCAATTAAATACTATATCCAGTAGATATGTTCTTCAAATATGAAAACTTAAAAATTTCAAAAAATATATATATAAATTAATTCTAAATAACTGATGGGTCAAAGGTAAAATTACAAGAAAGACTGGAAAACATTCTGAACTGAAAGATAATAAATACACAATACAGACTTTGTGAGATGCATCTGATGGTTTTTAGAGGTAAACTTATGGTTTAATCCTGTGTTAATAAAGGAAAAAAAAAGCTAAATAACGTGAGCTTCTACTTTAAGATAGAAAAAGAAAATCAAAGAGACACAAGATAAGTAGAGTGATGGAAACAACAAAAATGACAATAGTCAAAAAATAGAAAAAACAGAATAGAGTAAGTCATCAAAAGCAAAAGTTCTCATAATTCTTCCCCCTCAGTATTTATGAAAAAAAAATTAATAAGAAATGATCAAAACATATATGATGAAAAATTGAGAGTACTTCAGATAAAGACAAAGACTTAAAGAAATGGAAAAAGATATCTGTTTTTGCATAGGATGATTTCAATAGCTTAAAGATTTTCTTCAATTTAATACATAAATTCAGGGCAATCTCTATACAAGTAAGAAGATTATTTTCCCCTGAATCAGATTCTTTTGAAGACCATATGAAAAAATAAACATGCAGGAACAACTAGGAAATCCTTGGAAAAAAGGAGGAAAATGGGAGAACTAGCCCTAATAGTCATTAAAGTATACTATCAAGCCTTGATTTAATTTAAAGTTTGTTACTGGCACACAGATAATATACCAATGAACCCTAGGTGAAAGAGTAGGAACAAACCCAAGTGCATAAGAAAATCTCATATAAGTAATACCTCAAAAGCTGGGGAAAACATGGACATTTAATAAATTTGGGATAGCTGGATAGCCATTTGGAAAAAAGATGAAGTTGGATTTATACCTCACCCAACGCAACAGAAAAAATTCCAAATGAGTCTGAACTGTAAGTGCAAATAAGGGGACCATATGAGTATTAGCAGAAAATTTGGGTGTGTTTTCTATAATATTAGAGAAAGCCTTTTTAACTAGATTCAAAATCCAGTTACAATAAAAGACTGGTAAATTTTACTAAATGGAAACAAATTGCATAACAAAGAAACCTTAAGTAAAATCTAAAGAAAATGACACTGTAAAAATATCTGAATTGCCTGGATACACAGCTGATTTCCTTAAAACAGAATTCTGTACTATCAAAGGGGGAAAATATCAAATCTGACAGAAGAAATCGGCAAAAATATGAATACATAATTTCATAAAAAGATTTACATCTATTGCTGAGAAATATCAATAACCTCAGATATGCAGATGACACCACCCTATGGCAGAAAGTGAAGAGGAACTAAAGAGCCTCTTGATGAAAGTGAAAGAGGAGAGTGAAAAAGTTGGCTTAAAGCTAAACATTCAGAAAACGAAGATCATGGCATCCGGTCCCATCACTTCATGGGAAATAGAAGGGGAAACAGTGGAAACAGTGTCAGACTTTATTTTTCTGGACTCCAAAATCACTGCAGATGGTGACTGCAGCCACGAAATTAAAAAACGCTTACTTCTTGGAAGAAAAGTTGTGACCAACCTAGACAGCATATTCAAAAGCAGAGACATTATTTTGCCGACTAAGTTCCGTCTAGTCAAGGCTATGATTTTTCCTGTGGTCATGTATGGATGTGAGAGTTAGACTGTGAAGAAGGCTGAGCACTGAAAAATTGATGCTTTTGAACTGTGGTGTTGGAAAACACTCTAGAGAGTCCCTTGGACTGCAAGGAGATCCAACAAGTCCATTCTGAAGGAGATCAACCCTGAGATTTCTTTGGAAGGAATGATGCTAAAGCTGAAACTCCAGTACTTTGGCCACCTCCTGCGAAGAGTTGACTCATTGGAAAAGACTCTGATGCTGGGAGGGACTGGGGACAGGAGGAGAAGAGGACGACCGAGGATGAGATGGCTGGATGGCATCACTGACTCGTTGGACGTGAGTCTGAGTGAGCTCCGGGAGTTGGTGATGGACAGGGAGGCCTGGCGTGCTGCGATTCATGGGGTTGCAAAGAGTCGGACACGACTGAGTGACTGAACTGAAGTATATAAACATGACAAAAGTACTCAACTCCACTCATAATAAGAGAAATGCCAATTATATCTACTGTGTGGTACAACTTCTTAAGTGTCAAAAATTTAAAAACCTTACAATCCATTCTGTGGTAAAGCAGTAGAGAAATCGACACCAAACTATGTGTTCATTTAACTTTTGTCCCTTTGACGCAGCAGCACCACTTCTAGGAATTTGCCTAAAAGTGGTACTACCACACATACAAATCAAAGTTATATATGCATCTTTATATAAGTAATGATGGCAATTTATAAAAAACCAAATAGCCACTCACTCGCAGAACACCAAATAAATTACAGTGTAGTCATAAAGTGAAGACCTATGAAGCCACCTAGAGAGAGACATCCACAGTGAGAGACAGAGAAACTAATATGCAGTAATTTCAAAGATGTGTGGAGAAAAAAGCAAAGTACACGGTAATATGCTTCCTTTATTATAAGAAAGGGACAATTGTATAGCTGAATCAGTTTGTTGTATAGCAGAAAGAAACTCAACAGTGTGAAGCAACTGTACCCCAATAAATTAAGAAAAGGAAGAAAGAAAATAAGAGTATGTATACTTGATTATTTTTGCTAAAAAAAACAAAGCACAGAAAGGATAAACCATAAATCAATAAAAGTGAGTAGTCATGTAGGTGAAGGGAGAAATTGGATATGGAGAGAGAATTTTAGATAGAACTAGAGACTGATGTTTACCAAGGATCAAACTAGTCCTTGTGTGTTGTGTATTTGATGTTTTTGTAACACTTTTTGTTTTATTGGCTATTTCCTGACTATGATTCTCAAATTGCTTAACTAGATTCCTGATTCCTGACCTAACTGTCCATACAGAAAAGGATACATTTCTTTTTATATGGACTTTAAAAATAAGGTTGTGACATTTATTTTTTTTTCCCTCAAGGTGAATTACACTGCAAATTGATTACCAAATCAATTTCCCCTTTACCTTCAACTCAGTTTCCTGCAGGTTTATATGTGTTGAGAAACACAGAGACTTTCTTCTGAGAGGAAGGAAAGAAACCTAAAATGGATTTCATTGAAACCTAGTTAAGTTGGAGTGCACTGAGAGGCAGGGAGCATCTGTAATTTTTTATTGGGTAGTGATAAGATGCTAACGTTAAATGGTTGAACTAGGTAGGAGACAACAAATCTAATTTCTTTTCCTATGAATATTCTGTGTGTATTTTCCTATGAATATTCTGTATGCCACAGAGGCATAATGCTCTTGAAGAATGATCAGCAAATTCAGATACTTCTATGTAAGCTCAAAGAAGTTTTGCTAACTGTTTAAATCCTGCAAGCATATTGATGGTGGCAATTACTGATGTGGTAGGAATTATGCTATGAGAAAAGGAAGATGCTGGCAGGGATAGGGCCTGAATGGAGGACTTTGCGAATTGTCCTCAGCCATAAAAGGGCTACCAGGAATTCATCTGGAGAGCAGGTTCTTAGGGGGACACTTCTCTACCAAGGAATATCCTACAGAGGGAAAAACGATGAATCTTCAAGTCCTTGAATTAACCCAAAGCCCCCAAATCCCTACACAACTGGCCTTGCTCCTGTCTCTGACGCCTTCTTGTACCACCCTTCCCCTGCATTCTAACATGACTTTTTCTCCCACACATCACACTCATCACTACCAGAGGCCTGTGCAATGGTTGTTTCCTCTGGTGAAATGTGTTTCTCATATATCACTCCCAATTTGATTGCAGCTTCAAAAGCTTTACCTTAAAAGCCACCACATCCCACCTCCAGTTATCATACTCATCTATTTTTTTCAGATTTCTTATAAGTCTATTGAAATTTTAAATGAAATATATCTATATATTTATTTACTTATTTACCTGTGTTGTGTCTAGCCTTATTATGTGTAAACTCCATGAGTGTGGAAACCAGACCTGTCTTTTTCACCATTTTGCTGAAATGCCATCTTCTAGAACATCGCAAAGTTGTCTCTGTTCATAGGACATGGTGGACACTCAAGATGCTCAAATTCTTGGTGAGTGGGTGACTGAATACATCACAAAGCGTTGTGGGAGGAAGAATAAAGACCCTCAAAAATGTCTAGGTCTTAATCCTTGCAGGCAGTGAGTCTATTAATTTACATGATGAAAGGAATTTTGCAGATGTGATTGAATTAAAGATTTTGTGGGAGAAAAAGTTGGCTTAAAACTCAACATTCAAAAAACAAACATCATGGCAACCAGTCCCATCACTTCATTGCAAATAGATTGGGAAACAGTGATAGACTTCATTTTCTTGAGCTCCAAAATCACTGCAGATGGTGACTGCAGCCATGGAATTAAATGATGCTTATTCCTTGGAAGAAAAGCTATGATAAACCTAAAGAGTGTATCAAAAAGCAGAGACATTACTTTGCCGACAAAGGTCCATATAGGCAAAGTTATGGTTTTTCCGATAGTCGTGTATGGATGTGAGAGCTGGACCATAAAAAAGGTGAACGCTGAAGAATTGATGCTTTTGAACTGTGTTGCTTGAGAAGACTCTTGAAAGTCCCTTGGACTGCAAGGAGATCAACCCAGTCAGTCCTAAAAGAAATCAATCCTGAATATTCATTGGAGGGACTGATGTTGAGGCTGAAGCTCCAACACTTAGGCCACCTGGCGCAAAGAGTCNAGCCATGGAATTAAATGATGCTTATTCCTTGGAAGAAAAGCTATGATAAACCTAAAGAGTGTATCAAAAAGCAGAGACATTACTTTGCCGACAAAGGTCCATATAGGCAAAGTTATGGTTTTTCCGATAGTCGTGTATGGATGTGAGAGCTGGACCATAAAAAAGGTGAACGCTGAAGAATTGATGCTTTTGAACTGTGTTGCTTGAGAAGACTCTTGAAAGTCCCTTGGACTGCAAGGAGATCAACCCAGTCAGTCCTAAAAGAAATCAATCCTGAATATTCATTGGAGGGACTGATGTTGAGGCTGAAGCTCCAACACTTAGGCCACCTGGCGCAAAGAGTCGACTCATTGGAAAAGACCCTGATACTGGGAAAGATTGAAGGCAGGAGGAGAAGGGGACGACAGAGGATGAGATGGTTGAATGGCATCACTGACTCAATGGACATGAGTTTCAGCAAGCTCCAGAAGATGGTAAAGAACAAGGAAGCTGATGTCCCTGGATTATCAGGTAAGCTCAAGGTAATCACAAGGTTTCTAATAAGAAGCAGTCAGAAGAGTCATAGACAGATTGGAAGATGCCACACTAAAGGCTTTGAAGAGGAAGAGAGTAGCCATGAGCCAAGGACTGCAGGTGACTTCTACCGCTGTAAAAGGCAAGTGGATGGATTCTTTCCTAGAGTCTCTGGAAGGAATGCAGCCCACTGACACTTCTTTTTAGTCCAGTGACACCTGTGTCAGACTTCTGACCTCCGAAAATACATGATATTAACTTTACGCTGTTTTGATCCACTAAAGATACGGTCATTTGTTACAGCAGCTATGGGAAACCATTACAAGGACTAAGTTGGCTCTGCCCAGTATATTAATACTGCATCCACATTAGCATGCATGTTACTCAGAGTTCTCCAGAAAAACAGAACTAATGGGGTGTGTCTGTGTGTGTATAAAAGAGAGAAAGAAAGAGTCAGAGAAATAGACAGAAAGAGAGACACAGAGAGAGGCAGAGAGATTTATTGTAAGGAATTAACTCTCATGACTGTGGAAGTCGGCAAGTCCAAACTTTGCAGGTAACACCAGCAAGCTGGAAACTTAGGGAGGAGTTGGTGCTGCACCGGTCCCTCTCCCTAGCAGAACCTCTGTCTTTTTCTCTTAAGGACCTCAACTGATTGGATGAAGATCACCCATGTTATGAATGGTAATCTGCTTGACTGAAAGTCTACCAATTTAAATGTTAATCTCACCTAAGTAAGTACCTTGAGGTAACATCCAGACCTGGTGGCTCAGACAGTAAAGAATCTGTCTGCAATGCAGGAGACCCAGGTACAATCCCTGGGCCCAGAAGATCCCCTGAAGAAAGAAATGGCTATCTACTCCAGTTTTCTTGCCTGGAGAATCCCATGGACAGAGGAACCTGGTGGGCCTACAGACCGTGGAGTCACAAAGACCATGGAGTCGCACGACTGAGTCACTAACTCTTTGATTTTCAACATCCAGACCAGTGTTGAACCAATATCTTGGTATCGTGGCCCAGTCAAGTTGACACATCAAATTAATTATCGTGGCATGTAGAGGGAGGTGCTACACAGCCACCGTCATCTTAGTCACTCACTGCATTGTGCTGTTCTGACATAGACCTTCCTTCTTCAAGATTCTTAGCGACAAACAGTACTCGGAAACAAAGCCCCAAATACAAATTACTTAAGCAACGCTTTTCCTGCACTGCGCCCTCTGCTGGGGTGGTGAGATCTGTGTTAAAGTACACATTTTCTGTAACTTCGTACCCCACACAAGAGATCCAGGCTTACAGGCTTCCTCTCCAATTGGGAATATGAGGAAAAGTCTTCAGTTGTCCACCCACGTGTTAAGTAGATTGGTATGCCGCGTTGTGTGTGTGAGCGTCTGTGTGTGTTTCAGTGTGTGTGCTATCCAGAATTTGTTACTTTTCTTACAGCAAAATTGGGCTTCCCAGGTGGCACAGTGGTAAAGAGTCCACTTGCCAATGCAGGAGACACAAGAGACTCGGGTTTGATCCCCGGGTTGAGAAGATACCCCAGAGTAGGAAATAGCAATCCATTCCAGTATTCCTGCCAAGAAAATTCCATGGAAAGAGAAGCCTGGAAGGCTAAAGTCCATGGGGTCACAAAGAGTCAGACACAACTGAGCACGCATGCACTTAATAGCAAGATTATCTTCTTTAACTCCAGAGGAATAAGACCTCCAGTGTAACATTCTGGCGTGGGTTTGAGACAACTGATAGCCAGTCTGTGGACTCCTAAAAAGGAACAGAGACAGAGGAGCAATTGACAGGGCCTGGAGCACATCTGAAAACTAGTTCCACCCAAAGTCGATGCTATCCTTGGACCTCGACATCAATAAATTCTCCCTTTCATGTAAGACAGTTTGAATTGAGCTTTTTTTTTTTTTTCTTTTTATCATTTTCAAGTAAAAGGATAGTAAATATATTAAAATTAATTTCTGGAACAGAAGGCTAAAATAAAAATTCTTCTTGATTTATTTTGCAGAAGTGCTCGGTTTTCTTATCCTTAGTCTTTTTTTCCCTCGAGAACTGCTCTGCAATTTCTCTTACTCCATCAGACATGATCAGTAAGGTCTTTTGTCAACGGAAATATTTACGGTCTCAAAATTATATAGTCTTGCTTTTAACATCCAATTCTTGGGCATGACCTGCATCCTGATCAGTTTTGTAGGTGAAAGAGAATTTATTATTCTACTAATTCCCTGGTGGCTCAGATGGTAAAGCATCTGCGTGCAATGTGGGAGACCCAGGTTCAATCCCAGGATCAGGAAGATCCCCTGGAGAAGGGAATGGCAACCCACTCCAGTACTCTTGCCTAGAAAATTCCATGGATGTAGGAGCCTGGTGGGCTACAGTCCATGCAGTCGCAAAGAGCTGGACACGACTGAGCGACTTCACTTTGCATAAGATTATATTTCATGACAAAAGGCAAAATTGTTGTCATTTTTTTCCTTTTAAATAGAAAGTTTCCTTTCTATGAGAATCTCATATACAATAATTGATAAATTTCTATTTTTCAATAATTTCTTAACAGTGATATTTTAATCTTTATTTCAACAACAACAATAATAATAATCTGTTGTGTGTTGAGTTCCTAACAGATATCAAGTACTGCTCGAACACTTTTGATCCTTTATTCATATATCTTCACAAGAATCTCATAAGGTAAGCCTTGTTTTCATTTTATTGGGTTGGGCAAAAGTTTGCTTGGGTTTTTGCATAAGATGTCACAGGAAAAACCTAAGTGAATTTTTGGCCAAAGCAAATACTTAGGAGAAGATTGAGAATCATAAAGAATGAGTATTGGAATAAACTTATTGTTCTTGCAGCCGTTTGTGTTTCTTGAGGCTGAAGGATGGCTTGTACTACTTCAAACTGCCATGTCCCTCTGGAATCTTGCTAACAGTCTAGCAGTCCCCTTAACCCATGCCAGCTAGAAGAGTACAAACCCATCACCAGTCTTCAGCTTTAGGTTACTGTATATTATTAAACTTTATTCCACTCTCCGCAGCCCACACTCAACAGTCATCCTTTTTCTGAAATAGGATTAAGTCAGAAACTTCTGACATGGTTTATACCCTCTTGTACCCCACGAGATGTAAACGTCCCAGGCACAGTAGAGACAAACTATTCAGTCAAGAAAAGGAGAACTGGCAACTGCTCTATTCTCAGCTTCTCAGGACAGCCTTCCACGCCAAGTGGATACCATACTCTGGGGCTGTCCTGGTAGGAGGAGGAATTTTACTACCCCCAGGGGCTGCCACGAGAGCTTGTTAAAATAGACAAGAATTACCACTTCCATTCAATATATCCTCTCTTTGAAAATGCTTTATGACCCCATTTCCTCTAGCAACCCATTCTCACTTTTAGGGAAATGGAGATACAACACTTCACCTTTATTTCATGGAATGATTCAGAATAATATTCAGGAAAATTCTGAGACTTGGCTCACACTAGTTGGAGGAAACACAGAACATGGAACACATATATTTCCCCTGCAGTGAGCGGTCTGGATTCAGCCTTTGTCCTGACATATTGGCAGAACTGTGCTGTGTGGTCACACTCTGTATTCCCCTAAACAGGAATGCCAAATGGACATAGTCTGGAGAAGAATAGAAAAAGCTGATCAACATATGGCTAAGATATATATGTGCATGCTAAGTCACTTCAGTCGTGTCTGACTCTTTGCAGTCCTGTGAACTGTAGCCCACCAGGCTCCTCTGTCCATGGAATTCTCCAGGTGAGAATACTGGAGTGGATTGCCATACCCTCCTCCAGGGAATCTTTCCAACCCAGGGATCAAATCTGTGTCTCTTATGTCTCCTTCATTGGCAGGTGGGTTTTTACCACTAGGATATAATTCCCTGCAAATAATAAACCTTATTTATCTTCAGTTCAGTTCAGTTCAGTCACTCAGTCATGTCCGACTCTTTGCGACCCCATGAATCCCAGCACGCTAGGCCTTGCTGTCCATCACCAGCTCCCAGAGTTCACTCAGACTTGCGTCCATGAAGCCAGTGATGCCATCCAGCCATCTCATCCTCGGTCATCCCCTTCTTCTCCTGTCCCCAGTCCCTCCCAGCATCAAAGTATTTTCCAATGAGTCAACACTTCGCATGAGGTGGCCAAAGTATTGGAGTTTCAGCTTTAGCATCATTCCCTCCAAAGAAATTCCAGGGNGTTTGAGCATTCTTTGGCATTGCCTTTCTTTGGGATTGGAATGAAAACTGACCTTTTCCAGTCCTGTGGCCACTGCTGAGTTTTCGAAATTAGCTGGCATATTGAGTGCAGCACTTTCACAGCATCATCTTTCAGGATTTGAAATAGTTCTACTGGAATTCCATCACCTTCACTAGCTTTGCTTGTAGTGATGCTTTCTAAGGCTCACTTGACTTCACTTTCCAGGATGTCTGGCTTTAGATGAGTGATCACACCATCATGATTATCTGGGTCGTGAAGATGTTTTTTGTACAGTTCTTCTGTGTATTCTTGCCATCCTNATCATCTTTCAGGATTTGAAATAGTTCTACTGGAATTCCATCACCTTCACTAGCTTTGCTTGTAGTGATGCTTTCTAAGGCTCACTTGACTTCACTTTCCAGGATGTCTGGCTTTAGATGAGTGATCACACCATCATGATTATCTGGGTCGTGAAGATGTTTTTTGTACAGTTCTTCTGTGTATTCTTGCCATCCTTTCTTAATATCTTCTGCTTCTGTTAGGTCCCTACCATTTCTGTCCTTTACTGAGCCCATCTTTGCATGAAATGTTCCCTTGGTATCTCTAATTTTCTTGAAGAGATCTCTAGTCTTTCCCATTCTTTTGTCTTCCTCTATTTCTTTGCATTGATCGCTGAAGAAGGCTTTCTTCTCTCTCCTTGCTATTCTTTGGAACTCTGCATTCAGATGCCTATATCTTTCCTTTTCTCCTTGGCTTTTCACATCTCTTCTTTTCACAACTATTTGTAAGGCCTCCCTGGACAGCCATTTTGCTCTTTTGCATTTCTTTTCCGTGGGGATGGTCTTCATCCTTGTCTCCTGTACAGTGTCATGAACCTCATTCCATAGTTCATCAGGCACTCTGTCTATCAGATCTAGGCCCTTAAGTCTATTTCTCACTTCCACTGTATAATGATAAGGGATTTGATTGAGGTCATATCTGAATGGTCTAGCGGTTTTCCCTGCTTTCTTCAATTTCAGTCTGAATTTGGCAATAAGGAGCTCGTGATCTGAGCCACAGTCAGCTCCTGGTCTTGTTTTTGCTGACTGTATAGAGCCTCTCCATCTTTGGCTGCAGAGAATATAGTCAATCTGATTTCGATGTTGACCATCTGGTGATGTCATGTGTAGAGTCTTCTCTTGTGTTTTTGGAAGAGGGTGTTTGCTACGACTAGTGCATTTCACAAATATTGACTTGACCTTGCTACATTTTTTTGCTGCTTTGGTAGAGCCTTGACCCCTATATAAAAGCTGCTCTTTCAAATGACAACAATTTTCCTAGATAAAAAAGGGAGAAAAGGGCATTTCTTGGGTTATTTTATATACATTTAGATTAAAAATTTACACAATTCTAAGATTTCTCATTCTCTCCAATTATAAAAAATGTTTGCAATTAGAAAACAAAACACTTCGAAGACTAATTTATCAAAACAAAGGAGAGATGGCTGGACAGCATTGAGTAGATTAGATGCCAGGTTGCATTAAGGGATAGCTCTTGGGTGGAGCAGTGGAAAAGAATCTTCCTGCCAGTGCAAGAATGCCAGAGATGCAAGTTCGATCCCTGGGTTGAGATGATCATCTCATCTTAGGAGTCGTGTCCAACTCCTAGTGACTCCATGGACAGCAGTCTTCCGGGCTCCTCCATCTATGGGATTTGCCAGGCAACTTACCACTAAAGTCTCATCTTAAGCCAGTTTCCTGCTGGTCTATTAAAGTGTTTTCTGTGTATGTATCTGTGTGTGTTTGTGTGCACAAGTGTGGATATGTTTTCCTTGCCTGGAAAATTCCATGGACAGAGGAGCTTGGTGGGCTATAGTCCATGGGGTTGCAAAGAGCTGGATACAACTGAGCATGCATGCAAGCTACATTAAAGGACAGACATACTCGATTAACTATTCCTACTTAAATAGTTTATAATCTTTGTAAACCCAATATGTTAAGAATTCAACCCATGACCACGTGTCCAGACTGTCCCCATTTATTTTTGCCTCCGTAAATTCATTATCATCCATTTGCTCCTGTGCCTAAAAGGCTGGAAATCTCTAACCATCTGCTTTTTCATCCCCAAGATTCAAGCCACCATCAAAGCCTTTAACATTTAAAATATCAGTGTGGTTTATATACTTTTCTCATCTTCATAGGTCTACCAAGTCAAGGGTTTCCACTGTGTTCCACCATAGCTCTGTCTCTTGCCTTGATTAAATCTATATCCACCCTGCAGCCAAAATAACTTTTGGAAAATGCAAATATGATTGTATATTTTCTGGTTTAAATTCCATCAAAGACTTCCCATTGCTCAAAGTCCTTATCACAGTCCCATGGCCCAGCAAGTCTAGACCTTGCTGCTGCTGCTGCTGCTGCTAAGTCACTTCAGTCATGTCCAACTCTGTGTGACCCCATAGACAGCAGCCCACCAGGCTCCCCCATCCCTGGGATTCTCCAGGCAAGAACACTGGAGTGGGTTGCCATTTCCTTCTCAAATGCATGAATGTGAAAAGTGAAAGTGAAGTCACTCAGTCGTGTCCCACTCCTAGTGACTCCATGAACAGCAGCCTTCCAGGCTCCTCCATCCATGGGATTTGCCAGGCAACTTACCACTAAAGTCTCATCTTAAGCCAGTTTCCTGCTGTTCTATTAAAGTGTTTTCTGCGTATGTATCTGTGTGTGTTTGTGTGCACAAGTGTGGATATGTTTGTGTACTTTATAGAATCATTATAGCAACAGCAGGGAATTATCATCTTTCCTTTCACATTAAATCTGTGTTGTTGCAACTGGTTGTGTCTCAATACCAGAGAAGCCTTAATGCCACTGAGAATTAACAACCATCCTTTGGTGGCCTGCCAGGATCCTCCAGGTTCATGATCCAGAAATAGCAGGGTCCAGCCCAGTGGTGCACAAGCCATATTAGCTTCCACTGTTCCCTGCACATCCTTCTAAGGAGCAACCTTCTTGCCTAGAGTGTTAGCTTTGGGAGAGCATTTATTAATCATTTCAATTGCAGTTCCTGGGCTGGTGCTTGTTGTCAGGGTTCAAGGGCTGTTTCTCAAATGTAATGGCCCTCAACCTGTGAAGAAATTCCCCTCCCCCACTCTTTAATATCCTGTCATAAGATTAATAGTTCCAACGTGATGTCACATGCAAACACCCTGATAAGATCTTACTTAATGAAAAGCAAGCAGAGACTTTCTTCTGAGAACATATGTCTTAGGAGAAATTCAAAGCAAATTGGAGATAGCATGTAAAATGTCTCAGGAAAAGAAAAAAGTTCGAAATGAGAACATTTATCATCATCATAGATTCATGTGGGCTGTCAAGACACAATAAAGATTTTAACTCATTTTGTCTCCGGCAGCCTTTTCCACAAGGACCTTCATTAACAATACTCCCTGCTTGACCTGTTTCTGTTCAGCCATATCTCCCATTGTGGAGGACAGGGTGTGAAATATATCTTTTCAAATGGATGTCATTGATTTTAATATACCTTTAATAATATTGCTGCTCAGTGTTTTAATTACTCATACTTTTTGGTACTTCCGCCCTCTGGCAATTTTATCTAATAAATCTGATAAGCACAGAAGACTCTGACACCCAGATATGAGATGTACAGTGCATACTGTGGGAGACCCTTTTCTTTATGGTAGATTCAGAAATGGGTCAAAGGTGTGCCTTCTGGACCCCAGTCACTCTAGCCTGCTGCCCACAGACGAAGGAGGCTTTTACATGCTCAGGTGCAACGGAACATTCTTCTCTGCTCTGTGGCAGCACCACCAGGAGAATCCTTGACTTACTACTATTCAAGCAACAGCTTCATTCTGCCATGAGCCAATCCTGCCCAGCTCATCTCAGTTGTAATGCAACACTCCTCTGTGCTTTACTCACCCTTAGCACTTACTGTTAATATTTAGCTTCTCATATTTTATTTGAAATAATTCTCTGTGCATACATTTTGCCCACTGATACAGACTGAACTGTCTCCCCCCAAAATTCATGTGTTGAAATCCTAACCACCCTTACTGCCCCACCTTAGAATGTGTTATTTGGAAATAAGGTTGTGACTGACGCAATTAGCTAAGTTAAAGTGAAAGTGAAAATCGCTCAGTCATGTCTGGCTCTTTGCAACCCATGGACCCATCGAACCCAGGTCTCGCACATTGCAGGAGGATTCTTTACCAGCTGAGCCACAAGGGAAGCTAAGTTAAGAGGAGATCATATTGGAGGAGTGAAAGTGAAAGTGTTAGTTGTTTAGTTGTGTCTGACTCTTTTAATGCCATGGATTGTAACCCACCAGGCTCCTTTGTCCATGGAATTCTGCAGGTAAGACTACTGGAGTGGGTTGCCATACTGGCCATACCCTTCTCCAGGGGATCTTCTCTGACCCAGGGATCAAGCCCAGGTCTCCTGCATTGAAGGAAGATTCCTTTACCATCTGAGCCACCATTATTGGAGGAGGACAGGACTTTCTTGTAGCTCAGACAGTAAAGAATCTGCCTGCAATGCAGAAGATCTGGTTTCCATCCCTGGGTGGGGAGGACCCTCTGGAGAAGGGAATGACAATCCACTCCAGTATTCTTGTCTGGAGAATCCCATGGAGGGCTACAGTCCATAGGGTCCCAAAGAGTTGGACATGACTGAGCGACTAACCCTTATACTATTAGGCTTTTAATCCAATATGATAGGGTTCCTTAATAAAAGGGAAAATTTGGACACAGACAGGTCCTGAGGGGAGATAATGTGAAGACACAGAAAGAACACCATTGACAAGTCAAGGAACACCTGAGACTTCTGGAAGCTAAGGGAGAGGCAAAGAACAGATTGTCTCTATGGACCATAGAAGGAAGGAATCACCCATGCAAACACCTTGCTTTCAGAACTTACCACTGGAACTGTGAGACAATAAACTTCTGTTGATTTAAGCTATCCAGTTTGTGGTCTTTTATTAACGTAAACCTAGTAAACTAATACATCCACCAATCTATGAATTTTTTAAGGACAAAGATCTAATATGATTCATGTTTGTATCGTCTAAAATAGCACCAACAAGATGTAGGTATTAAATAAATGGTTTAATGAACTTAATTATATGAGAAGTGAAGAACGACAGGGCACAAAGCTGATCCATTAGAGAGTAAAGACCGATGATGGCAAAGGAGACACTCGTCCATTACTGGGATAGATGGGGTGGGAGGAGATAATATCAAGGGACAGATATTTTATAGGGTTGGTTCAGGTCCACAGCCATGAACGGCAAGCAGTTGCCAAGCACATCTTGGAGGCAGGCAAGCAGATTCAAGGAAATCCTGCAAGGCTGATTGTTAGGATCCAATCTGCATTTATTCAGCTAGCTTAGTAGTAGTAGTAATAGTTGCTCAGTTGTGTCCAACTCTTTGCAACCTGGCAGGTTCCTCTGTCCATGGGGTTCTCTGGCAAGAATACTGGAGTGTGTTGCAATTCCCTTCTCCAGGGGATCTTCCTGACCCAGGGATTAAACCTGGGTGTCCCACATTGCAAGCAGATTCTTCACCATCTGAGCCACCAGGAAAGCCCATTTAGCTAGCTTACAATAGGACAAAAACTAAAAAACATACTGGTGTAACTCAGGGAAAACAGCGCTCTTGGTGATAAAAGTTCTTGCAAAAGCCAGAAGGCAATTACAGCAGAGACTATGGGGCATGGAAGAAAGGTTTGAAACTGAGCCACTGAGATTCTTCAGACTTTCTCAGATATGTGAGACCAACATAGGGAGTCTCTGGGAAGCCTGACAATAAACTGGTGCTGATCTGAAGCTTAAGATCTGATCCAGTTTGTGCTTGGGGGTCTGGAGAAAGACAGATTTGTCTCCTGGCGGTCTTTAAAAAGCCTTCATTTCTATATGGGATTATAACAGAGTTGCTTGAATCTGGGATAAAGTAGCTTGACACAGCCCATTTATTTTTGGTATCAGTTCATATCTAGTTGAAGTGAATAACCGTAACTGTTAAGCCAGCGACTGACTCAAGGAGAAGTTGCAAACTAGCTGCTCCGATTATGCAAGCAGCCTATGGGGGGTTTCTGTTAGGCCTGTATACTTGGCCCACTTTCCTTTTTTCAAATTTGAAATTAGTTGTCAAAATGACCACTCAGGAGTATTAGTTGAGGTGTTGCTGGCTGGGCCCCTGTCATCATTTATGGGCCTGATCCTGGACTTAGAGTTTGGCATGAAACAAACTGATTAAATCCTTCTAGTTTTCCTTAACACTTAAAAAATTCTTTTCAAGTAGGATATAGAATAATGTTGGCCTAAATTGCTTTCATTTACATATATCTAAATGCAAATTCTAGGACTGGATTCTAGAAAAAAATTCATAGCTGTCCTACTTGTAACAAACATTTGCAGTGTAAAAATGTCTAGATGAAAATAAAGCATGACTAAGCCAGATGGACGGTGAAATGACATAGCTAATAAGAGTTTAAAAAAAGTAATTGGTTTTATGATTTTGTACAGAACAAGTGACAATCATAGAAAACTTGAAAATATAGAAGGCGATAAAGAATAAAATCACCCACTATTCTTCGACCTAAAGAGAACAACTGTTGAGGTTTTCCTGTGTCTTTTCCCTACCTGGAATGCCATGTTTCTTTTAATCTTCAAATCAAATTTAATCTAAGATCTTACCAGCAGTGATGAAGGAAAAGCTTAATCATTAGTAACTCCTACACTGAATGGAAGCTGGGTGAAAAGATGTCTCTCCAAAAAGTATTATGTGATCTTTTGAAGTCTCAAGAACATTCTGGAGAAGGACTTTTTTTCTTCATTCCATATTGGTCACTATAGTTATCTAACCTTTTAAAGTCAGGTATAGGGATCCTTGACATGGCCTCCCAGTGCATGGTTTTTACTACTTAACCCCTTACCTTCTTCTTTCCCCCAATCCTTCTCCACTTGCTTGCACTATCCCTCCAACTCATATTACTGGTAGGCTGGGTATCACCATGGATATGGGGACTGATCTCCATTAGCTGGGGAACCTGGGGAAAAAACCCCACTGATGGGAGAAGCTCCCTATAACTCTGTCCAATTCTCTTGTTTCCAACTCTCCTCCTCCAAAAACACTTGCCTCCTGGCAACCATGCCCCAGAACCTGGCATAATCTCCTCCAGGAGACTGAATGCTGGGTGTGGGATATGCTGACTGGCAGGTCGCTTCTGTTTTTGGTGTTGTTGCTGTCGTTCAGCTGCTAAGTCACGGTCAACGCTTTGCAACCTCATGGACTGGCACACCAGGCTTCCTTCTCTTTTACTATCTCCTGGAGTTTGCTCAAATTCATATCCATTGAGTCAGTGATACTATCAAACCATCTCACCCTCTGATGCCTCCTTCTCCTTTTTCCTTCAATATTTCCCAGCATCAGGGTCTTTTCCAATGAGTCAACTCTTCACATTAGGTGACCAAAGTATTGGAGCTTCAGCAAAAGGCCCTCCAATGAATATTCAGGGTGGATTTCCTTTAGAATTGACTGGTTTGATCTCTTTGCTGTCCAAGGGGTTCATAAGAGTTTTCTCCAGCCCCACACTCGCACCAAATCTCAGGTGAGTTAACAGAGCACCGAGACTTGGTGATCTTTTGTAACTAGCCAGGAAAAAAAAAAAACACCCATCACAGGAGGATCAAAGGTGTGCCCTGAGAAGGCAGTTTCTTTCTCAGTTCTTAAATTGCACCCATTTCCTGTTGTTTGAAGAGTAAAGTTAATATGAAGAACTAGATTGTGATGTAAATGAATGTGAAAATGTTTCACCTACTTTTGGCTCTATTCACATTTTTTATACAACCTTAAAAGAAAGTGGACTTCAAAAAATGAATTTCTTACTAAATTTTTCTGTTATCTATTTGATATAATTATGATCATACCGTATATATGATTCCAAGAATTTGATCACTTTATTTATAAGGATGCATTTGTCATTGTTGTTAAAACCTCTAACCAAATATAATTAAGAGTTGCATAGGTTTTAAACATGAACATGCATTGGTTCGGGTTTCCCTGGTAGCTCATCTGGTAAAGAATCTGCCTGCAGTGAAGGAGACCCTGGTTTGATTCCTGGGTCAGGATGATCCCCTGGAGAAGGGATAGGCTACCCACTCCAGTATTCTTGGTCTTCCCTGGTGGCTCAGACAGTAAAGAATCGGCTTGCAACAGGGAGACCTGGGTTCGATCCCTGGCTTGAGAAGATTCCCTAGAGGAGTGCACAGCAACCTACTCCAGTATTCTTGCCTGGAGAATCCCCAGGGACAGAGGAGCCTAGAGTCCCTGGGTTGCAAAGACTTGGACACAACTGAGTGACTAAGCACAGCACAGCTGCATACATAGGCTCGGAGATAAAGAATCCACCTGCCAATGCAGGAGATACAAGAGACGCAGTTTTGACTTCTGGATTGGGAAGATCCACTGGAGTAGGAAATGACAACCCACTCCAGTATTTTTGCCCGGAAAATTCCATAGACAGAGTACCCTGGCTGGTTAAAGCGTATGGGGTTGCAAAAGAGTCAGACAGGACTGCACAACTGCGCATGTGTGCATCAACACACATGACATTGAGGAGGAGGAGGAAATGTAGGAGGAAAGAGATGAAGCAATGCCACCGGACTGTCTGGATTTCAGTCCGAGTTCTGGCAATTATCACCAGCATAATCTAGGGTAAATTTATTAACCTCACTGAGCCTTACAGCCTCATCTGTAAATTGGGGGCTGATAACACTACATATCTCTGTTGCCAT
This sequence comes from Neotragus moschatus, assembly GCA_006410615.1. Taxonomy (NCBI): domain Eukaryota; kingdom Metazoa; phylum Chordata; class Mammalia; order Artiodactyla; family Bovidae; genus Neotragus; species Neotragus moschatus. The sequence goes on along the minus strand of SJYA01000034.1, from coordinate 283,785 downwards.
CAACATTCAGTTCAGTTCAGTTCGGTCGCTCATTGTGTCTGACTCTTTGTGACCCCATGAATCACAGCACACCATGCCTCCCTGTCCATCATTGAATGAGTCAAAATATGTAAAGCCTTAGGAAAATCGTTATGAACACTGGGGCAATACTATTATTTCAGTACATTGTCATGTTGTGTCATCCACAGCCATGCCTCTGTTTGAATTTCAGCTCTATTATCTGTCATCTGTGACCTTGGGCAAATCATTTAACTTCTCTGAACTTCAGCTTTCTTGTCTGTAGAACAAAGAGTAGCACATCTCTTCAGGATTATTGTATTGATCAAATACAAAATTAAGGTGGATTCCCTCTCAAAAGTCCTGGCATAAATTAGATGCTCAATATATAATAACCTAATCTTTTTATATCCCCTGTGCCTAAAACATAGTCTTCTGAGTAGTAAGTGCTCAAAAATATGTGCTGAATATCTGCTTACTAATCAAGGAGCTGGGCCACAATGTAGTTATGTTGATGTAAGTATAAAAGACCCAGAATGGTCTTAGTGGTACACACTAATTTGATTATAGAAAACGTCTGTGTGGAATGAGATTGGGGAGAGTTAATGGGGTTTCACCTTTACTTAGCGAGTTTACAAAAAATAAATTCAGGTTTTAATTTTATTTTTTTAACTATTTAAAAATAATAAAACTGGGGGGTAAAAGGTAACAATAGGGTCTTGTAGTATTCTGGGGTGGATGGTCTCAATGATACAAGTAGCATGAGAGAAGAAGCAGGGTGGCATATATTTTCCAGATCTTTCCAAGAGGCTTCATATCTCACTCCCTTCTGACCTTTCCTTTGTAGATTTCCCTGAATCAACAGCCTATTCAATAGAGTCAGACTTGTATTTTTTTTCTGAAATGAGTAGTTTTCATATAATACAAAAGATTTTCTTATAAATTGGGCCAAAACCTTTTTTAAAGATTATTTTTACATTACTATTCAAAGGACACAGATTCACCTTAAAGTAATATTTTGTTTTGACACACTCCCCTCCAGGTGAAATGTTTTTTATTGTAATACATTTCATTAAAAACCTCTTCATGTTGAAGTGGTAAAATTTGCCTTGAGTTTCTATGGACAAAGAACATAGCTTCATTGGCTAGTTCATGAATTTCCCAGGATTTGACATTTTCTCTGTGTGCTCTTGTTAATGGCCTCATCCATACGTGGACCTGGTAGCAAGGTGATTGGTGGATTCACTTTGGGTTGAGATATGGTAACCAGTCTCCAAGCACCATTTGGCAGCAGCTGTTCACAGAGGAAGACACTGTGCCCAAAGCAGGATGTGATATCCATAGCAGGGGTTGACATTTCACCTGTCAGTACATGGATGGTATGAGTTGGCCATTGGGTATACTTAGGAACCAGTTCAGACTAGTTTGGAGTTCAGTCTATCTCTTCTATCTTGTACCTCATTTCTTTCTGTAGAAGAACTGCCATTTGGCTCGAAGTATATTTGAAACTGTGGCCTAAAGTCTGGAGAGTTCACATATTCCAAAGAAAGAAGAGACCTTCACGCACCAAGCTAACAAGAAGACCTCTGGTCTTTGGCAAAGTGTCTTATGGGTCCAAGATTTCAGAGAGAATGGTACAAGTTAGAGCACATGCCATGATATCAAAATCAGAAAGAAAGGGAGAGATGGGCTTCATGGAACAGATCTTGGACAAGAAAAACATTTAAATGACAAAGCCAACTCACACAAATTTGCAGGTAGGTAAAAATGCCACCTAATTGTCTTCTGTCCCTTCCGAGTGGTTTTGCTCCCTCTAAAGCTTTGTTATGCATTGGAGAAGGAAATGGCAACCCACTCCAGTGTTCTTGCCTGGAGAATCCCAGGGACGGCGAAGCCTGGTGAGCTGCCCTCTATGGGACTGCACAGAGTCAGACACAACTGAAGTGACTTAGCAGCAGCAGTGAAAGCTTTGTTATAGTGAAGAGTGCACAGGACTGGAGATCAAGCAGACATTGGTTTGAATCCTGGCATTTTCATTTACTAGAGGTCTAACTTTGGCTATATTCTTTATTCTAGAAGACCCTCAGCTTCCTCATCTGTAAAAGGGAGATTGAAATATCTATGTCACAGGAATATGCAGAAAGAATCATGGCATGAAGCCATTAGCTTTCGGTAGACATTTAATATTAATAACATGGCTGCAAGCAGCTTTCATGTACAGGGTCTGCCTAGTTCTAGGCAGGTCTAAATAGGATTTGCCTAGTTCTAGGCCCTCAACAAACTGAGGTCTGCAAGCTGTCAATGGACTTTTTGATTTAATAACAGAATTGAGGTAGTATTTTTCATAGGTATAATAGTTTAATAAAAGACAGTTTTCTCAAAACAAAAAGATAGTTTTCTCATTAATTTAAAAAATTTGAGCAGGTTGAATCACAATGAAATACAATTTCACACCCACTACCATGGCTACAACTAAAACAATGGAAACAAATGTTAGCTATAGTGTAGAGAAATTAGAGAATCCCATGGACAGCAGAGCCTGGTAAGCTACAGTCCATGGGGTCACAAAGAGTCAGACACGACTGAGCAACTAACACACACATACAGAGAAACTGTAACCCTTGTACATTGAAGGTAGATTATATTGTTTTTAATTTTAAAAATTTAGTAGGTTACCCATTTACATGGTTCAAATATAAAAGCAGTAAAGACCGATAATTCTTACTCTTTTCCCTGATCTCATCTCTCTTGTTCTTTTCCATAGCTAACCACTGTTATTAATTTCTTAAGTATCCTCTCAGTATGGGCTTCTCTGGTGGCTCAGTGGTAAAGAATCTACCTGCAATGAAAAGATCCAGGTTCAATCTCTTGGTTGGGAAGATCTGGAGAAGGGAATGGCAACTCTCTCCAGTATTCTTGCCTGGAGAATTCCATGGACAGAGGAGCCTGGCAGGCTTTAGTCCATGGGGTCATAAAGACTTGGACACAACTGAGTGACTGAACAAACACAGACACAAGCATGCATTCTATCAGTATATCTACACAAATGCCAAGCAAGAATAGAGTTTTCTATTCCCTCTTCCCACTTACATGTATATTACTATATATTCACTGTTCTGTGTCATTTATCCACTTTAAAATACAAACTAGTGATATTGACATACCAGCATATAATGAACTGCCCCATTCTTTTATACTCCTGTATAATATTCTATCATGCTAATATGCCATAGTTAATTCAACCAGTTCCTTCTTGACAGAACATGAGTTGTTTCGAACTCGTGATATTTAGAGTTTTTCAATGTATAACTTTATATATTTTTCATTCATATGTGCAATTTTTACTATAGAATCAGTTCCCAAGGTTGGGATTGTGAAAACCAAAGGATGATTGGACTTATAAGTTTGATTGTTGTTGTTGTTTAGTGCCTAAGTCATGTCCAACTGTTTTAAGACCCCACGGATGTAGCCCCTAAAGCTCCTCTGTCCATGGAGTTTCCCAGGCAAGAATACTAGAGTGAGTTGCCATCTCCTTCTCCAGAGGATCTTTCTGACCCAGGGATCGAACCTACATCCTCTGCATTGGCAGACAGATTCTTTACCACTGAGCTACCTAATTCTCCTTTGCCAGGATGGTACCCATGAACAAAGCTATGAGGATTCCTGTTTGTTCAGAGTCACCAAAAATATGTGTTAAATTGTGGTTTTGCTAATCTTATTAGTAAAAAAATAGTATCTGAGTATATATATATATCTTAATTTACATTACCCTTATAAGAACAGTTTGGCATCTTTTTATATATTTAGAGGTCATTTATATTTCTTTTTCTATTGATCAAATAGTTTTCAGAATACAAAGGAATGAAAGACTAATAGGAGTTTGTCAGACAGAGGCAAGTATAAAGTCTGTCTAATTCTATCCACATTCCCCTGATATGCGTACCTGCTTTCAGATATGGTGGGAGTGGGCAGAAAACACATTGTTTTTGGCTGGAGGGGGATGAGGTCTGGGGGAGAAGACAGTCTGCCCTCTAAGTGCACTGGGTCNGTCAGACAGAGGCAAGTATAAAGTCTGTCTAATTCTATCCACATTCCCCTGATATGCGTACCTGCTTTCAGATATGGTGGGAGTGGGCAGAAAACACATTGTTTTTGGCTGGAGGGGGATGAGGTCTGGGGGAGAAGACAGTCTGCCCTCTAAGTGCACTGGGTCACAATTAGTATGAAAAGTGAGCTTTGAGTCAATAAGTCTAATAAAACCACTTTGTCTAATGTCCTACCAACCTTTTCATGCAATTTCCAAAGAGCTGCCTGTGAAAATCTCCTCAAGAAAGATGATCACCTGAGTTTGCAGATTTCATACTATATAGCTCCACAGTTTCTTGGGAGAAACCACAAAGCCATTCAATCATTCCCTTTGAGATGAGAATAAATAACAACAATGCCACATAAATAGCATCAGTTGGCTGTGGGGGCAAGCTGTCATTTCCAGGAGAAGGATGTGGTTTTATATCCAAGGGTGTACAGCATATAATCATATTAAAAAATCCCAAAGATAGCAGAAATTCAAATGGGTCTGTTTTGTCATTAAGCAGCCTGCAGGTGTTCCATTTAGATCAGATGCTACATTTATGAATCAGAAGGAAAGAAGTGGGTTTTTGCTTAATTCACTGAATCTCAGAAGAAACTGAATTTTTTTCCCCATACAAACTGGAATTTGCCTTAGACAAGCTTGACATGTTGCTGGCCTGTGGTCTAACTTTGTCTGAGACTGTCACTCCACTCTTCCAAAGTTGCCGGGATCAGAGGCCAGAAGGAAAAATAATGGGTCTTTTCTAAGACTCCTGGGTGATATCTTCCCCACAGTCTGTCCTGATGTGTCACTGAAAGTGTCCATGGGACTAAGGTCAGAAAAGAAAACAAATAAACAAACAAGCAAAAAAAAAAGGCACAATTGAGTCCAGAAGTGGCTTTTGGTAAGATAAAATAACCAGAGGACATGATGGGTTCAGGACCTCTATAACCCACCTGGGCTGGATCAGCATTTCTAAGTTTTTAACCAAGAAATATTGATTTATGTTTATTATGCTTTATGGCACTTTAGAGCAATTTATAACACTTACATTAAGCAATGGATGGGCTGGGAGAAAAGCCAACATGGGCATGAAAAAAGATGAAGTGCTGTCAGGAATAGCAACTTTCAAGTATCAGGTGCAATTTCTTGCTTTTGCATCTTATCTGAACTATTTAACATAAAGCAAGAAGATAATTATTGATTTTTAGGTTACACAAACAAAAAAAATGAAAGAAGTTGAATAAACCTAAAGGAATTCTTAAAATGCATAGCATATATACATATATCCTGAATTATTACAAGTAAAAAACAAAAATAAAGCCCTTCTCTATAGTCTCATTTTAAAAACACACTTAAGTAATGCCATTATGTAAAGTAAAGAAAACAAACAGTACCTATAAAATATGACTATTTTAAATAGGAGTTATTTTAATAAAATGCAAACAATGCAGTGAAATACTATGGATATTTGCCAGAATAGTCTCTTTTCTTCTCTAATGAACTTTGATGAATCAGGAAAGACTTCAGAGACCAAAGACACTTTTCTTGTATGTGTCCCACAAGAGCAGTTCCAAGATTTAGCATCATGTAAACAAATGAAAGTATGCAAAGTAGTCTCAAGGGACCATAGTAATGGGTATTGAAAAATAGAGTTTTACAGATGTAGAAGTTGTTCATTCTTTTCATGATTATCGATTAGAATTATCAATAGTTATTGTAAGGAAACACTTTCAGAGCTAGAAAGTTGCCAAAAACATTTAATCTAATTAATTATTGTTATCATTAGCAATTTTAAGTAGTGAAACATTTGCTTGGGTATATTACACATCTTAAAAACACAGCCCTGGTTCAAAGAAGACCCCAGGCTAAGTAAGAATAAAATAGAAGTTGGGAGTGAGGTGGGTCACAGTGAAATTTGGGGAATATATACAATTTTCAATAATTTTAATTTGGAATTTTTCCTTTAGGAGAACCTCTATGATTCTGTGAAGTCTTAGAGGCATCACAGAATTGAATTTTGAGTTTGCAAAGGCTCAAGTAAAGTGATTTGATGATATAAGGAGAGGTAGTTCTAAGAAAATGAGGAAAACATCAGATAGAAAGTTTGAGTTGGGTGGATGAGAGATAGAATAAAGAATCACTGATAAAATTGATACTAATAGCAGCAAGTAGCTATGATTTTAGCAAAGTGATACTAGCATGGAACACTGAAGACAAGATTAGATATGACTTTGTTACTTATGAAAAAAACAAACAAAATGTTTAGAAGGGAGAAAGTTGAGTATAAGGATAAAGGGAAAAATATGAAAGAGTAGACCTTGATAGAAATCCGTTCAGTTTGATTTTGTGAAAATCTGATGCCTAACAGGGAAATAAGTGTGCCCAAGAAGGAATGTGTATGTGTATGTTAGCTGCTCAATTGTGTCTGTATCTTTGTGACCCCATGGACTGTATGTAGCCCACCAGGCTCCCTTGTCCATGGGATTCTCCAGCGAGAACACTGGAGTGGGTGGCCGTTTCCTTCTCCAAAGGAGGAATATGTTTCCCAGTTATCTAACATTCTGACCTTTCTCATTCCAATAACAATGCCAAATTCCACTTACTGGTTTGTACTGTAGAATTTAGGTAGGCAGTCAGGGCCTTCAAAATGTGGTCCTAATATAAAGCTCCAGTGACATTTTCCCAAAGTCCCCACTGTTCCAGTCAATCTATTTCGTATGTTCTCAAAACATGCAGAGGCCCCCACTTATGGTGGAGTGTATTCATTGATTATTAATGAATTCTTGGGTACTTCATTCAGTTGTCATCCCTCCCATTCCTCCCTTAGTCTCTGGAACCCTAGCACTTCCTCTCACATGGATTCTCTTTTTTAGGGTCCTGCTGTTCTTTAAGCAGCCCTCTTGGGTAAGATTCTTTCAGAATGGCTCAAGGTCAGCTGCATGTGCCCCATGGGGAAATGGAGCCTGTTGGGGAAAGTCCCAGTTCCCTCCCAGCACTCCCCTTGCTCTGACACCCAGTTGGTAGCTTTAGTTCATTCTGTTGCCTTTAAATTTCTTAAGGTTGTATCTGCCCTCATTTCTCATTCTTATGCTCTCTCCAATTCCCAGAATACAAACCAAGCTGTCCACTCAAAACTCAGACTAGGNTGTTGGGGAAAGTCCCAGTTCCCTCCCAGCACTCCCCTTGCTCTGACACCCAGTTGGTAGCTTTAGTTCATTCTGTTGCCTTTAAATTTCTTAAGGTTGTATCTGCCCTCATTTCTCATTCCTATGCTCTCTCCAGTTCCCAGAATACAAACCAAGCTGTCCACTCAAAACTCAGACTAGGCTTGAGAAGGTGGAGTGGAGCACTCTGATTACCCCTTCTTCTTCAACTATTCTCTTTTCCTGGCTGCTATGGCAATTCCCTCAGCGGGCAGAATCAGTTTCACACTCTTAGTATGTTCTTTGCCACGTGAGGGGGAGGTCTGTCCCCCTCACCTCACTTGGGCATATTTACTTTCAGCTTTTGGTGCTTCAGACAAAGCCAAGTTTAATGTTCTGTTACACTTAAATATTTAAGTGTATTTAATGTCTTGTTCTTACATAATATTAGAAGCAGAATGTCTCTTTGGTATTCTCTCATATTTTTCTGAGGAATTTCTTATCATGTCAGTCATACTTTCTTGAATTAAACATACTTACTGGTGTTGATACTGAATATTCATTGGAAAGACTGATGCTGAAGCTGAAGCTCCAATACTTTGGCCACCTAGTGTGAAAAGCTGACTCATTGGAAAAGACCCTGATGCTGGGAAAGACTGAGGGCAGAAGAAGGGGATGACAGAGGATGAAATGGTTGGATGGTATCATCTACTCAATGGACATGAGTTTGAGCAAGCCCTGGGAGATAATGAAGGACAGGGAAGTCTGGCAAACACTTCATTTTCAGTGTTAACTTCTAGGATAGTTTCAGAATTTTGTGCTGTAAAATGATGACTGGATAGTCAATAGGAAGAAAATGGCAGAAATTACTTCATTAACTGAACCTAGGGATAAGTGGTGATNTGAAGGAGATCAACCCTGAGATTTCTTTGGAAGGAATGATGCTAAAGCTCAAACTCCAATACTGTGGCTACCTCATGCAAAGAGTTGACTCATTGGAAAAGACTCTGATGCTGGGAGGGATTGGGGGCAGGAGGAGAAGGGGACAACAGAGGATGAAATGGCTGGATGACATCACTGACTTGACGGACGTGAGTTTGAGTGAACTCTGTGAGTTGGTGATGGACAGAGAGGCCTGGCGTGCTGCAATCATGGAGTTGCAAAGAGTCGGGCATGACTGAGCAACTGAACTGAACTGATGTGGGTTTTTATTAACAATCACTTAATTTTGGCTGGACTAAAGATACTCTCAAAAGAAAGATAACTTGTAAAATTTAAGAAAGAAGAAAGAAAATTTTCATTTTGGCGGCTAACTGGCAGAAATTGGGCAGAATATGTCAGGAGACCACTATTCTGGTCTCCTCTGCACTATGACTTATTGATTACCTTAGTTGGGTGAACAATTACCCTATCATGGGATGTGTTCCTCTGTCTTTAAAGTGGGGAAAATAATAATATATGGACATTTCACATAGAACTCAACTAATATTTACTGACATCTATGATGTGCAAAACTCTATTAATGCTGGTCTTAGATGGACCAGGGAATACTGGAGAGGTTCAATGCTGAGCATATATTGCAACGGATGTCATCAGTGGTGTGCTAAACTATAAAGAAAATGTTACTCAAGTTTGGTCATTTAAGACATATTGGTTTGGCCAAAAAGTCCATTCTAATTTTGGCAAGAAAGCATGCTATCTTTATGAATCTACCCACTCAAAATAAGATTATAAATGTCACATTACTTCAGTCAGTATTTTTCTGGTATATCATGATGAAAAAGTTATAATCATTTAATTATTAATTTCTCACAAGAAGCATCCATCAGATCCAGAAAACTGTCTCCTATAGGGAATAAACTTGAGCTAGATCATCAACAAGCAGTAGGAAAAGTCAATACTTTTGTATGCCTAATATGTCTTGGTCTGTAGCACACATGATGTAAAGTTCACAGTGACTCTGCAAGGCAAGTGTAGTTACCCTTCTCCTACAGATTAAGTAACTGAGGCTCAGAGAGGTAATTTAAAAGGCTTCAGGTTCAGAGCCAGTGAGGTGGTAAAGTGAGATTCAAGTTTATATCATGACCCATCACCCATGCTTTTTCTGCTGGACTATTTCCAGCCTCAGAATTCCTGGCCTCCAGCCCTTCTTAAGACTGGTTCAGGCCGCCTCTAGATGAGAAGATAATGTGTGAAGACACTGAATGCTTACTTGGAGATTTTAGTCCTCTTCAGTAAGAATCAATTTATCAAAAACTGGAGCAAGCTCAAAAGTTCCATTTTTGGATGATACTAGTGCAATCACCAGGAGTGGCTCCTCCTGCAATACTAATAACTGCCGAAGTAGTAAAGCCCTCTGCTTCTGATTGCCAGTGTTTCTTTGGAATGATATTCCATCCTGCATTCATTAAAAGGTCACGTGACTTCTCTTCTGACCTCTGACACTGAGTTCTGACCTTTCCATGGACTGTTTGGGGACCACCTCCTGGCACTGAGCATATTTCCTGCACTATTCTATGTTCTCTGGCTCTTAAGAAAAGATAGTGTAATTCCCTTTGTAAAACCTAAGAAATCAAACTGTCTGGTTATTCACTCTGTCCTAAAATATCATACATGTTTTTAGTGTGACAGAAGTGTGTCTGGTGATGAGAAGCCAAACATAGCCTGCAAAACCTCCTGTAAGAATCTGGAGGAAAACTGAAACCTGGGAGCAATCTGGGAAGCCAAGTTTGTGACCATAAACCTATTATGCCACTTGATAGGAACTGAGCACCTTCTCAGAGACAGTGCTAAACAGAAACCTGGGGTTGACAGGAGGCCAGCCAGACTATTCAAAGCCTTACATTTCCTGAAGGCCTTCCAGATGAATCCCAGCCATTATATCACAGTCTCTTGGGATCTCCATGTTTAGGTACTTTCCTTAAAAAACACTGCCATCTGCCTATGTGTGAGTGCATGCTAAGTCGCTTCAGTCATGTCCAACTCTTTGTAACACTATGTACCGTAGTCAGCCAGGCTCCTCTGTCCACAGGCTTCTCTAGGCAAGAATGCTGGAGTGGGTTGCTGTGCCCTCCCCAGGGGATCTTCCCAACCCAAAGATCAAACCCTCATCTCTTCTGTCTTCTGCACTGGCAGGCAAGTTCTTTACCACTAGTGCTACCTGGGAACCCCCATATTTTATCTGTTTCTTGCTGGGGTCCATTTAGTATGCATTTCCTCATATCTCGGCATCAATTGAAGTTTTTGAAAATAGATTACCTGGTGTTTTATCCTTCTCTACAGCACCTCCCCTTGTCAAGAACCCCCTCCTTAAGCACGGTCCAGACTCCCATTATTTGTTAGTTGAAGGAGGCTGATCTGTGATGCCAGAGGCCAACCAAAGCCTCAGGTATTTTTTCCCCTTTGTAGCCCAAGTGACTGGGTCTTTAGGCTTCCACACTTTTGCTCACCACCAGACAAAGGTAATCTGGCGAGGGTGGGCCCTTAAGCAAACAGGCTACACTTTGTAGCTGAGCTTGGTTCTGACAGGGCTACCAACTGGAGTTTCCCTGCTCATAATCTGCCCTGAAGCTGGGCACGTCTTTTCTTGAAAGAGAATCAGGGTGGTACATCTGAGCGACTACCACTCCCCATATCACCCCATAACATGTACTCTTTTTTACCACACAAGAATGAATGCCTACTGAAATTTCACCTTTCAGACATTCATTTTAAAGCAAATATATCTGAGAAATAACCCTTAAGTTGGGCTTCCCAGGTGGGACTAGTGGTAAAGAACTAGCCTGCCAGTGCAGGAGATGCAAGGCACTTGGGTTCGATCCCTGGGTTGGGAAGATCTGCTGGAGGAGGCATGGCAACCCACTCCAGTATTCTTATCTGGAGAATCCTTTGGACAGAGGAGCCTGGCGGGCTACAGTCCATGGGATTGCAAAGAGTTAGACAGGATTGAAGCCACTTAGCATGCATGCATGCGTGCAACCCTCACGTTGTTACAATCTATTGATTTCCTAGCAAAACAGCTTTATACCCTTCCCCTAAAAAGTTTTAGAAAGGATCAAGTATGCCTGAGACATAGGAGTTAAGGATCATGGTGAAACTAGAACTCAATTCCTCCTCCAAGCTCTTCCCCTGACCTTCTCTCACCCAAGCATTTGAGAGTTGTTAGACAGAGGAGCCTGGTGGGCTACAGTCCACAGGGTCACAAAGAGTCAGACATGACTGAGCAACTAACACAGAACGCACAGGAATTCTTCCCAGATGGCTCAGCAGTAAAGAATCCACCTGTCAATGCAGGAGACGCAGGATCGATGCCTGGGTTGGGAAGATCCCCTAGAGAAGGAAATGGCACCCCACTCCAGTATTCTTGCCTGGAGAATCCCATGGACAGAGGAGCCTGGCGGGCTACAGTCCATGGGGTCACAAAGAGTTGAACACGGCTGAGCGACTAAACAAGGGACTCTGCCAGCACAGAGTATGTCTCTTTAATGTACAAAATGGTGCCTGCAGCCTGAAAGAATCATTTATTTGCCTTCTCTCGTAAACAGAATAGAGCTGTGGTGGCAGGGGATTGAGCTCATTGCTATGCGTGCATAGACTGTGAGGAATAATGGTTTACTAGTGTGGGAAAAACACAAAACAAGCAGTCTCCAACCTCCCTAAATCTTATTTCTTCATCGCTCAGGTGGGGATAATGAATCCTGGTTGCTTATTTCCCAGCGTGGCTGTGAAAGTTTAAGAAAAGCCAGTGGAGTGTACAGTATATTCTTATTTAACAACAGTCAAGCACTTATTTTAGAACTTCCTCTAGACCTAGTAATAATTAAAATATTAAAGAACCGAAACTGCTTGAGTTTCAACCACTCTGGATGGAATCCAGCTGTAAATTCTGATCTAGCTGTACCATCAGCCTCTTCTGGGTGAAAACTAGACTTACCTTCAGGGTAAAAACCACTTCCCAAATCCTCCACACATGCACCTTCATGGATATAACATTGACTAGAATGTGTTTATCTTATTTATTTTTTTAATTGGAGCAAAATTGCTCTACAATGTTGTATCATTTTCTGCCACACAGCAACACAAGTCAGCCATAAAATTACACATATAACACCTCCTTCTTAAGCCTCCCTCCCTTCCCCCCATCCCACCCCTCTCAGTTCAGTTCAGTTCAGTTCAGTTGCTCAGTCGTGTCCGACTCTTTGCAACCCCATGAATTGCAGCACGCCAGGCCTCCCTGTCCATCACCAGCTCCCGGAGTTCACTCAGACTTACGTCCATGAAGCCAGTGATGCCATCCAGCCATCTCATCCTCTGTCATCCCCTTCTCCTCCTGCCCCCAACCCCTCCCAGCATCAGAGTCTTTTCCAATGAGTCAGCTCTTCGCATGAGGTGGTCAAAGCACCAGAGTTTCAGCTTCAGCATCATTCCCTCCAAAGAAATCCTAGGGCTGATCTCCTCTAGGATGGACTGATTGGATCTCCTTGCAGTCCAAGGGACTCTCAAGAGTCTTCTCCAACACCACAGTTCAAAAGCATCAATTCTTCAGTACTCAGCCTTCTTCACAGTCCAGGTCTCATGTCCATACATGACTACTGGAAAAACCATAGCCTTGACTAGATGGACCTTTGTTGGCAAAGTAATGTCTCTTCTTTTCAATATGCTCTCTAGGTTGGTCATAACTTTTCTTCCAAGGAGTAAATGTCTTTTAATTTAGGTCATCACAAAGCACCAGGCTGGGCTCCCTGTGTTGCATAGCAACTTCTCACCAGCTATCTATTTTACAAGGTAGTCGAGAAGGAATGGCAACCCACTCCAGTGTTCTTGCCTGGAGAATCCAAGGGACAGGGGAGCCTGGTGGGCTGCCATCTATGGGGTCGCACAGAGTCGAACACAACTGAAGCAACTTAGCAGCAGCAGGCTTAGAAATTACTTTGGACTCTTGTTCAGGAATGCTTTGTGTTTTCCTATTGGATTTATTTGATAAAGAGAATTCCTGTTTATCAGGTTTTGAATAAATGATGTTTCTCCTGGGACTGCCAGTCCCATTTTCTATGGCGCATTGGATATACATCAGATACTTACAAAGTTTAAAATTATTTTTAGGACATAAATATTTAGACCAAAAGAAAAAACGGTGCTCAAAGAAAGATAACAATGACAACAAAAGCAAGAACAATGGCGACGAAGCAGCATGGCGAATGTAAAGCAGGTGGCAAAGAGGACTGGCAGTAAACTAACACAGGGCCCAGGAGTCTCGAGAGGGATTCAGACTACCGGCACTAAACGTTGATTCTTCAGTAATTACGGAGCTCAGTGACCTGAGAAAGGATCGGCAGTGAGCAAGCTTACCTCAGTCATGCTTCCCACCCTGTGCTCATGCCAGCTGGGGGCCCTGGGCCGGCTTCAGTTCTCGCAAGAATCTCACACCAGTGTAAACATTTACATAACACAGGCTATTTATCTTGGCTCCAGAAAGATGCAAGCATCTTTCAGAGTTCACATGGCATCAAAAACATGTTTAAACTTGGGCTATCACTGTCCTAAACTTACCCCAGAGTGATGCATTGGTGGTGATTCAGGATTTTCTTTTTGTACTAATGATCCCCCACTCCTATTGGGGGCAGGAGGAGAAGGGGACGACTGAGCACGAGATGGCTGGATGGCATCACTGACTTGACGGGCGTGAGTCTGAGTGAACTCCGGGAGTTGCTGATGGACAGGGAGGCCTGGCGTGCTGCGATTCATGGGGTTGCAAAGAGTCGGACACGACTGAGCGACTGAACTGAACTGAACTGAACATATCATTCACTCTTTTATATTTTGTTGAATAGGAAGTAGAATGCGTAGGAGGTATAACTCACAGATCAGAATTCTGATTGTGCACACGCGTGCTAAGTCGCTTCAGTTGTATCCAACTCTTTGCGACCCCATGGACTGTAGTCTGCCAAGCTCCTCTGTCCATGGAATTCTCCAGGCAAGAACACCGGAGTGGTTTGCCATTCCCTTATCCAGGGGCTCTTCCTGACCCAGGGATCGAACCCAGGTCTCCTGCATTGCGGGCGGAATCTTTACTGTCTGAGCCACAAAGGAAGCCCAATCAGAATTTACAGCTGGATTTCATTCAGAGTGGTTGAAACCCAGGCAGTTTTGGTTAATATTTTAATCGCTACTAGGACTAAAGAAAATTCTAAAATAAGTGTCTGACTGTTGTTAAACAATATACTGTACAGTCCATTCAAAGGGCAGGTCTGGATATATGCATCCTTAATCATAGCTCGATAGTGCCAAGGGCTGACCTGCAGGGAATTATCATCATGCTGTCCTTCCTGTAAAAAAAGTGATGTTAATGACCAGCTGGCAGTAGGGCCTAGGTAGTGACTTGTTTTTTCAAGGGTGCTGGGTTCTGCTACTCTCTCCTGACCTCTCAATGAGAGCAATGAAAGAAGAGGCCAAAGTGCAGCTACAGAAAGAAAATGCATTGCTCTGGCCTCATTAACACCGAACTCAAACCAAGTGAGTCAAACAGCTTAGAGAAACAATTCCCTTTCCAACTCCCAGGTAAGGTGAATCTGTGAAAATTGCCTGTGGACTTGGTGCCAAATTAGGTAAACAATAAAAACAGAGAGCTGGTTTCTCATCCCTGAAAGATGAAAAGTCTCAAATTGAGGGGGAAGGAGGAAAGTCAATTTTTAAAAAGTAATCTCCAAATTTAAATGTATAAAAATTGAGTGAATGTGATATTGAATATGTAGATAAAATTGCTGTAACCATCAGTAAAATTTTTCAACTCTAAAAATTGTATGATTCTAAAAAAGTCTGTGCAAAGATATATTTTCTTTCTGAAACCTGTAGTCCCCCCCTTTATGTAGAAAAGATGTTTCCTTCCGCTTTAGACATAGTCATTCATCTTTCATTGATTCATTCCCCAGACATTTATGGAGCAGGACATTGTTAGTGTGTGAAAATAAGTAAATTGTACCTGTTTTCTTGTCCTCAAGGAACTTACCAGGGAAACAAGAAATAGGTCGTTAATTAACTCATCAATATGCCTTATGGAAAGTTTAACAAATGGACACACATTCTTTAGTTTATCAACACACAAGCATGAAATGTCACAAAGAATTGTGAAGCATCAGGCTCAGTCTTCATCTCCAGCACAGACTGAACATGTTTCTTTCAGAATGATGAGATATTTCCATGGTGTGTTTTTATGAATGTAGCTTATCTCGACGTAACTTTCCTTAACACCTACCTGTGAGCTAAGTCACTTCACTCGTGTCTGACTCTTTGCAACCTACAGATCTATGGACTATATATAGATCTATGGCTCCTCTGTCTATGGAATTCTCCAGGCGAGAATACTGGGGTGGGAGGCGTGCCCTCCTCCAGAGTATCTTCCCCACCCAGGGATAGAATCCACATCTCTTAGATCTCCTGCTTCGGCAGGCGGATTCTTTACCACTAGCACCACTTGGGAAGCCCCTTGACACCTATAAATGTTCCATAATAAGGATTAACACCACAATCAAAAGTATAATTTTCTTTTATGGTAGAGTCTATACTATAATCAATAGAGCGTAGAATGGCTTGTCACTTAGAAAATATGTAAGTCATGGTTGTTGTTGTTTAGGCTCTCAGTCACGTCTGACTCTTTGTGACCCCATGGACTGCAGCCCGCCAGGCTCCTCTGTCCATGGGATTTCCCAGGCAAGGATACTGGAGTGGGTTGCCATTACCTTCTCCAGTGTATCTTTCTGATCCAGGGATCAAACCTACATCTCCTACATTAGCAGGAGGATTCTTTACTGTTGAGCCACCAGGGAAGACCCTTATGGGGATTTAAAACAATATGCCTTGGTCATTTTAAAGTAACATAAATGTTAAAATACATGCTGAGTAATTCCAAGAGGATTTTTTTTTTTTTGGTAGTAGTATAACTTAAATGGTTCTTAATTTTAAAATGTGGTTTTGGCCAAGATTTAATGTTGAAAAGTGGCTATTCAGCATGCAAGAGACCATAAGTACACTTCATAAGAATTTTTATTATAAAGCAGCATGCATTTAAAAAATTGTTACTTACACAAAAGACCCTAATGGATATAATAGTTTATCAGATCAATAATCAATGTTCTTAAAAGTCACTTAATTCAAATTTATGTAATCTGCATTATGAAAAGATCTTATATACATATTCACATCATAACTCCTAGTGGTTTTTTCATAACTATTTCTGTCCCTAATGTCATCTTATGCACCATGATGGAAATATTTTTTAAGACAAACACTATTAGAATATCAAAAGATATTATTGCATAAACAAGTACATTGGAAGTCACTGAAGATGGTGATAGTGTCACTAAAATTAAAATATTCAGTTGAGTCTCCTTTCTTGTAATTTTCCTAATTATGACCTCTAATGGGTCAACCACAGTGTGAGGAGAACAAGAAAACTCAAAGAAAATTGTAAGAGTTCACAACAAAACGTTTCCAGTATCTTAGGTGTCTGTCAAAGCAATGTATATGGCCTTTGTTAGTCAGTATATACTGACTATATATAAGAAGAATATATATTTCTCTTATACTGACAAGAGGAAACAAAAGCCACCATGGCAATCTGAAATTTTCGTAGAATCTGTGGACATTTGAATCAGCTGTTGCTTTTCAGTTTTTACAGAGTCAACTATCGCCTATCAGTCTTATAAAACTGGTACCAGTTCAATATAGCACACAGAACCTTTGGGAAAAATAAAGAATTCATTAGATCTGTCCCCAAATCTCCAATTTATATTTTTCTTCACATTATTTGTTGTCCTTTGGGTTTTGAAAGAAGCAAACATCAAAGTCTACTTCTTTTCTTGGTTCATCTTTGAAATGCATTTTTATTCCTCCATGTTACTTACTTAATTATTGTTCTTTTCCCCAAAATAAACCCAAGGGCAATTTGATACAGCCAGACTCTTTAGTTTCTCATAACCATATCTCTATGTAGATATAGATATTTGTCCTAGCCAGTAATAAGTTTGTGCCCTTTTATGTCCAATCCCAGGAGAAGGCAATGGCAACCCACTCCAGTACTCTTGCCTGGAAAATCCCATGGACGGAAGAGCCTGACAGGCTGCAGCCCATGGGGGTCGCAAAGAGTCGGACACGACTGGGCGATTTCACTTTCACGTTTCACCTCATGCACTGGAGAAGGAACTGGCAACCCACTCCAGTGTTCTTGCCTGGAGAATCCCAGGGACAGAGCAGCCTGGTAGGCTGCCGTCTATGGGGTTGCACAGAGTTGGACATGACTGAAGTGACTTAGCAGCAGCAGCAGCAGCATGTCCACTCTCAACCTATATACAGGCAACTCCTGGGAAGCAATTCTAAACCTTAAGAAATCTCTAGTTTGGGCTTACAGTTTCATTAAGGATTTCATAAAATTTGGAATTCATTATCTGTTTTTTCTGCTCTTCAAAAATAAACTCCAGTGAGTGATATTACATACGATAAACAACAAAACGTAAAAAACTCTGATTTTTAATAACTTTCTTTTGACTTATCTCCACTCTACCCCAAGACCAAACTTTGTAATTGATGGGCTCCTCATAAATGTTACACTGTCAGTTCCTTCTTCTTATTTCCTTTCTCCTTTTCACTCCTTAAGGAGCCCCATAAATCATATGATTAACTTTCAAACCAAGGCTGGTTAATGTGAGTATAAGAAATATAATTGGAGCACAATTGGCCCCCAAATGCTCTTAACATTTTTTTGCACATCTAAATGTGATCCAAATTTCAGATACGGTTTTCTATTTGACATATATTTTCCTCGAGCATACATGTGCTGCATCTTTACCTAAATTGAGTTATCTTTTTTCTGCCCTTTTGAACTTCACACTATAAATTAATTATTATCTTGCTGAGATAAATTCCACTGCAGATTTTATGTATATAGAGAATATTTCCATTTCATTCAAGAACAAATATCAGATATTATGCCCCACAGAAGAATTTATTGATCTCTGAGAGTAAAAATCACCACTATACTATTAAAAAGATTTTATTGTTAGTTTCAGAAATAATAAAGTACTTTCTTCACTTAAAGGGATATATAATCACTATAAGAAACCAGGATGTGAAAGAATAAAAATCTGATATTCAAAATACATTACTATTAGTTTTAAAATAAAAGTAAAGAGATCCACTGGCAAAATACAGTGATTTTGGTAGTTTCTGAAACTGCTGCTTGACCAGACATGGTTTAAAAATTCAATCAATTTGGTTCTCTCAAGCTTCCACTACAAAATCACTTCTCCCAGCTCAAAGTTAAGTGATCATTTATGTTGGAATTAATGGGATCAAAATAAAGGAATCATTATTATTTTTAAGTATTTTATACTTAAAATTTAAAATAAATTCTTATTACAAGGGAGAAAAGAAGCATATTCTTTTAAATCAATAATGATACGTAAAGATTTACAGTGTCTAGGCTGCTTCTCAAGAAACAGTAAGAAATTGCAGTGAAATTAGCAAGAATCACAATATATCTCAACTGCAAGGTGTAAAAGAGACAAAGTGGTAATTGCATAAAGAGCTATAGGAAAACGGTTTTATCACATATAATCAGACAACCCATAGGACAGTAGATTTTTGTTTTTGATTTTTCACTATAAAACTAAAAATGTGCTACTTCTTTTTGTTGTTGTAGGGTCTCCATTTCCTCATTTGGAGTGTTGACTTTTAGAATTTATATTAGTTTTGATAATATAAAAATTAGAACCAAATTTGAGGGTTTAGGTACCAAAAGATCCCAACCTTAACCTGGTTAGGGTTACTGTAGGTCTTCCCTGGTGACTCAGTGGTAAAGAATCCACCTGCCTATGCAGGAGACTCAAGTTCAATCCCTGGGTCAGGAAAATCCCCTGGAGAACAAAGTGGCAACCCATTCCAGTATTCTTGCCTGGGAAATCCCATGAAAAGAGGAGCCTGGCAGGCTATAGTCCATGGGGTCCAAAAAGAGTCAGACGTGATTTAGAGACTAAACAGCAACGACGACGACAAGGGTCACCCAGACAAGAGGAATTCTTTTACTACACTACTTGTGTGCACATTTCTGATGCCTAACAGAACAGACGCTGAAAAACTGTACTTGGTCAAGGAGGTAGATTTATGGCTTCTTATGAATCTACCACATGGGAACATGGGGCCTTTGTGGTTAAAGTCATCTAAATAACAATAAGGCAGTATCACAAAGCAGGAAACAGACCTTGGCTCTCTTCAGGTTTGGGTTACTGGGGTTTGGAGAAAGAAACTTATGTCTCCTGCCAGACACAATTTTTAAATATTTATAACTTCGTCACCCGTTATCACTTTAAACCACTTTGTCCATGAAGGGTGACACTTGTATGGCAAGTCATATTTCATTATTAGGTGAAAACTTTTTCGAACAAGTGAAAAGATTTGTCTTTAATGGTGATTAAATGCCTGACAAGTTAGGATCTTTACAGAGAACAGAATGAGCTAAGTGCAAAAACAGGTTTCCAAAAATAAATAACAAATGAATAAAGGAGATTAATGCACCAAGTATTTCCAAATCAGGAAACCCAAAACATCTTTAAAGTAAATTTAATCGTTTCTTTAGAAAACCCTACAAAATGAAAGAATAAAGATATCCCTTCAATGTAATGTATGTAATCATCAACATATTGTTCACTTCTTTGTTTTGTTTTGTTTTGTTTTTTTTCTGAAGAAGCTTCTTTTCATTGAATATTTTTACCCTGGCTGCAGATCTACTCTGTATACACTCCATGTATTAATTAGAGCTTCAGTTCAGTACAGGACCCATGAAATGTTTTTAACTTGGTCCTTTGTGGGGTTAAATCTATTTGAATAGAAACAAAATAGCAAACCTTTATATACAGAGAAACAAAATAGATATAAACTATATATATATATAAAGAAAATAGAAAATGTTTATGAGAATCATATTTGCACAGTGCAAATCACAATATACATTCTCTAAAGTAACTTTTGAGGCTTCCTTCTAAATGTATGGAACATATCACTGGTTTAAAAAAGATAAAAGACTGTAAGTTGGCAGTAAGAGACAGAAGAAATGAAACAAAAAAAAATCCTAAGTAAATAGTCATGTTGAATAAATATGGTTAGGGCTGAAACTCATGAGTAAACCTGTAGCCATGCTGGAGATACCCTACATTTCTTCTTTCCATCTCTTGATCACATTAATTCAGTGAACTTCATATCACACTTTAATTGTTACCTCTCTAGTTGACTTTGTAGCCAGTTTAAACATGTGTTGTTGTTGTTTGAGATGTAGAAGTTCTGGCTTTGGCATTAAGTTCAATTTTCACCCCATAGGAGATGATGGACCTAAATCTAATTATCTGAAGAGCTTGCTTAGATGGTTAGTGGATGATAAAGCAATATGCAATAATTAGGAAAAGGTCAGCCACATGATAAATGAATTTTATAGACAAGGAAAAAATTTACCTGTGAATGAAAATTTTTAATGCTTTAAATAGAGCTTAAAATACATTGACTTAAGTTGAAAGTTTGTTTGTTTATTTTTAAGCTTATTTGTGTTGTTGTTGTTGAACTTTCTTACAGCAGTTAAAAATTTCAGCATGCTATACTGGTTTTTCTCTTCTATCAGGTTGGATCTTTCTTGAAGATCATAACCATAATCATGTCTGATTTAGATTATATCTCCGTGCCTCTAGAGGTCTCTGTTTAAGGTAGTCACTCAAATATTTGAATGCAGAAGCCCTATGGTACCGTTTTACAAAGCAGAATTGAAAGCATGCTTCCTCTAAGAAGATACCAGTCTGTATCAGGGTAAATGATGAGCAAGTATGTTTAGTTTTGAAACAATCATATTCTTCAAAGCATTTACCTCTCTTGTATCTTTTTAAAAATTAATCTCATTAATTCAGGAATGAGAAGGATGGCTTTAAAGTAGGTCCTTTGGAGGAAAGTAATATTCTGTGTTCGTGTTTCTTAAATTCAGCCTCAAACAATGAATTGAGTCACAAGAAGAAGAAAAAATCTCATTATATTAAAGGTCTAATATTTTTGTATACTCAAAAGTATAGTATGCATGCATACATGCTAAGTTGCTTCAGTTGTGTCCGACTCTGTGCAACCCTATGGACAGCAGCCCACCAGGTTCCTCTGTCCACAGGATTCTCTAGGCAAGAATACTGGAGTGGGTTGCCATTTCCTTCTCCTAAAGTATAGTATAAGGTAGTATAATAATTTTTTTCTTCAAGTGTTTGGAGATGAAATTAGGAGGGTATGATAGCTTGTGAGTGATGGGCTTTTCTTTATCTGAATGTACACAGTCAGAGGGTTCTGTGTTTTTGCTGAAGACTATGTAGTTGTTACTGTACTTATAATAACCCTCAAGTCACTTATTATCAGCATCTCTACAGCTTGTCTTGGAAAGTTATGAAAGCTCAGAGTTAATGACCGTGCTAAATTTTGGCAAGCAACCCAGACTCTCATCTGCAGTTCTGTACGGTGCTAAATCCATTCTAGATATAATTATATGAGGTGAGACTTTGAGCAAAATACAAGCAGACACACATTAAATAAAATGGATGATGATTCCCTACTTTGTATTTTTTAAAGTGGAAATAACTTTGTCTTGTTGAAAAGTGGATATCAGATGTCATAAATTATTTAGTAGCATATTTGAGATTAAAAAAATAGTATATATAAACTCAAGTCTGAAATTCCAAATCTAACTTAAACAACTTATGACTATTATTTCATCAATGTTCAAATTCATTTTCCTTCTCCAACACTCCATACCCAATGTTCATATTCATATGCTAATAAATATATATATTAAATTAATATAACAGTAAAGCTATAAGAATAATCAAGGTTTATATAGTGAAATATATAAAACATTTTATGTAGAAATAGAACTCTTTCAAAGATCCGACTAGACCATTTATATATAAAGCAGAAATGATAAATTTTTCAGTTTATTTTGTCACATGTTACCTTTGTATATGAATTATTCATTTTCTAAGTATAAAATCATTGGTATTATTATCTACATAAATGTCATTAGTAGGAAGAAGAAAGAAATAAGTAGCTTCACTCACTGTACCAAATTTCTTAAGTTTCAAAAAGATCTAGTGTTCCAAGGCCAAAATCATCTCCAAATCAATGAACAGAAAATACTAAGGCTTAGTCATCAGCAGTAAAGGGATTAGAAACAGACTGAAGAGAGATACTGGCCATCTTATCTTAGCCCAGTCCCTACTCAGCCCCCCTTCACCTAGGCCAGTACACGCCAAACAAGCACCAAAAACAACCAATAAATGAAAGGAAACTCAAAGGTCACCTGGGGTCATTATTTTCACATACCTTTGAATAATGAGAGCATCACATGTCAGCTAGAGGAGAACAAAATGTCACATTCTCCAGCTAAAGGTCGGCCTTGGTCAAAGGTCACAGGAGGGAGGCCAGGAAATAACCTAAGAGGTTAAGCCTGGTGCACAAAGAAAGGTCACCAAATGTCAATGAAAGCATGCAGCTGTTTGGAGATGAAAACAACTGAGGCACCCTTTTGTGCTGACATCGGCCAGAAAAAATGTCTCTGCTGACATTTTTTTTTTTAAAGCTGGCAGTTTTATAGGACATTGCCATTAATGTACCCAACCCTGAATTAGCCTTTTTTAAAAGCAACAGTTTGGAAGTTAAGTGCACCAGTTCCAAAGAGTCATAACCATGACATTTTTATTTCAAAAGATTAATACAGCTGTGGACTTCTAACATCAAATTTAGATTTCATCAGAGTTCTTTCACAGTGACATTCTGTTAGAATGAGGCCTGAGGACAGGTAGCCATCAGTAACCCGTCTTTTTATATTTTAAGAACTATTATTATTCTTTTAACTAAAAGGTACTCAGAAGACTCAGCCTGTTACAAGACTGAGAGATATGAATGATTTCATATCTTACTGAGCTTGATAGTTCAAAGTTCTTGATCTAGTAATAAAATGCCTTCAAAGAAAAGCAAAAGAGTGACACATTTGTAACTCCATTTTACAGGAATTTGTGCAAAACACTTGCAGGATAAATCCTTATCTAAGTATCAATCCCTTTTTCAAAACAGTGATTTCCATTTTAAATACCAGCCCTAGGGCTAACAGTGGCAGTAGATAGGAATAGGGCTCCCAAGTACTCTCTGATGTCAGACGCTACTAGAAATTCAGAGGAAACAGGTACCCTGAATTATTCAGCTGCTTAACTTATGGTTGATCTGTACTAGTTTTCTATGAATATGTGGGTCTCTTTTATACACACACACAGACACCTGATACTGATCCAGAATCATCAGCTGTTTCCAGACAACACTGGAACATTCCTCATCTATAAACATCCTTTACTGATTCACAGGCACAAGACCTTGTTTTAAACACAAGATGTACTTTTCCATCCTCCAACTAGTGGCCCCAGTTTGTGACTTAGGCAGCTCCACTTTCTCTCCACAGATCTTTCTGAAACATTTGAGCCTCTTTCTTAATCACCTTTGTTCCAATTCTACACATTCTTAAAAAGGAGAACATTTGTGTATTTATAAAATAAAAATAATAAAAAGTTCTCATAGAAAGAAAATTATAAACACAATTTCAAAAGCAAAAGAAAACTCTTGCCTTGAGTCTCTATTCCAGATGATTCTTTGTTTTTTTTGTTGTTGTTGTTGTTGTTTGTTTGTTCCTTTATAAACTCCCAGGGAGACTGCCAGACAATAACATTCACCCCAGGATTACTTCAGGACTCAACCAGAGGTAAAACTATCTTCCCACCTAATGGACCCTGGATATAGGAGGCCTGTCAGGAGAACGTCGTAAATCCTGGAGATGAGAAGGGAGGGGGTGAGGAGAGCCACACAAACCCTCTGCACTTAGGAGGAGGAGTTACTTAACACATCAGGGAAGCGCAGTTAATAAATGATGTCAGTGACTCAAACATGTCATATTCGATCTATACAGAGGTTGCTGAACTTTCTTTAAAAAGTCATTTTTATGCTGGTAGCTTTTCTTATGAAATTTTCTACACCTCCAGTTTATGAAATGGATATGTAAGCAGTGGATTGAGAAATAGCTAAGGTCGAAGTTAATAAGGAAAGCAGAAGGTCTAAAAGCAGGTTGTCTTTTTTTCCGCTTAGAGTTCAAGAGACTCCATATGATTTGGGCATGACATATTAATGTTTCTGACCCAGGGCTTTTTTTTTTTTTTTTTTAAATCTGCTTTCAAAAAACTGGAATTTTTTGTTTATGCTCAATTTTGTCTGACTCTTTGCAGCCCCATGAACTTGTAGCTTGCCAGACTCTTCTGTCCACGGAATTTTCTAGGCAAGAATACTGGAGTGAGTTGCCATTTTCTACTCCAGGGAATCTTCCCGACTCAGGGAGGCATCTCTTGTGCCTCCTGCATTGGCAAGTGGATTTACCACTTGTGCCACCTGGAAAGCCCAACTGATACTTATGCAGTAACAAATGTAGAAGGTGTTCCATTGCTGGAACTACAAAAATGAACTTTCCCCTTCTAATTTCGTTCATGGGCCAGCCTTTAAATGAAAGAATGATGGAGGAACAAGTCTAGGGAAACTAAGATTATAATCAAAGACTTGAGGTATCAAATAATACCTTAAAATGTCAGAACCATAGAAGTAAAAGGATGTAGAAGCTGGCCAGCAGCAAAGAAAAAAGTGAGAATGTAGAATTAGACGACCCTCTGGGAAAAAAGAAAGCTAAATATTCTGCAGAATATCAACACATACCAAACTGCATGGCTCTTTTGGAAAATGTTTTATATCCCCCCAGTCTTTCTGTATCACTTTCATTTTAAGTTGTAAGCATAAAACAAGGGTGTAACACTCCCCCCAAATCAACAGATGGGTCTGGTGCTCCGTAGGGATTTAATTGAAACTTGGAACAGGGAAGCTCATTAGAAGAACATGAGTCAAATTTAAGATTAATATCTACTCTAAAATGGATACTATAGCTTCTCTGATAAAACAGCCCCTGATCTTCAGATGCAAAGAAGTTTATCTTTATATGATGCTCTTGAACTTGGAAACAAAAAACATAACAAAAAAATAAGCAAACAAACCAAACCCCCTGAATACTGCAAAGAAAAAGAAATCTTGATTTTAGAAGACTTGGAAAAGTCACATTTATCTCACTTCATGTACATGGTACTTGTAGATAGAAAAAAAATAGTAATAGATCCCAATATCTGAAAAAATGTGTATTTGCATACTTATA
The DNA here is from genome assembly GCA_006410615.1 of Neotragus moschatus. Taxonomy (NCBI): domain Eukaryota; kingdom Metazoa; phylum Chordata; class Mammalia; order Artiodactyla; family Bovidae; genus Neotragus; species Neotragus moschatus. The sequence goes on along the minus strand of SJYA01000034.1, from coordinate 258,278 downwards.
TGTGAATTTTTCTCTAAATGCCTTGAAATAGTCGACTCTTCTGCTCTATGTTAACCTCTTTTTCTTTTTTTTGCCAAGTCATGGTCCTTTTTCTAGTATCTGAAAATGTGCCAAACTAAATGTCAGTGCTTCCATAAGAAAGATTTAGAGTTCCTTTCGGAGCAGACAGAAGCCTCAAATGACAAACATGCTTATTCTGGATGTCCCTCCTTCAGGTGTGACTTACCCCGAAACAAGGTCAGAGAAGGCAGCAGAGAGATCTACAATTTGTTTGACTTGACATTCATTCCTGTATTTCCCTGTGTAATCCCCGCATTATCGTTTTGTGGGAAAGAGAGAGAGCGCACGCGCGCGCAAGCAAGCGCCTGTTTTCAGGTACCTCGGGCTGGTAGCCCTACCTGGAGAGAACGGCCCCAGATTTCGCTTTATGAAAAGCTTCCAATAGAGTTTAAGACTGTTTAAAGCATTGCAGGGGCAAGTTTTGAAACCTTTCCTCAGGCCAAACTCTGGCTGAAAAATTGGCCCCATACTCCTCCTTATCTATCTTTTTAGCTAAAACTTAGCAACCAAACACAGCCGCAGAGTGGCTGGCGTGGCCCAGGAGAGGTGGGAGGTCCAGGCAAGGTCTAGGCTCGTTTCCTCCATCAATTCTGAAATAAGTCTAGGGGATGAAAGAACAAGAGGAGTCAGGCATGGGAATGTTTTAGCACTCAGTCAACCTTTATTGTCTACCTATTAGAAGACAAAGGCAGTTCTGGGTATTAAGAGTACAATCATGAAGTCATGTTTTCCAATATTCAGGGTGTTTAACAAGAGGGTTAGAACACTACCCTGGAGGTCCCAGTCACACTGCCTGCTGTTAAATTTTACTTCCTCTGTGGGTCACCACCACCCTGGGGACCGAGGGTACAAAGCACTTATCTCAGTGGAAAACAATTTCCTCCCTCCCTGACTCACTGCCCTCTCCTGCCTTGACCCCACTTTGTGTCACATACTGATGGTTTAGAGCATAACTAAGGCAGCATTGGGGAATTTAAGAATATAATCTTTCTATATCATATAAATAATATAAGTTTATTTTCAGATTCTCAATGAACATAGCAGTTTCAGAGCCATTCTCGTTGATCTCTTATGGACTTCTATTGTGTGGAAAAGAGACTCTCCCAAATAGCAATGAGACCTTCCACCATGGAGAATTCCCTCCCTTGTCCTTCTGCTCCTCTCCTTAGCTCTCCTTTCTTAACCTGTATCTCACAGCATCTGACCCTAATTGTGTTTGCCCACTATCCACTGGCATGACTTTTCTGGTAGAGGCAATTCCTCATCCTCTTTCCAACCTACTGTGTTTGACTTTCATGACCTACTTCTTATTTACCAAGCAATCCCAACAGATTTCCACCATGCATTTCCAACACTGAGAATAACATTGATTTTTAACCTCAGCCTCCATCACTTACAGAAACACCCTGAATACACCCAATCACCCAATTTAAGGAAGTAAGACTTCACTAACAAAGTGAGAGGGGAATGACCTACTTTAAACTAAAATACTAAAAAATTCTACTTATTCTCAATCCAAAGGTGAAAAAGTGAAGAAAATGAGTCATAGAGAAAATGAACGACCTCCTCTTGTAACCTTTCCATTAGAGCAATGGACAATGATTGGGTAATGATGTTCAGTTTATTCATAAGAAGAAAAAGGGGTGTTTTTTCTGTATGGTTCCCTTGGGAAAGGCTCTTTGGCAAGTGAAGGTTTTCTGAAGGTATCAGGGACAATTTCTTTACACAGGTCTGCAAAGGCCCTTTCATTCCTAGCATTTCCCCCATCTGTTTTCATCTATCCCCTCTAAATGAAATAGGTGTCTGTGCACATAATTTTTAAGCCAAATACAGAAGTAGAACAGCATATAAGTCCCATTTTTTTTTGGTATTATGATATTATTGTAACTATGGTATTATATATCTTGGTATCAATGGTATTATCTGACCTTTAAATTGAAAACAATCTTTAAGCAAGGCTAGTTGACTCCTGCGTCCTGGCAAGATAGAGAATTCATTCTGCATAGGGCTTAAATGAAGAAGAGATGTTAATGATAGGACTCGTTACAAAGTTGTGGACAGGATTTCCGGAACAAATAAGAGCTAGTGAATTTCCCAGGGATGGCAACTTTACTAATTAGGCTGAAGGGACCAAGAGAAGAAATAAGAGGTTGACAGAATCCAGTGAGAACTGTAACCATGGAAGAAGGACTCCCAATCAGAGCTGTAGTTTTAGAGAAACTGCCCCAGATGCTAAAGCAGGGGAGGAGCAGGGAAGAAATACCCTGGCTTTTCTCTCCTCCAATCTGTTGATCTTTTGCCAACGCATCCTATGGGCCAAAATAAATCAATAATTTGCCAGCAAATAGAGCTACTGCAGAGGTAAACCTCCTAAGGCACAAAGCAGAGAGGAGATGGATGCAAAATGAGTTTGTAGCAAGCAGTAAGCCATAAATATAATAGCACCAAACTTTCCCTTTAAATATTTGTTATTTTTATTGCTGTTGTTGCATTGTGAAAGACCCTTACGTATTCTGGATACTAGATCCTTATCAGATCTACAATTTGCAAATATTGTCTCCCATTCTGTAGTCTGCTTTCTTCACTTTCTTAATAGTGTGCTTTGGTGCATGGAAGTTTTTAATTTTGATGAAGTCCAATTTGCTTGTTTTTTTCTTCGCTGCTTGTGCTGTCAGTGTCATGTCTAAGAATCTAGCTAAATCTAAGATCAAGATTTGCCTGCATGTTTTCTTCTAATGATTTTATCATTTTAGTTCTCATCTTCAGACTGCTGATCCATTTAAAGTTAATTTCTGTTGAGGTATGGCTTCCCTGGTGGCTCAGATGGTAAAGAATCTGCCTGCAGTGCGGGAGACCCAACTTCCATCCCTGGGTCAGGAAGATCCCTGGAAGAGGGGATGACAACCCACTCCAGTATTCTTTCCTAGAGAATCCCCACGTCCATAGGGTTGCGAAGAGTCAGACATGACTGAGTGACTAAGCACATACATAAGATATTGGCTATAGATTCAAGCTTATCTTTTTTTATGTGAATAGCCAGTTGTATCAATACAATTGTTGAACAGACTAGTCTCTAGTCATTTAATGATTCTGGCACTTATATTGAAAAATAATTGCTATATGGGTTTATTTCTGACAGTTCTATCCATGGGATTATGTATCTGTCCTTGTACCACTACCACATTGTTTTGATGTAGCTTTGTAGTAAGTTTTAAGTATACATGGCACCCCACTCCAGTACTCTTGCCTAGAGAATCCCATGGATGGAGGAGCCTGGTAAGCTGCAGTCCATGGGGTCGCTTAGACTGGGACACGACTGAGCGACTTCACTTTCACTTTTCCCTTTCATGAATTGGAGAAGGAAATGGCAACCCACTACAGTGTTCTTGCCTGGAGAATCCCAGGGACAGGGGAGCCTGGTGGGCTGTCATCTCTTGGGTTGCACAGAGTCAGACACGACTGAAGCTACTTAACAGCAACAGCATACAAACTTTAATTTTTTAAACTTCTTTTTCATTATTGTCTTGGTTAATTGAGTCCTCTTGCAATGCTAATGGCAATTCAAGTTCTATCTTTATGTGAAGTTCTGACCAGTTCTCCATCTTTGAGATCCATAGGTTTTGTCTCATACAATCCCATGTAGTCTAGTAATACCAATGTTTCAGTTTAGATAGTTCTGAAAATCACCTGTAGGTCAGCCAGCACTCTTTGCTGTGGTTTCATACTCCGGTTCAGTTTAGTTTCTCTTGCCAGCTTAGCAACGTGAGTGAGTGAGTGAGTGTGCATTTGGACATGTGTATATATTTTCTTCAGCAATTAAAATGTTTTTCAATAAATGGATTCTATATTTGCTTTACTCTATTGTAAGAAATGAATGTCTTTTTGTAGAATTTTTGTGGAAATTAAAGGGATTATGTTTACAAAAATTATATCATGGAAGCTATCATGTAGTCTTGACTCGGTTGATGCTGTTATGGACTGAACGCTTGTGTCTCCCCTGCATTCACATGTTAAAATTCTAGCCCTTAATGTTGATGTGATAAGATTTAAAGGTGGGGCCTTTGGGAGAGAATTAAGTCATGGAGGAAGAGCCCTCATGGGATTGAAGCCCTTAAAAAAGAGAGAGAGAGAGAGACCAGAGAGCTAGCTCACTTTCTCTGTCATGTGAAGACACAGAAGACTTCTGTCTTTGAACCAGGAAGGTACCAGACACTGAATCTGATGGCAACTTGATCTTGGACTTCCCAGCCTCCAGAACTGTTAGAAATAAGTCTGGGGTTTAAGTCATCCAGTTGACGGTAGGTTTGTTATAACAGCCTGAATTAACCAAGATAATGTTTCACTACCACATGTTGTTGTTGTTCAGTCACTAAGTCATGCCAGGCTCTTGACAACCCAAGGATTGTAGCCCGCCAGGCTCCTCTGTCCATGAGATTTCCCAGGCAAGAATACTAGAGTGCATTGCCATTTCCTTCTCCAGGGTTCAATTCACTCCAGGGTTCAACTATAGAATGTACTACAAATGGATACCGATGTATCCCTGGTTGTTTTAGCTTCAGAAGAGACGCTAGACAGACTCTGATAGAAGTGCTCGTGCTCAGTCATGTCCCACTCTTTTGAGACCCCATGAACTGTAGCCCACCTCTGTCCACGAAATTTTCCAGGCAATAATGGTGGAATGGGTTGTCATTTCCTTCTCCAGGGAATCTTCCCAATCCAAGGATCAAATCTGCATCTCTTTCATCCTTGCATTGGAAGGTGGATTCTTTACCACTGCACCACCTGGGAAGACAAGCTTTGAAATAAGAGTAACTAAAACTGCCACTGTAGGAAATTCAATGTAAACTTGAATATTGCTTGAAATGTATGACTTTATTTAAAAGTTGTTCTTCGAAACTCACCACAACATTGCTACTTTCCAGATCCCTACAATCAAAAAAGTTTCTCTGATATGAATGGCACTGAAAACAACACAAACATTTCATTATTTTTGGTGTTTACCTTGTTGAAATGAGTATTTTGCTTCACCATTCTCAATTTATATATTTTACTGTTGTCCATTAATTAGTGTTGAAGCAAAACCAACTAGAAGTAACCTGAAGCTGTGTTCAGATATTTCACTCTGCTGGATTCCTATGCATGAAACCATGGGAACTCTAAAAGAAGAGCAGAAAAATTAAGTTCCAAGGAAGCCCACATGGGGTATCTATAATAGGCAAGCTCAGACTAAACCGACACAGTAAAAGTCCAGGAGAGATATAATTTCATTATGAAAATAACTAAAATAGGACTTTAAAGTATATTGAAGCTCTATTCTTCAAAGTAATGATTCTGTTGAAGCAAACTGCCAACGCCAGTTATTTATTGATCCAGTTCAGGCACTAATTATCCTATGTCTGTTCAATCATCAGGTTTCTGCCTTCTGAAGGTTTGAGAAAGACTTTTCTATAGTTAAAATGCAAATTATTCAACAGCAAAGGAAATCATAAAAAAAGACAGTATACAGAAATATTTTCAAATGATTCAACAGACAAGGGCTTAATTTCCAAAATATATACATAGCTCATACAACTCAACAACAAAAAACAACCCAATGGAAAAAGGGGAAGAAGACCTAAATAGACATTTCTTCAAAGAAGACATACAGATGGCTGAGACACATGAAAAGATGCTCAATATCACTAATCATTAGAGATACGCAAATCAAAACTACAATGAATTACCACCTCATACCTGTCCAAATGTCTATCATAACAAGTCTACAAATAACAAGTGCTAAACAGGATGTAGAGAAAAGGGAATCTTCCACACTATTGGTAGGAATGTAAGTTAATCTAGCTACTATGAAAAACAGTGTGGAAGTTTCTCAGAAAACTAAAATTAGAATTAGTATATGATCCAGCAACCCCAATCCTGGGGATATACCAGGACAAAACTTTAATTCAAAAATATACTTGCACCCCTGTCTTCATAGCAGCAGTATCCACAATAACCAAAACATGGAAACAACATAAATGTCCATTGACACATGAGTGGATAGAGAAGACATGGTACCCAAATACAATGAAATACTGCTGCTGCTGCTGCTAAGTCGCTTCAGTCGTGTCCGACTCTTAGCGACCCCATGAACCGCAGCCTACCAGGCTCCTCTGTCCATGGGATTTTCCAGGCAAGAGTACTGGAGTGGGGTGCCATTGCCTTCTCCAGATGAAATACTACTCAGCCATAAAAAAGAATGTAATAATGCCATTTGCAGCGACTTGAATGCAACTAGGGATTATCATACTAAGTGAAGTAAGCCAGAAAGAGAAAGATAAATACCATATGCTGCTGCTTCTAAGTCGCGTCAGTTGTGTCCAACTCTGTGCGACCCGACACACGGCAGCCCACCAGGCTCCACTATCCCTGGGGTTCTCCAGGCAACAATACTGGAGTGGGTTGCCATTTCCTTCTCCAAATACCGTATCATATTGCTTATATATGGAATCTAGAATAGGGAGCAAATGAACTACTCACAAAATGGAAACAGACTCATAGACATGTAGAACAGGCTTGTGATTGCCAAGGGCAGGGGGATGGGGAGCGATGGACTGGAAGTTTTGTGTTGGTAGAAGAAAACTATTACATTTCGAATGGATAAACAGCAAGGTATTAAAGTGTAACACAGGAAACTATATTCAATATCTTGTGACAAACCATAATGGAAAAGAATATGTAAAAAAGAATGTATATGTGTGCGTGTGTGTGTGTGTGTGTGTGTATAAGTGAGTCACTTTTCTGTATAGCAGAGATCGACACATTATAAGTCAACTATGTTTCAGTGGGAAAAAGAAATATAATACAAAAATAAAGAAAATGCAAATTATTCAGAATAGCTAGCTGTTCAACTGTTAACCAGGTGCTTTACACATAATATTTTGTAAACTATGTTGAGATATATTCATCAAACACATCAATTATCTTTCATACTGACAAAAGTCATTTTTGTCTGATGTCTCATAAAGTGTTCGTTTAAAAATCATAGCCTAGAGGAGTAGAATGTGTGGAGGAGAGAGGGAGATTCAAGAGGGAGGGGATATATGAACACCTGTGGTTAATTCATATTGATACACGACAGAAATCAAACCAATATTGGAAAGCAACCATCAATCAATTAAAAATAAATACATATTAAAAAGAAATAAATAAATTATACCACTCTTTACCAATTTTAGACAAGAACTGGTCCTGACTATTTACCACATTTTGGTCCCATTAACAGCAAATTTCATTCTTTCCTTTGGATTTGAGACATTTAGGGCTTTGTTCTGCTTTCAAACTTCTCGGCTATTATGACAGTTTGGGTCAGGCTTACTGTACATGAATGCAATAGTTGTATCATTATATTATAAGAAGCTAATTGTATTGCTTATGCTAATGAATTATTCATGGTATAATCACATAAATTCACTCCATACTGATGCTTTATTTTGCATACTAATTTGAACATGGTACATTTTTCACATTTTGATCTAGAATGATCTCAGATAATGACCTGTTTTGGATACTTGGTTTTACATTGACCTCAATATTCCTTTTTTCTCTAAACATTGCTCCATGAATGTATTTATTTCACCAGGGTGTATAGGTCATTCGGAGGCAGGGCTCTGCTAATAATTTTTAATGCCCTCCAATTATGGCTTATTAACAGGATTTCCAAGATAGTTCCCTCAACATAAAGCATGTGTTACCCAGGACCTTCCAAATACAGACATTCCATATTCTGTCTTCTCTTTCTAACTCACATTTCCCAAACTCATCATTCTCCCTAGTCTTGCTCAACCCCTGAATGGTTAATTTACTTACTCTTTCCTAACTTGTGCTTTGATCCATCCATGCCAAGAAGTCACTTATAGATAATCCTAACATTTTACATATGGAAAAAATGACTCAGTGTTGACCAGTGGCTTTGCATGCTATTTGTCCTGACTTGTCCTTCTCACCTCAAACCCTCACACAGTTATCAAATTAATTTTTCTCCAACCACTAATGATAGAGTATGTTTCCTCTGCATCAGAATCTGCTGTAGCTTATTACCCCACTATTCATGTTAAAATGTGGCTACTTAGCACTATTGATAATAATCAAGACATGGAAACAACCTAAATGTCCATCAACACATGAACGGATAAAGAAGATGTGGTACATACATAGGATGGACTATTAGCCATAAAAATGAAATAATGTCATTTGTGGCAACATGGATGGACCTAGAGATTATCATTGAAGTAATTCAAAGACAAATATTATATGGTATCACTTATATGTAGAAGCTAAAATAAGACACAAATGAACTGCTTAACAGAAACAGACTCAGACACAGAGAACAGATTTGTGGTTGCAAAAGGGAAGGAGGTGGGGAGGGAAGGCTTGGTAGTTTGGGATTAGCAGATACAAACTATCATGTATAGGATGGATAAACAACAAGGTCCTACTGTATAGCATGGGGAATTATATTCAATATTCTATGATAAACCTTCATGAAAAAGAATGTGTATGCATGTCTATGCATGACTGGGTCACTTTGCAATGAAATATAAATTAATACAACATTGTAAATCAATTGTACTTTGATAAAATAAGCATCTGCTTAGCTTTCAAGTCCTCCCTAAAGCAACCACTCTTCTTACTGATCTTACTTTATCCTCCATTCTAGGTCGATCAGTCTACTCACTGCTTCAGAAACACAGCAAGTTCATACCACTGTTACTGCTGCTAAGTCACTTCAGTCGTGTCCGACTCTGTGTGACCCCATAGACAGCAGCCCACCAGGCTCCCTGGTCCCTGGNAGAAAAGGGAATCTTCCACACTATTGGTAGGAATGTAAGTTAATCTAGCTACTATGAAAAACAGTGTGGAAGTTTCTCAGAAAACTAAAATTAGAATTAGTATATGATCCAGCAACCCCAATCCTGGGGATATACCAGGACAAAACTTTAATTCAAAAATATACTTGCACCCCTGTCTTCATAGCAGCAGTATCCACAATAACCAAAACATGGAAACAACATAAATGTCCATTGACACATGAGTGGATAGAGAAGACATGGTACCCAAATACAATGAAATACTGCTGCTGCTGCTGCTAAGTCGCTTCAGTCGTGTCCGACTCTTAGCGACCCCATGAACCGCAGCCTACCAGGCTCCTCTGTCCATGGGATTTTCCAGGCAAGAGTACTGGAGTGGGGTGCCATTGCCTTCTCCAGATGAAATACTACTCAGCCATAAAAAAGAATGTAATAATGCCATTTGCAGCGACTTGAATGCAACTAGGGATTATCATACTAAGTGAAGTAAGCCAGAAAGAGAAAGATAAATACCATATGCTGCTGCTTCTAAGTCGCGTCAGTTGTGTCCAACTCTGTGCGACCCGACACACGGCAGCCCACCAGGCTCCACTATCCCTGGGGTTCTCCAGGCAACAATACTGGAGTGGGTTGCCATTTCCTTCTCCAAATACCGTATCATATTGCTTATATATGGAATCTAGAATAGGGAGCAAATGAACTACTCACAAAATGGAAACAGACTCATAGACATGTAGAACAGGCTTGTGATTGCCAAGGGCAGGGGGATGGGGAGCGATGGACTGGAAGTTTTGTGTTGGTAGAAGAAAACTATTACATTTCGAATGGATAAACAGCAAGGTATTAAAGTGTAACACAGGAAACTATATTCAATATCTTGTGACAAACCATAATGGAAAAGAATATGTAAAAAAGAATGTATATGTGTGCGTGTGTGTGTGTGTGTGTGTGTATAAGTGAGTCACTTTTCTGTATAGCAGAGATCGACACATTATAAGTCAACTATGTTTCAGTGGGAAAAAGAAATATAATACAAAAATAAAGAAAATGCAAATTATTCAGAATAGCTAGCTGTTCAACTGTTAACCAGGTGCTTTACACATAATATTTTGTAAACTATGTTGAGATATATTCATCAAACACATCAATTATCTTTCATACTGACAAAAGTCATTTTTGTCTGATGTCTCATAAAGTGTTCGTTTAAAAATCATAGCCTAGAGGAGTAGAATGTGTGGAGGAGAGAGGGAGATTCAAGAGGGAGGGGATATATGAACACCTGTGGTTAATTCATATTGATACACGACAGAAATCAAACCAATATTGGAAAGCAACCATCAATCAATTAAAAATAAATACATATTAAAAAGAAATAAATAAATTATACCACTCTTTACCAATTTTAGACAAGAACTGGTCCTGACTATTTACCACATTTTGGTCCCATTAACAGCAAATTTCATTCTTTCCTTTGGATTTGAGACATTTAGGGCTTTGTTCTGCTTTCAAACTTCTCGGCTATTATGACAGTTTGGGTCAGGCTTACTGTACATGAATGCAATAGTTGTATCATTATATTATAAGAAGCTAATTGTATTGCTTATGCTAATGAATTATTCATGGTATAATCACATAAATTCACTCCATACTGATGCTTTATTTTGCATACTAATTTGAACATGGTACATTTTTCACATTTTGATCTAGAATGATCTCAGATAATGACCTGTTTTGGATACTTGGTTTTACATTGACCTCAATATTCCTTTTTTCTCTAAACATTGCTCCATGAATGTATTTATTTCACCAGGGTGTATAGGTCATTCGGAGGCAGGGCTCTGCTAATAATTTTTAATGCCCTCCAATTATGGCTTATTAACAGGATTTCCAAGATAGTTCCCTCAACATAAAGCATGTGTTACCCAGGACCTTCCAAATACAGACATTCCATATTCTGTCTTCTCTTTCTAACTCACATTTCCCAAACTCATCATTCTCCCTAGTCTTGCTCAACCCCTGAATGGTTAATTTACTTACTCTTTCCTAACTTGTGCTTTGATCCATCCATGCCAAGAAGTCACTTATAGATAATCCTAACATTTTACATATGGAAAAAATGACTCAGTGTTGACCAGTGGCTTTGCATGCTATTTGTCCTGACTTGTCCTTCTCACCTCAAACCCTCACACAGTTATCAAATTAATTTTTCTCCAACCACTAATGATAGAGTATGTTTCCTCTGCATCAGAATCTGCTGTAGCTTATTACCCCACTATTCATGTTAAAATGTGGCTACTTAGCACTATTGATAATAGTCAAGACATGGAAACAACCTAAATGTCCATCAACACATGAACGGATAAAGAAGATGTGGTACATACATAGGATGGACTATTAGCCATAAAAATGAAATAATGTCATTTGTGGCAACATGGATGGACCTAGAGATTATCATTGAAGTAATTCAAAGACAAATATTATATGGTATCACTTATATGTAGAAGCTAAAATAAGACACAAATGAACTGCTTAACAGAAACAGACTCAGACACAGAGAACAGATTTGTGGTTGCAAAAGGGAAGGAGGTGGGGAGGGAAGGCTTGGTAGTTTGGGATTAGCAGATACAAACTATCATGTATAGGATGGATAAACAACAAGGTCCTACTGTATAGCATGGGGAATTATATTCAATATTCTATGATAAACCTTCATGAAAAAGAATGTGTATGCATGTCTATGCATGACTGGGTCACTTTGCAATGAAATATAAATTAATACAACATTGTAAATCAATTGTACTTTGATAAAATAAGCATCTGCTTAGCTTTCAAGTCCTCCCTAAAGCAACCACTCTTCTTACTGATCTTACTTTATCCTCCATTCTAGGTCGATCAGTCTACTCACTGCTTCAGAAACACAGCAAGTTCATACCACTGTTACTGCTGCTAAGTCACTTCAGTCGTGTCCGACTCTGTGTGACCCCATAGACAGCAGCCCACCAGGCTCCCTGGTCCCTGGGATTCTCCAGGCAAGAACACTGGAGTGGGTTGCCATTTCCTTCTCCAATGCAGGAAAGTGAGAAGTGAAAGGAAGTCGCTCAGTCATATCCGACTCTCAGCGACCCCATGGACTGCAGCCTACCAAGCTCCTCCATCCATAGGATTTTCCAGGCAAGAGCACTGGAGTGGGGTGCCATTGCCTTACCTACACCTTGTTTACCCCAACTACAATTTCCTAAGCTTATTTGTACCTGTGAAATACTTAATGTTTTCTCAAGGCCCAGCAATCTAGGCTGTGAAGTATCCTTGAACTATCGCTACTTTCAGTTTTACCTGATTTCTCCTTAGCACCTGCCATACTTCAGTGTTTTATAATATGCCTTTTTATATTTACTCTTTATTGTTGCCTTTTACCCTTGTTTCATGTATTTTAATTTTATCTCCCTAACAAGATTATAAAATGTTTGAGGATCTGAACCTTATCATATATTAATTCTGCTTTTCCCTTTGAAAGGATGAATAAATTCTTGCTGCCTATAGAATCTCACATGTCATAAGTGCTAATAACCATTTATTTTATGTGACTGATTATGAATTCCTGTCATGGCAGGTGTTGACATGTACATAATACCATTATGGAGGATCCAAATGACCAAGCTATATTTCAAATTGTAGGTAATACTCTAAGCAAACATATTTATCATAAAATGGAATAGTGATTTTTTATTTATGAGAGTCTGGAGTTGGAAAAGTATTTGACCTATCTTTCTTGAATTGGAAATATCTAACATCAGCCTTTTGGATGGGAGGATAATTTGATTGCACTATCTACTATTCATTTGATGGCTGAGGTGGATTTAGTTATCAGGCTGGCTGGCCAGGTATAACTTTCATTCCTGGATGCTAAAGTTATGAGATAGAATTTAGAGGCTGAGCAGCTCACTTGGAGGAGAAGGACCATTTTATAGACAAGAGTATCAATGAAACCACCTCCTTACTATCATCTTTGGAAGACAATAGCAACCATTAGTATTTTTACACACTAAATGTTGCATGAATGCTTAGCTATTACACAGATTTGCAAGGTTTCTATTTAAGTCCTTGAATTGCAGTGCCTTAAATTAATGTAAACATCCTTTCAAAACAGTAAAGTTTCCTTGGAGTATATAACAGTTAGACTAAAAATTTCACCAAGGGAAGCTAGAGGCCATGTCTATCTTATGTATATTATGTCTTTAAGACATCAATAAACAAACATGTGGGAATATATTAATATATTCAAATGTTACACAAGTACTGTGGACTCCATCCATTTACAGAGATATTCTCATTGATATTAATATTCTGCATTTATTTTCCCAAACTATCCTTCTACCTAACTCCAAGAAGTCAAGTGCTTTTTAGTGTTTACCTTCTCAAATATTTCTAACATCTCGAGGGACACTTGTTAGTATTTGCTGCTTGCTGCCATGGCTAGGAAGTCAGAACTTTCTGATCTTTAGATTTTGGATCCATGGAAGAAATACTTTAAGGTTAAAATATTGTTTCCATGACGACTGCTGTCATAGCCACCAGGAAAATCTCCCCATGTGATGTCGGTGAAATAGGACCTATGCCTCTCTGACTGAAAGTGGAGGGTCAGTGAGTAGTAAAAGGATGTCTATTTTGTATTAGACTTAGCTAAGGCTTCTATGGCACCCCACTCCAGTACTCTTGCCTGGAAAATCCCATGGACAGATGAGCCTAGAAGGCTGCAGTCCATGGGGTCGCTGAGGGTTGGACACAACTAAACAATTTCACTTTCACCTTTCACTTTCATACACTGGAGAAGGAAATGGCAACCCACTCCAGTGTTCTTGCCTGGAGAATCCCAGGGACAGCGGAGCCTGGTGGGCTGCTGTCTATGGGGTCGCACAGAGTCGGACATGACTGAAGTGACTTAGCAGCNGGTTGGACACAACTAAACAATTTCACTTTCACCTTTCACTTTCATACACTGGAGAAGGAAATGGCAACCCACTCCAGTGTTCTTGCCTGGAGAATCCCAGGGACAGCGGAGCCTGGTGGGCTGCTGTCTATGGGGTCGCACAGAGTCGGACATGACTGAAGTGACTTAGCAGCAGCAAGGCTTCTATAGCAATTTTGCTTGCACCTCAAGAGTTAGGGCACTCAGCTCTCCAGCACTTTCATTCACCCCCATAGAGCTAGAGAGCCAGGATGCCAAAATTCCAGGGCTGAACACCAAGACCATTTCCAGGCTGAGACTCTGCTTCCAGCAGCATCTTCCCCCACCAGTGATACATGGGCTATCTTGCATCCCAATGTCAGTGAAATTGCAACCAGCATTGCCTAAAATGCAAGATTTTTCTTCTGTCGGGAGAATTGATATCCTTAGAATGTGATTCAAAGACAAAACCCTTTCAAAGCAAAATGAAGGTTAAAATGTTTCTTCTCTGGTATACTCAACCTGGGGTCCTAGAACAAGGCTGCTTGAGTTCCAAATTTTTACTTTGATGAATCACCTGATTAACATATGAATTAGAATTGTTTGGTCCACTTCCCATAATTAGCTGGCAAACTATACCCACAGCCATTAACCCCCTCCCCGCCCTCCTCTGTGCCTTATTGCTGGCTCCATAGTGCTGGATTCGACCATATTTCTCCTCTTTCTTTGGGATCACTCCCTTCTGCCCCCACTGCAATCAGAAGTGGCTGAACTCTCTTGGTGGATGGATCTTTCTTTTCTTCTTCCATTTCCTATGCAGAGGAAAGTGAAAGAATATGAAGTTGCTCAGTCGTGTCCGACTCTTTGTGACCCCATGGACTGTAGCCTACCAAGCTCCTCTATCCATGGAATTTTCCAAGCAATAATACTGGAGCGGATTGCCATTTCCTTCTCCAGCGGATCTTCCTGACCCAGGGATCGAACCCATGTCTCCCGCAGTATATACAGACGCTTTACCATCTGAGCCACCAGGGAAGTCCAGTGGTCACAAATGTGGATGAAATTGTTACAGGAAGGAGGACTCCTTCCAGGGCCTGAGAGTGGGCTGTTGTCTAACACTCAGAATTGAACTGTCTGAGGAGACACATGTGATGACAATACAAGAGACTTTATTGGGAAGGGGAGACTGGATGAAGTGTAGCAGAGTAAGGGAACCCAAGAAAACTGCTCTGCCATGTGGCTCACAACCTTCAGTGTCTATAATAATGAGGCTGGTTTCTGGGTTGTCTCTGGCCAATCATTTCCATTTCAACTTAGGGCCTTTCCTGATGACAAGCACATCTTTTAGCCAAGATGGATTCTAGCAAGGTCTGGGAGGTTGCTTGGCTCCTCCATCTTTTGGCCCTGCCTGAATTCTGGTTAGCTATTGACTACAGCAACATATTCCTTATTGGGACCTTCTATTGTGAGAAAACTCAGGCAAGTGGTTGTCATGGTGGCTGGCCAAGGTGGATGGTTTCAGTCAATAGTTCCTTATAAAATGATCACTCATATAATATACAATGCCAGAGCGCTACTATTTTAAAAGTAATATGAAGCAAAATGCACAACATACTTCATGTGCAGACTTCATTGTCTGAGACTAACTCAAAAGAGAAACATTGGTAAGAACTTAAATGACAGATGCTGCTGTTCACTGAAAACCATGCCCCAGTGTTTTCTGCAGTGTGTTGTAAAAACGGACACGGGAAGAGCCACGAAGACTGTAGATCTAGTCATTTAATATTTAATATAAACAAGTTCAGTTCAGTTCAAAGCCTTATATCAAACCTTTGTAGAATTAGCGGAATTCTTTTCTGGGTGATTCAGTTCAGTTCAGTTCAGTTCAGTCGCTCAGTCATGTCCAACTCTTTGCGACTCCATGAATCCCAGCATGCCAGGCCTCCCTGTCCATCACCAACTCCTGGAGGTCACTCAGACTCATGTCCATTGAGTCAGTGATGTCATTCAGCCATCTCATCCTCTGTCGTCCCCTTCTCCTCCTGCCCCCAATCCCTCCCAGCATCAGAGTCTTTTCCAGGGAGTCAACTCTTCGCATGAGGTGGCCAAAGTACTGGAGTTTCAGCTTTAGCATCATTCCTTCCAAAGAAATCCCAGGGCCAATCTCCTTCAGAATGGACGGGTTGGATCTCCTTGGAGTCCAAGGGACTCTCGAGAGGTTTCTCCAACACCACAGTTCAAAAGCATCAATTCTTTGGTGCTCAGCCTTCTTCACAGTCCAACTCTCACATCCATACATGACTACTGGAAAAACCATAGACTTGACTAGATGGACTTTAGTCAGCAAAGTAATATCTCTGCTTTTGAATATGCTATCTAGGTTGGTCATAACTTTTCTTCCAAGGAGTAAGCGTCTTTTGATTTCATGGCTGCAGTCACCATCTTCAGTGATTTTGGAGCCCAGAAAATTAAAGTCTGACACTGTTTCCACTGTTTCCCTGTCCATTTCCCATGAAGTGATAAAAGGCAGTAATATTTTTCTTTAATCAAGAATGGGGAAAAAAATAAGTAGATACAGACTTTTTAGAAGAAATAAGAAGTTAAACAAAATAACAGTGCCCTGGATACATGACCTCTGTCCTATAAGCTGTCTGGTAATTTAATAGATTAGAAGAAAAAAGAAAACCATTCTCTATATACAGCTTTGGCATTTGTCAAGGTGCAAAAGGGATGTTTAATAAGGACTTCAAAATAACTTCACACTTAGAAGAAAGGGAAAAGAGGGGAGGAGCACTTGAATGATGCAGTCCAAGATTTATCAACAGAAGTAGGGACCAACTTTGGAAACTAATGCCCCTCTGATAGCCAAATATTTTGTAATAACAGAAATTATATCCCTAAAAGAATTGAAAGATATCTACTGGGTACCCAGTGGTAAAGACTCTGCATGACAATGCAGGAGACACAAGAGACTCAGGTTCAATCCCTGGGTTGCAAAGATACTTGGAGTAGGAAATGGCAACCCACTTCTGTATTTTTGCCTGGGACATTCCACGGATGGAGGACCCTGGTGGGCTATAGTCCAAAGGGTTACAAAGAGTCAGACGTGACACAGTAGGCACGCATGCACTCATGCACACTATTTAAGGCTAGAGGACGTTACCCCATCTCATCTTTTTAAATCCTCAGTATTGCTACCCCCTTGTTTAGATACCGAGATTGGAGTTCAAAGCATTTAACTGATTTCTCCAGTCTCAGTAAGTAGGGGTCAGAGGTAGAATTCTAATCCAGGATGAACTCTAGAACCCATGCTTTTTGGCCTTAATATAAAAGAATAATTCAGAGTTTTAAACATTAAGTAAGAACATATCTCTTATTCTCTATTTCTAAAAGAAAATATTTTCTAAAAAGCACCATCATCACTGTCATCATCAGGAAGCAAAGTAGATCAGTCATGTCGATGCACGTGGCTTAGTGCTAGCAATAACTTTAAAGGAATTAATAGATCCAGTCCTTTAACTATGATTTTAGAATCACTAAAAAGGTATTGGAAAAAACACAGCTTTTTTTTTAAAGGTAATTTCCTCCATAATTTTGAAGTGAACTTTCATTGGAAATGTCCAAATCTTTTTCTGTTCAAATCTTTATGATTTAAATTATGAGGTGAAAATGAAAAATAATTTCTCTTTTAAAATCTCAGCGTGTGCTTGCCTACACACACACACACACAGAGACACACACNAGCTTAAACTCCAGTACTTTGGCCACCTCTTGCGAAGAGTTGACTCATTGGAAAAGACTCTGATACTGGGAGGGATTGGGGGCAGGAGGAGAAGGGGACAACAGAGGATGAGATGGCTGGATGGCATCATGGACTGGATGAACATGTGTCTGAGTGAACTCCAGGAGATGGTGATGGACAGGGAGGCCTGGCGTGGTGTGATTCATGGGGTCGCAAAGAGTCAGACAGGACTGAGAGACTGAACTGAACTGAACTGCATTTATGCTAAAGCATTTCTCTTATTTAAGATATTGTTCCATAAACACATATATTTAAGACAAATCTTAAACCATCTGAAATATAAACAAGTAGAAAGTGAAATCAACTGAATGCAACTGAGCCTTTCTGGCTAGTCTTATAAGGAGGAAGAAGGAGAAAGGTCCAATTGTGATAACTGGGCACCTGGAAAGGATTGAGATATAGTTGCTATAGATGTAGCAAATAAATATAAGACATCCAGTTAGATTTGAATTTTAGATAAATCTTATACACACACACACACACACACACACACAATATTAGTATAAGTGAATCCCAATTATTTCATGGGACATATTTATACTAGAAAACTACCAATTGTTTATTAAATTCAAATGTAACTGGGTCCCTTACATTTTGTCTGGCAACCCTAGATGAAGGTACACATCATAATTAGCATCATGTTTAAATTGTCCCTTGTCTTTTGTGCCTAGATTGTCAGGCTCTTCCTGGGCTGAAGGAGAGGTTTAAAATTGAGGCCATTTTTGCTCCCCGCTTAATGGTGACAAGCTATTGATAGCCAGGCATTGCCAAATTCTCATTAGTTTCTAAAAGTCAGGAACTACATTTAGAAAAAAAGCAGCTCACTTATGGAGAGGTCATCTATCCAATAACCTCAAGTACCAGGAACACAGCTGAAACCCAGGAAGCAAGGGGAAAAAAAGGTCTCTGAGGATCCAAAATAGAAACCATGTGCTAAAACTCATGCTCTGTTTCTCTGAGAAGAGGCCCTCAGACCTGCACTCACTGTAATTTACTCTTCTTTTAGACACCATCTGAACAATTTTGGTTTTCTGATTTCCCAACCAATAGAGATAAAAAGCAGGGTTTACAAGGNAAGCAAGGGGAAAAAAAGGTCTCTGAGGATCCAAAATAGAAACCATGTGCTAAAACTCATGCTCTGTTTCTCTGAGAAGAGGCCCTCAGACCTGCACTCACTGTAATTTACTCTTCTTTTAGACACCATCTGAACAATTTTGGTTTTCTGATTTCCCAACCAATAGAGATAAAAAGCAGGGTTTACAAGGTGGGCAGGACAGCTAGGTAGATTAGAGGTAGGCTGCATCATGATAACCTGGAAGGAAAAAAAAAAAAAACACCCATGATATAAACAATCTCCATAACAATTCAGAAGAAAAGATAGCCACAAGTCATGGGTGCTTGTGGCTCAATAATGAGCTTACAAGTGGTTTTATTTTCTTCTTTATATTTTTTCATATTTTATAAACTTTTCAGCTGTATGTCTAAAATCAGAAGAAGCAATACAGATATGTTTAATAAAATAAAATGTAGAGAATTATTTCATGAGTCTCCCAATAAAGCTTCATTTTTTTGTACCTCTTAGAAGAATTGACTAAATTGTAATTATAAGCCATGTCTTTACATGTCACTATCTCCCACTAGACTATAAACTTTTAGAGGTCAGGGTTAATATCTTTTCAGTCTTGTGGTTCTAGTAATTCACATAATATCTAGTATAATAAATGCTCAATAAGTGTTTGTGGAGTGACTTCCCAGGTGGCACTAGTGGTAAGAATATGCCTGCAAATGCAGGGGATGAAAGAGATGCGGGTTTGATCCCTAGGTCAGGAAGATACCTTGGAGGAGGAAATGACACCCCATTCCAGTATTTTTGCCTGGAAAATTCCATGGGCAGAAGTACCTGGTGGGCTATAGTCCATGGGATTGCAAAAGAGTTAAGATACAACTGAGCTACTGAGCACACACACAAGTTTTGTGACACAAATGACTAAAGTCAAATTGACAGTGCCTCTGTGGGTATTTAGGGCTTCTCTCATAGCTCAGTTGGTAAAGAATCTGCCTGCAATGCAGGAGACCCTGGTTCAATTCCTGGGTCAGGAAGATCCACTGGAGAAGGTATAAGCTACCCACCCAGTCTTCTTCTTGGGCTTCCTTTGTGGCTCAGCTGGTAAAGAATCCTCCTAGGTTCAATTCCTGGGTTGGAAAGATCCCCTGGAGAAGGGAAAGGCTACCCACTCCAGTATTCTGGTGTGGAGAATTCCATGGACTGTATAGTCCATGGGGTTGCAAAGAGTTGGGCTTGACTGAGCCACTTTCTCATTCTGTGGGTATTTAATTAACTTAGGTTTATTTTTTGTTTTGTTTGCTCTTCATTTCGGCGTGCAGGCCCTCTCTAGTTGTGGTGTGTGAGCTTCTCATTGCCACAGCCTCTCTTATGACAGAGCACGGGCTCTAGAGCACTCGGGCTTCAGTAGTTGCAATATTTAGGCTTAGCTGTCCCAAGGCATGTGGGATTTTAGTTCCTGAACCAAAGATTGAACCTGTGTCCCCTACATCGGCAGAAGGATTCTTAGCTACTGGACCATCAGGGAAGTCCAATCTGTGGGTCTCAGAAATGCTATTCTTCACACCTCAGTATCCCCAGGGCAGGGCCACACTACAGCCTGCTTTAATCACTGATTATTAAAATGTTTACTACACGTCCACTGCAGTTAGATTTATTGTAGCAGAAAACACTGTGGATTATCATTTATTTCTGCAAAATTTCTAGTGAAATGGCTAACATCTTTTAAAGTTTTAGCTTAAAGTAATAAATCTCAATCATTTTGAAAATTCTCTTAAATGGAACCCTTCATTTACTCTAAGGCCTGGCTATTTTTGTTCACTAAGGGCATGGGCTAGGAAGATAGCACACTGCTTCTGAGAGTCTCACTGTGATCTATTAGCAGCAGCAGAAGAAATGGTGGATCTCTACATGGGATAATTCATGCGGCAGCTATATTGTACATACTTCTTTACAAGCTAGTGAAACTGATACATGCCAAAGCTCAGATTTCTTTGTAACCTATTCTTTTAAAGATTCCTCATTGCAACATGGAAGTATTGAAAAATATTTTAATACTCTGCATACATGCATGTTAAGTCACTTCAGTCGTGTCTGACTCTTTGAGATTCCATGGACTGTAACCTGCCAGGCTCCTCTGCCCATGGGATTCCTCAGGCAAGAATACTGGAGTGGGTTGCCATGCCTTCCTCCCAGGGGATCTTCCTAACCCAAGAATCAAACCCACACTCAAGTCTCCTGCATTGGTGGGCAGGTTCTTTACCACTAACGCCACCTGAGAAGCCCCTCAATACTCTATTCTTTTCTAATTAGCATTTGTAAATGAAATCCAATTATTTCTCTCTTAAAGAGTTGGATTCATCTTTGTTCATATTAGAACTATGGCTCCTTAACCAGAAAGAAATTTATGAGGCACTGCATACTGGGTTTTGTGGCAGAGATATCTGACAAAAATAGTATGATTTGCATGTATTATTTTTTGTTTTGCAAATGCTTTCAAAGCACATTTTAGTAACCTGGAAGGAATTCTCAAAATGATACAACAGTGTTGCTTTCCTATCATGGCATATTCAGGAAGCAGTTTTCCGAGTTTGTCTACAAATGCACCCAGGGCTTGCCAGCAGAGTGCCTTAACCCCAGGAGACAGTGATTCAAAATTAAACTGCACATTAGGGCATTTTTCACTACAATCAACTTGAGTGTCAGCACTAATGAGCGACAGGGCCAGCATGGGTAAATCAAGCCAGAGATAGCTTTCTATTTTAGCTATTAAATTTGATTCTGTCTCCACATCTTTCAAGTTAAATTCAGTGGTAAATTTACCTGCTTTGTCTTTCAGCTTTATTCTCTTTCCACTCCTTGAAGGTAGTGATGAAAAAACAGAAAATTAAGTCCAAAGCAGGCAAGACAAGGAAGAGGGAAATGGTGATATAAAAATAATTGATCCCCCTGGTGGCTTGTAGTAAAGAATCTGCCTGCCAATGCAGGAGAAGCAGTTCAGTTCCAGAGTCAGAAAGATCTCCTGGAGCAGGAAATGGTAGCCAATTCCAGTATTCTTGCCTGGGAAAGCTCATGGACAGATGAGCTTCATGGGCTATAGTCCCTGGGGTCACAAAAGAGTTGAACATAAGTTAACAACTAAACAACAGCAATAAGGGGCTACTTTCAGCTAATGAAAGGAAAATACTCCATAGGCAATAAACCTAAGATACTTCACTATAAGAGCTGGTAAGTTTGTAAGGATGGCTTGTAAGGATATGTAACTATCCTAGAAGACTGTTTTGACTTTTTAAATATGTGGACCAGTGAGTTTTTAAAAGTTAAAATTATGGAATATATTCCCAATATTTCAATCTCAAGTTAGCGAAGATTTCCTGAAACACAACCCTTTGTGTCACTCCCAAAGACATAATGATGCTTTTTATCTCACACAAAAACTATGAGCTATGAACTGACTAAGCTGGTACTGCTTCTGCCCAAATCACCATTGAACTCTGATCCTGATAAGCTAATGCAAAGGGGAAAGTTAATTTTGTTTAAAAGGAAGTATCATGGCACCCAACCTTTTAACCAACAGTGAATCTGTTTGGTAATCACTTTCTGAGCAAGGAGTAACTTTCCCACAAAAGAAGATTTCAAGCACGCTTTTTGTACCACTCCAGAGATAAGAATACTAATCTGACAGCTGCCAAATAAAGTATGTGTAGCACTGAGTATTCATCTTAGCCCCAACCAGAAGTCCCTAAGAAGTATTGAAGAAAAACAAATTCTCAGGCAGCCTTGCCCCGGGCTCAGAGGAGAAGACGGCTTGGTGAGTGGTGGCCCTGACTCTTCTGCAGAGAGTTACGTGGCCAGAGCCCAGAACGAGAAGCTCGCCCAGGGTAAACACTGCCCCTGTGGCCACTCTCCACACTGAGGCTTAGGAGCAGCCTACAGCACAGCCTTTCTCCAGTAAAAAAAAAAAAAAAATTCTCAGTAAAAATCAAGTGCACGCTTGCTAAGTCACTTCAGTTGTGTCTGACTCTTTGCAACCCTATGGACCACAGCCTTCCAGGCTCCTCTGTCCATGGGATCTCCAGAATACTGCAGTGGGTCGCCATGCGACTGTTACATCTCTTGCATCGGCAGTCGGGTTCTTTACTGCTAGCGCCACATTGAAGCCCGAGATACATGCTTAAAAACTATATTTGGAATAAGGGTGTAAGAAACATAATTTGGATTAATAATAAGATCTTTAAAGAAAGATACACAAATCTCAAGACTGACTTTGTAAGGCAAAGGGTAATAGAAAAAAATACTATTTGTTCAACCATGCTCTTAAAACTTATCACCAACTTCTTATCCCACAGGAAATAGACTGCCAAACTCCAATGCCCATATTTGACATTTGTATAAAGTTTCTCATGTCTAAGGAGGCCTGATCAACTCAATATAGTTCTTACTATTGATCTTCAGGTCAGTCACTATCAACAAATCCATTTGTCCACTTCATAAAGTCCTGCATTATGGACAGATATCTAGAACAATAGGCTCAGTGAGTATTTGCTGAATAAATGAATCCTGGACATAGTAGATGTTCCCTGGTTAGAGTCATAATTCTGGTGTTCTAAAAAGAGGAAAACAGATCAGAGGTAATCCTCAAAGACTTCTCTTGCAATAGGGCTTATTTTTGTCTGGATGTGCTACAAACTATGCTATGTTCTTCACATTCAAGATGAAATACAGTCCATTGGGTAAATGTTCTAACAAACTTCACCTTGCTGGCCTTGACCTTTTAAGTGTATTTTGGTTCTGGTCTTGGCTTTTGGACAAGAGTCTATATAGAGCTCATCTCTCATGGCCAGTTTAGTCTGGCTGAACATAATGTCCAGTAGAGGGCTCCCAGGGAGACTGATTTGGCTTAGTCGTCCTTTTGGCCCATTCTATTGGCAGGGCTAACGAGCTCTGATAGGTCCACTCTAATCTTTTCAACTATCCCAGACCTCTTGTGTCCATGAAGTAGTCTTTTTCTTTTTTTTCTGTCACAGTTCTGGAGGCCTAAGTCTGAAATCCAAGGTGTCAGCAGGGCTGTGCTCCTTTAGAAGACTCTAGAGGAGAAAACTTCTTTGTCTCTTTCAACTTTTGGTGACTGCTTGCCTTCCTTGACTTGTGGCTTCCAGTTTCTACCCTTGTCTACGTGGAGATTTCTCCCGTCTTTTGACCTCTTCTGTATATTATTAGGACAGCTATCATTGAATGTAGGGACAAACTAATTCAGGATGCTCTCATTTTAGGATTTTTTGACTTAATTACATCTACAAAGCTTCTTTTTCTAAATAATGTCACATCCACATGATCCAAGTGGATGTATCATTTGGGGGCCACTGTTCAACTCACTACAGTAGGTGACTACTCATCCTCTCTGTGTCCTAAATGAATCTCAGATGTTGAAGAGGTAAACAATCTGTGATGTAACATTTGGTATGCTTAAAAACTTATTTTAATAATTATCTACTTCCCTTCATTTTGTGTTTATGTACTCATGTAATCATGTTAACATACTATTATTATTGTCCTCATTAGCAGTTCATTTACTCCAAGATTTCTTAGCCCTGGCTCTATTGACATTTTGGACTGGAGAGCCTATTTATTGTAGGAGCTTTAGCAACATTCCTGGTCTTTACTCTCTAGATGCAGTAGCACTTCCCTCAGTTATGACAGTAAAACAGGTCTCTAGACATTGCTACATGTCCTCATGGTCAAGACACTGTTTTCAGTTGAGAACCACTGATCCACATTAAACTAGATGTGACTCAGAAATTATATAGAAATACTAAATTTTATCTAAGCATATCTTTTATTTCTTTGGCTAACTCTTGTGCCTTGAAAGTATTATTTAAAAAAAAATTTTTTTCAGTTTTAGAATAATGAATAAATGGAACACTTTCCTAGTGTATACACAGTTTTAGATGGCCCTGCCCAAACTACCAGACCAGGTAACAAGACAGAATACAGCTCAGAATGTGCTTTCCAATTACCTCTCTGTTATTCAAAAATAGGCAGGAGTTTGCCTTTTTTTTCAATCAGAAAGGAGAAATTGAATTGCTTTGCAACAGAGTTTGACAGAGAAATGTATGTGATATCCATAAATGAAGTTAAATTACAGAAAATATGTTTTACATTGAATAGCATAAACAACAGTGATTAGCCACTTATTAGGCCAAGATTTATAAGTATCATGATGAAGTCTCTTTCTTACAAAATGCGAAAATAATTCTAGAATTGGAAATAGTCATCAAAGCAACCCACCGAGTAAACTGAAAGATCCTCTGACATCTTTTATTTGTTCTATCTCTGACATTCTGGAAATACTGATCATTTTCCCCTACTGAATCAACTATCACCCCCATTATAGGCAAAATCTCCACTTGTATTGATAAAATTCACTGCTCACCTCCCCTCAAGATTCAGATAGATTTCTCAAAACCTCTTCTCAGAATTAATTAATGCTCTGTAAGTAAAGAAGCCCTTCAAGGCATAAAGCCCATGATAGAAGATTATAGGACTCAAGGCCTTATTACTCCTGGTACTACAGGGTACTATTACCCCTGTAAAATTCCCATTTTACCAGGAATAAAACCTAAGGGCTGAGGATGGAGGCTTGTCCTTGTTGTTATTAACCCTCACATGTCAATAACACCCATTCCCACAGGAAGTAAATTCTTTCCTGTAATTGATTTATGCAGTGCATTCTTCAGTATTCCAGTTGATGAAACCAGCCAATACTTCTTTGTCTTCCTTTGGGAAGAAAAACAATTTACTTGAACAGTAATGCCTCAGGATATTACTTATAGTCCTCGTATTTCTCCCAAATCCTAAAGGCTGATCTAGATGCTTTAAAGTTCCCTAGAGGTTCTGCTCTGTTACCATATGTGGATGATTTGCTTCTTTTCCCTCCTTCTCAAGCCTCTTTATGAGAAGAGAGCATCCAATTGCTAAAACCTTTATTTAGCCTCATAGGAACATAAACTCAACAAGGAAAAATGGCAATTTGCCCAAACCCAGGTTTGATATTTAGGCCATCTGATACTAGAAGGGCTAATTATATTTAGATAAACTTCATGGTATCCTAAGTTTCCCCAAACCCAAAACTAAGGGCCAAATTGAAGTTTTCTCAGGCTACTTGGTTACTGATGAAATTTATTTCCAAATTTCTCTCTTATAGTCAAATTTCTGTAAGTTTTACTAAAAAATAGCAACTCAGACCCAATTTTGTGGGGGGAAAAAAAGACAATCTAGTCATCAAGGTCTTAAAGAGAAGGCATTCAGTTGTGTCCGACTCTTTGTCATCCTATGGACTGTAGCCTACCAGGCTCATCCATCCATGGGATTTCCGGGCAAGAGTACTGGAGTGGGTTGCCATTTCTTTCTCCAGGGAATCTTCCCAACCCAGAGTTCAAACCTAAGGCTCCCACAAGGTCTTAAAGAGAGCTAATGAATCCATTTGCTCTCAGGCATCCCAATTATTAGATTCCCTTTCTCCTTTTTGTATATGAAAGGAAAGGGAATGCCACTGGCCTACTCATCTCAAAACATTAGTCATGCCCAACTCTTACGACATGGACTGTAGCCCACCAGGCTCCTCTGTTCATGGGATTCTCCAGGCAAGAATATTGGAGTGGGTTGTTAATCCCCTCTCCAGGGGATCTTCTCAACTCAGGGATCGAGCCCTGCTCTCCAGCAAGCACTGCAGACAGATTTTTTTACCATCTGAGGCACCAGAGAAGTCCAAAACGTGGGGACCAGGGATCTTCCCTATCAGGGATTGAGCCCTGGTCTTCAGCAAGCAATGCAGACAGATTTTTTACCATCTGAGGCACCAGGGAAGCCCAAAACGTGGGGACCACCAACATCAACTCATAGGATGTTATAGCCAATAACTTGAGATGGTGGTGTGGGGCTACCCCCTTGCTGTAGAGCTAGTACAGCACTGTCTTTTTGGTAATACCACTGAGAAAATTGCTGTGGAATCTCCTTCTACCTCTTTTGTACCTCATTCAGTAAAAGCTCTCCTGAATTCTCACCACATTCAACATTTCTCAGTCAGCTGCCTCATCTCCTATGAAGTCCTTCTATTAACTGTTCTTCACATAATTCTTTTACACTGTAATAATCTTAGCCCTGATACTCTTCCCCTCTCTGTCACCAGGGAAGCCTCTCATGGCTGCTTAATGCTGATGGACCACTTCTTGACTCCTCATGATGGTCTATAGAAAAATTTCCTGAATAACACTGACTTCTCATGGTTCATGAATGGTTCTTAGTTAAAAAGTGACAACAATAAATATTGGGCTGGGTATGCTATCGTAACTCCTTTTAATGTTATCAAGGCGATGACTACTTTGGCCCAACAGGCTGAAATATACACTCTAACCGAGGCTTGTGCTTTAGCCAAGGGCAAAACTTCCAATATTTATACTGATAGTAGATATACTTTCAGAGTAGCTCATGATTTTAGAATGTTGTGAAAGCAATGTTCCTTACTTACTTCCAGGGGAAATAAAATGAAAGATGGCCCCTATGTTCAGAAATTATTAGATGCAGTATTTTACCTGCTGTTTAGCTATTAAGATTCCAGGGCATTCTACACTTGGCTCTTTGGAAGCTAAGGAAAACCACCTTGCTGATATTTCTATAAGGACTGCTGCCCTTAAAGTGTCCAAACCTCACTCTTGGTGTAAAGGGATATTTCCCAAAATTATAATTTAGAAAACCTGACTATAGAAACTCAACAGAAAAAGAAAATCTAGATTGGAAAATCAACAATTGTTGAGTTAATAAAACGAGGAAGTTCTGGTTTGGACCAAACAACAACCTTATGCTATCAAAGACTAAAATTCCAACTCCACACCACAGAACATGCTTTAACTCACTGGACTACTGGCAAAATGATAGCTTTCATGTGTGAATATTGGTGAAAAAACATTAACAAGGCTGCAGAAAAGGACTACCACACTTGTCCGATTTGTCTGAAGTACATCCCAAGGGAGTCTGTTCATACTGCACACAAAGCATTTTAAACTATCTAATAGATTATTCAGAGTTTCCCAGGTGGCACAGTGGTAAACAATCTGTCTGCCAGTGCAGGAGATGTAGGAGATGCTGGCTCAATCCCTGGGTCAGGAAGATCTCCTGGAGGAGAAAATGGCAATCCACTCTTGCCTAGAGAATCCCACAGAGGAGCCTGGCAAGCTATACTCCACAGGGTTGCAAAGAGTCAGACATGACTGAGTGACTGAGCACACAATGGATCATTCAAGGACTGGCAAATGGATTTCATGCAAATTCCTATATCTAATGAATATAAATATGCTTTGGTCATAGCCTAACAGGTACTCAATACTGGGTTACAATCTTCCCTTGCAGATAGGGTGCTACCTCTTTTATGGCTAAAGTTCTTTTGGAAAATATTGAGTACCCCCAGGGAACTCCTCTAGAACTTCAAAGTAATTGAAGAACCGAGTTTACTGGCCAGTTGCTTCAAGTCTGTGCTCTTTGGCAGGTTTTACAACTCTTTCATTGTGCTTACCACTCTCCATTCTCTGGTTTTGTGGCATACACTAATTGCATTATTAAGACTCAAATGACAAATTTGTAAAGGTCCTCCAAATACTTTGGCTAAAAGTGTTGTTAGTTCTTCTTAATCTCAGATCCACTCCTTTTGGAATTCATAAACTCTCATCCTTTGAGTTAATCACAGGACACCCAATGCACTTGGCTCCTTCTTTTGACCCACAACTGATAAAAGGAGAGATGCCATTATATTGAAAAGGGATAACTAAATAGAACACTAATTAAAATAAAAATAAATTAAATAACTCTATTAAAATAAATCATTAACAAATATATCATGATTTGGTAGAGCAATCTTTTCACAGTGCACTCTCAGGAGATGAAGATCTTAAGCATCAGAGCCAGTGCACTCAGCGCGGCCGAGAGGAGCTACCCCACGTCAGAGGACAGAGACAGCGGCCAAGAGTGCTGGGCTGTGACGGTGCAGGAACAGCTGAGAGGAGCCACCCTGCTTCAGAAGTCAGGAGCAGCGGCCGAGAGTGCCAGGCTGCGATGGCACAGGAACAGCTGAGAGGAGCCACCCCATTTCCGAGGTCAGGGTTGGGGGCCAGGAAGAGCCACCCCACATCTGAGGCCAGGGTCAGGGACAGGGAGGAGCCACCCTACATCTGAGGCCAGGGTCGGGGGCTGGGAAGAGCCACTGATTGATTAGCACTCAGCACAGGTGGCTGCGACGACCAGCACACTCAGCATGGCTGAGAGGAGTTACCCCACGTCCAAGGTCAGGGGCAGCAGCTGAGAGTGCTGGGCTGCGACAGCACAGGAACAGCCGGGAGGAGCCACCCCATGTCCGAGGTCAGGGTCGGGGACCGGGAAGATCAACCTGTGTCCAAGGAGCGGTGGCTGCGCTGACACGGGAGGGCCTGGAGGAGCTGTCCCAAGTTGAGGGTCGGGAGGGGCAGCAGTAAGGACACGCCCTTCCTCCAGGCTGTGCTTTGCTGGGGCAGCCTTGAAGAGATACCCCACACTCAAGAGNGGGGATGATCCAGAGAGTTGATATGGGGTGGGAGGTTGGGGAGGGATTTTTTTAAAAATATAAAGTTAAAAAAAAATAGATCTTAAGCATCACACCTTATAACCTAGAGATTTCATCTATTGAGAAAAACACCTCCACATGAACTCACTTCAGCCTCACTGAGAGACCCATAATGGGTACTGTTAACAAACCGTTGTGCCACCAAACTCCAAGGATTAGACCTTTGGATTTATCTAAATGATATATCTAAAGAAAACAGTTGAATCCCACCTGGATATGCTAGTTGGGGCCTTTGAGCTGGATCATTTGGTAACCTGAAAGTAAAGATTTTCTGGAATTGAAGCAGGTGATATATTAAGAAACAACTTTCCCAAGATATCCAGATGAGGCCCATTAGGAGTTTGTCACCAAACTTTCAATGATGACATAATGCTTCAGATGATCTCCAATGTCTATGATCCTAACACGTAGATAGACACTTTAAAGCATATTTTTAGATAAATAATGCCTAAGAGTTCTCCCTCAAAACTTTCATTTTTACTTGAATAAGACCTCAGTAGGTTTCCAATCTGTGTACTTTTTCCTCCAGAATGAGACAGTACACCCAGGAAACATTCTTCCTGACATTGAGTGAGAAAAAGCAGCTAAAACCATAACACCTGATAAAAGTTTTCTAATTCCCTTGGTATGCAGGTACTTGCACATGGCTCATTATACCTGAAGATTCCAAGTTGCAATTCTCTGCTGATCCTGAATAAACCCATCTTTGCTGCCAGGAAAAATACCTGGCAGTCTATTTCTTTTAGGTCAACACAACTAACTTACAAAACATCCTACTGTAGCTTAGCCTGCTAATTGTACTCAGAACACCTGCTGCTGCTGCTGCTAAGTCGCTTCAGTCATGTCCAGCTCTGTTCATCCCCATAGACGGCAGCCCACCAGGCTTCCCCGTCCCTGGGATTCTCCAGGCAAGAACACTGGAGCGGGTTTCCATTTCCTTCTCCAATGCATGAAAGTGAAAAGTGAAAGTGAAGTCGCTCAATCGTGTCTGACTCTGTGCGACCCCATGGATTGCAGCCCACCAGGCTCCTCCGTCCATGGAATTTTCCAGGTAAGAGTACTGGAGTGGGGTGCCATTGCCTTCTCCTACATTAGCCTAAAGTTTGGCAAAATCATCTAACACAAAGCCTACCATGATTCACTGACTACTGTATTGAAAGTGAAAACCAGAAAGGTTACATTGGTATAAAGTGATTGTAATGATTCCTTATCCTCAGAGATCTCACGGCGGAGTGGGAGCTGTAGCTCGCTGCCACTGCCCAGCATCACAAGATAATACTCTACCATATAGACTAGCCTGAGAAAAATCCAAAATATGATTTCTACCAAATACATATCACTACTAAACCACCATAAAGTTGAAATATTCTAAGTTGAACCATCATAAGTCAGCAACCACCTGTAGTGAATATGTGTAAAGCACAAAGAATGAGGGTTAGCATGTAGCAAATGTTCAATAAATGGTGACTACTGCTGCTATAAAGCAGTAAAACTGCTACTGCTTTACTTCTCTTAGGTCTTTTTTCATCTGATTTTTGACCCAACTCCTTAAAGCCTCCAGTGTTCTAAACCAAAGAAGCTGCTTATAATTTCCTCTACTCTGTTAAAAAATAAAACACTTGAACCCCAGAGATTTTCTGCAAGCCTTACTTTTCATCTCTTGGTTTGTCTTTATTGGCTTTGGGGATCATAACTTCCTTTTGCATTTTATAAGTTCTATTTCAACAACTATTTACTTTCATTCTATATTAAATCATATTGACATTACATGGAAATGAATTTTGTTGGCACAGAATAAAGAACTTAAAAAATCGCTGTATGAATAATAGAAAGGGAAAAGGGATAATTTCATGTGATATGAATCAAGCAGGGTGAAAAGAATGTAGTGCTCCCTCACGGAAGCAGGTTTCCACTGAAGGACTGATGATATTAAATTCTATTCAATGAATACTTTTCCTTTTATATTCTTGAGCACACTGTATACGCATGCTCAGTTGCTTCAGTCGTGTCTGACTCTTTTTCAATGTCATGAACTGTGACCTGCCAGTCTCCTCTGTCCATGGGATTCTCCAGGCAAGAATACGGGATTGGGTGGCCATTCCCTTCTCCAGGGGATCTTCCTGACCCGGGTATCAAACCCTCATCTGCCAGTGTCTCCTGCGTTACAGATTCTTGATTGCTGAGCCACCAGAGAAGCCACCTAATAAATAAGAAATGCTAGGTAATAGTACTTTGCAAATATTATCAATGACATATTAAAATGAACTTCTCTAGCGGAGTTTTTCCTAACCCAGAAGATAATGAGCAAAAATACATATGTCGTATGGAAAATTATGATGTTAGTATTAGTCAGATCTTCTTTGTTAACAAGTTATTTACCTGAAAGAGGTAATAAGTTTCAAACATAGAAAAAAAATCTGTGGGAAAAAAAAAACTAATGTAGAAAATAAGGTTACTAAAATTTTCAGAATGAATTTGCAAAGTATCTTTGAGAAAGAAAAATAAACACGAATGACTCTGCCTTCTCATTATTGTAAGTCATTTTAGTGATGAACTCCTCTGACACTAAGGAAAATAACCAATGTAAATTAATATTCCAGGATAAACTTCCAGCAGAACAAGCGATTTCTTTTCTATTTACTAAGTTCCCCCCCAAGGATCTATCATGTGTAAATATAATTTTATTAAGCTGAGAATCATGTAAGATGTCACAGTGGGAGGAAATGCTAAAATCTTAAAACCATACAATCATACAAAATAGTGCCTATCAAATCAGTCTTAAAGACACTGTGACTTGGGACAGTCTTGAGAGATTTGGGACATGTGGCTGGATGCTTCCTCAAAGTGGCAGAGAAAAAAAAAAAGGAGATGAAAAAGTCACACCATTAGTACACAAGAAAACTTGAGGCCATGAATAGTGCCTCTATCCACTGTCCTTCCCATAGTTCCAGAAAGGCAGAAAGACAAAATACTCCTCATTTTTTCTCAAATCAGCAGGGTTAGAGAGTCAATCTGAGATTAGAATGAGGAGTATTTTATCTCATCCTTCAGAACACCCTTTCACCTGAATATATCTGATTAAAAATATGATGCAGTAAAGACATAGTTGATAAGGGATTTGTGTATAGAGTATATCCTCCAGGAAATCTAGACTACTCTAACTGAAGAAGACAGAGAATCAAATGAAAAATGAGCAAAGGATTTGAATAAACAACTCACCAAGGAAGAGTTTAAATGGTAAGTACCTGGAAAGAGGTTCATCACCATTATTCATTAAGCAAAAGCCAATTAAAAATTAAGATATTACCATACACATCCTACAGTGGATAAAATTATTAAAACTGATAATACAAAGTACGGTGAGGATGTGAAATCTGGAACTCATACATGTCACTGGTAGCAATGCAAAATGGAATAACTTTGAAACATTTTGAATAACGAACATATCTTATTATCAAGCAATATCTCTTCCAAATATTTATCTAAAAGTAACAAAACACATATTCACACAAAGACCTGTATATAAATGTCCATGGAATCTTTAATTCATAAGTACTCCCAACTAAAAACAACCCAAATATCCATTAGCTGGAAATTCATAGCAAATTATAAACAAATTATAAACAAGTTCATAAACGAATTGTAGTGGCTTCATAAAATGAAATGCTGCTCAGTACCAAAAGTAGATGAACTATTAACACAACATGGGTGAATATCGAAAGCATTATGCTAACTGAAAGAAGTTAGACCAAAAAAGGTTTATATGCTGTGTGTTTCCTTTTTTATGAATATCTGGAAAGAGCAAAATTAGAGGGACATAAAATCAGAGTACTGATTACTGGGTTGGGTGTAGAGGATGAAGACTGATTACAAAAGAGTACAGGGAGAATTGAAATTGTCTATATCATGATGGAAGCAGTGGCTGCACAGCTATACATTCATCAAGATTTTTAAAACTACATGCTTTAAAAGGATGAACTTTATGAATTATATCTCAGTAAACTTGGGATTTCTTTGGAAGGAATGATGCTAAAGGTGAAGCTCCAATACTTTGGCCACCTCATGCAAAGAGCTGACTCATTGGAAAAGACTCTGATGCGGGGAGGGATTGGGGGCAGGAGGAGAAGGGGATGACAGAGGATGAGATGGCTGGATGGCATCACTGACTTGATGGGTGTGAGTGTGAGTGAGCTCCGAGAGTTGGTGATGAACAGGGAGGCCTGGCATGCCGTGATTCATGGGGTCGCAAAGAGTCGGACATGACTGAGCGACTGAACTGAACTGAAACTTGGCTTTAAAAAACTGATACAGTGTATTTGAGACCACTCCTACATGCAGGGTAGTTCATTCCAAACCCAGACTCACCCAGGCAGAACCACGCCATAATCAGGGGAATAGATGTAGATCATCATCATTTATTTTAGCTTTTCATTATTCTTTGGTATTGGCTGCAACCATCCAAACTTGATAGTACTGTTGCTCTTGATACAAAATTAACAATTCCCCTAAGGTTGCTGCATTAGCAGGATAGACCAGGTCATGCAATGGGAACAAACCTCAAATTTCCACGGTTTAGCACAGCAAACATTTAATTCTTGTAAATTTACTTCATGTAAATTCTACTGCGATTTTCTGATGACTCTCTAGAGCAACTGTGGCCCACGAAATCACTTGGCGGTCAGAGATGAGCTAGTCTCCACCGTACTGTAGTTATATCAGTTGTAACAAGTGGTGTCTTGGTCAATGCAGTAGGGAGGGGAAATGCTCTGAGCAGCAACTAAAAGTCTAGCCTAGAAGCCACCACACATATCATATCTTTCATGGTATTTTCCCAGGAAATTGTCATGTGGTTCAACCTAATTGTATAGACAGAGAAGTACAAATTCCCTCTTGGTGCCGGGAAGAAGAGGATAACCAGAGAAAGGTAAGCACTAGAAGCCTCTAGTATCTTGCTTCTTATTTTATTTCACTATGTGTTTTCTGTTATTTCTTATTCAATAAATATCCATTCACTCTTTTCTTCTGCACTGTAAAACAGCAGTATATTCCCAGGCAAGAGCAGTACAGTAGCATATCTTTGCGCTAAATTGCATTATCTGATGCTCAACATTGCTGTCCTGGGGCAAAGAGAGGCTGCCAAGGGCTTAATGTATTTTCCTGGGATTTCCTGGTAGATTTTGGTATCTTGGGATGGATAGGGATTAGCTTTGCACGTTTCTGTTTAGTCTTCTTGCATTTGGGAATTTGAGAGCAATTAATGTCATCTTTTAATGGCAGAAGGAATTAACTCTGTATGTTAGCTATGTTGATAGAATGTACTCAAAGGTTCAGATGGCAGTCTGAACTTCTGAACTTTGTGGGTGAGAGCAATACACTCTCAGTTCTTTAGAGACCCCTGAAGACAAAAAGTGAAAGAGAAAAGAATCCTTTTTCAGCAGTCTTACATCACCACGGAATAAGTCTGAGACTCAATACACTTAAAGAAAGGAGTTAAGTTCAAGTCATTGGTAAAGCAGAAGTTCCTATGGAGGTAGGAAAAAAAAATTTGTTGGAAAAGGGGGCAATTGATTAACAGTGGAGTAGGGATGTGGAGCAAACAGACATTGATCTCAATCTCAAAATAGTGCTTTTGGAAAATGATAAAGTGCAGGGGTCCTTGGCTCTGTCCCAGTTTATCATCTTACCATTAAAAAAGGGTTAACCATTTGTCTTTTGAGTCCATTATAAAGACTGAATGCAACAGGTGGTCAAAGAAAAATCACTCTTATAAACTGAACTATCATTTTCTTAATAGTGATGATTTTAGCTGAGACAGAAACAACAATAGCAAAATATGTATGTAAGTGTGTATGAATGTGTGTGTATGTGTGTGTTATCTGAGTACATGTATCACAAGTACAGGGCTTCCCTAGTGGCTTGTAGTAAAGAACCCACCTGCCAGTACAGGAAATGTGGGTTCCATTCCTGGGTCAGGAAGATACCCTGGAGAAGGAAATGGCAACCCACTCCAGTATTCTTGCCTGGGAAATTCTATGTACAGAGGAGCCTGGCAGGTGACAGTCCATGGGGTAACAGAAGTGTCAGATATAACTTAGAGACTAAACAACAACAACACAGGTATAAGTAGGCATAAAACAGATAAGCAGAAAAAACTTTTGGAGAAAGTAAGTAGCTTCCATCAAGATGCCACACCTGTAATTAGAGCATAACTTATAGGAGAAGCTGTATGTAACACTCATCCGCCCCCTTCTCTATTGTGTATATGAATGGAATATATTATTAAAGGGGAATAACTTTCTTTCCCATGGAACCCAGATCAGGCTTTAGCATCCCTTTCAGCCCAATAAAAAACGCAGTCACTATAAAAATCAATCTTGGCATTCGATTTAAAAGTTATTTCTTGTCAAAGGTCAATATAGGATTTGTGAATTTTGAATGGTAGTGAAGAATCCTTTGGAGAATATTTTTCTTTCCATTAAAAGCCTGAAAAGATTATTCACTTCCTTCTTCCTTTCCTCTGCCTTTCCTTGAGCAAGCATGAATCAAGCATTTACCACATGCCACGCATTGTGCCGGGGGGTGGAGATGCAGTGATGACCCGGACATAGTGGGGACACTCTAGATAAAGTTCAATCATTCAAAACCAGTTCCTTCTGGGAAGATTTAATTCACTTTGCAGAAAGCTACATGGCCCTCATTTCATCGTACCATTCTGGACATTCTTGTCCCATCTCTACTGGAATTTCAGTCTAAATGCCATCACTCTTGCCTAGATTGCTGTGGGAGCCACTTGGTAATTCTCCGTACTTTCTCTCATGCTTGCTCCTGCTCAGTCACTTCAGTTGCGTCTGACTCTTTGCAACCCCATGGACTGTAGCACACTAGGCTCCACTGTCCATAGCATTTCCCAGGCAAGAATACTGGAGTGGGTTGCCATTTTCTCCTCCAAGGGATCTTCCTGATCCAAAGATCAAAACCTGCATCTCTTGGTTCCTCTCATAAAGCATTTAAATACATTTAAAAAAAAATCCAGTTTCTAAAGCTACTGTCTTCCTTCTGACTAATTCTTCTCTTGTCTTTGAAATTCTCTCCTTCCTTGACTCTTAAAACTCCAAGACTGATTTCTCCTCCATTGCAGTCTTCTTCTCATTTACTTCACCTGCTTGTAAATATCCGTGTTCCTCTAAGCGCAATTCCTCAGGACTCTTCTCACTTGCTCACGGGCACAATCTGGGATTCAACTATCATCTATATGCTCTTTTCCCCCTATATGCCTGAGCTATAGCCCATGTAACCAGCTACCTATTAAATATCTCCGGTTGAATGTTCCAGGCATTCCTCAAACTCAAGAGACTTAAAACTATATTCCTGGGCTTCCCTGGTGGATCAGTGGCTAAGAAATCTGCCTTGCAATGCAAGGGGCACCAGTTTGATCCCTGGTCCAGGAAGATTGCACATGCCGAGGAGCAACCAAGTCTGTGTGTCACAACTGCTAAGCCCATGAGCTGCAACTACTGAGGCCTGCATGCTGCAACAGAAGCAGCCACTGAAACAAAATGAGAAGCTCTTATATGCACAGCAGAGTAGCACCTGCTCTTCATGACTGGAAACAGCTTGCATGAAGCAATGAAAACCTATCATTTCTTTCAGGAACGCCTGCCACTCAAGGTTTCTAAAAGGAGTTTTGATGTAAAAAAAAAAAAAAAAAAAAAAAAAAATTTCTCTGGTCCCATACAATTCATCCTTCACACCGAAGTGGGCCCCCTCCTTAAAAAGCCCCAGTGGGTTTTTCTTGCTCTTAAGACAGAAGTTAACACCTCTAAAATGGGTTCAAAGGCCCTGCACAATTCATTCCATCCCTGTTTATCCAGCATTATCTACTGCTCCACACTCTTCACTGTGACCCAAACACAGTGCTCTTCTTGCATTTCATTATTGTTGTTGTTTGGTCGCTGAGTTGTGTCTGATTCTGTGACTCTATGAGCTATAGGTCACCAGGTTCCTCTGTCCATGGGATTTCCCAGGCAAAGATACTGGAAGTGGGTTGCCATTTCCTTCTCTAGATCTTCCATACCCAGGGATGGAGCTCGCATCTACTGTATTGCAGGCAGATTCTTTACCACTCAGCCACTAAAACTTACCCTATTCCATTCTGCCTTAAAATCTTGAACCTATTGATTTGTAGCCTAGAATGTTCTTTTTCCACTTCTCCTTCTGATGAACTCAGACACCTTTCAGATTTCAGCTCAAAAGTCACTTTCACAGACCATTCTTCTCTGACCCCCTGCCTCACTCCCAGATTAAATTAATTTCATATTAACATATACCTTTCTTTCTCTCATCACATTTAATGATCATGCATTTTATCTGTTTGATTGTCTGCCTACCCTATTAGACTATAAGCTCAATGGCTGCATAATACAAGAAATGTGCAAGAAACATGCCTGCTTTGATCGTAAGTGTATTGTGTGAGAGAGAGATGCCTCTTGCACATAGTTGATGCTCAACAGATAGTTGGTACATGAAGTCACAAGAAAACAATGAACTCATTGGTTGCATGAATGAATAACTAAAGATAGCTTACAATCTAGTGGAGAACAGAAATAAGTAGATAGCTCATTACAATACAATTTGATAAGCACTGTAAGAGGACAAGTAGAGTGTGTGATGCACAAACCTAAGACAGGTGCCTAATTCCGATTTTGAGGGGCTACTCTAGTTGAGATAAGAAGAACCTGTATAATCAGATTTAATATAGGCACATTCATAGAGATGGAGCACTTTCACATGTCCAGCCTTTGAAGGGCTGCATATCATAGTAAATAAAAACAAAAATATGAGTTGTGGAGATTCAGCTGGGAAAAAAATGGCTATCTAAACTCCAAACGATTGCAAATAGATGAAGAATTCTTTCAACTAGTACATCTGTTCATATGCAGGGACATGATTGCACTGAGGCCAATCAGCATAGAAAAGAGAGCACAGACTAAGTCAGCCAATGATGAAAATCCAAATAATGACAGAATAGGAGAATCAGGGTCAAAACTGGGTTCATTTTTTCTTTTAGGTTTTCATTGCTAGAAAGAAATGGTAGAAAGCACAAGGATCTCATCTTGGTTATATCTGAGCCTTGTTTCTAGGTGTTTCATGTATGCATGCATGAGATTCGATTTATGCATGCAATATCATATGTTAAATATAGTTCATTCTACATTATGGGTTCAGTTATTGTCAATAATTTTCTTTATTGTTGTCATGAATCTCAATTGAAAAAAAAACTCAGTTATGGTTAATATATATAGCAGTTCAGTTCAGTCGCTCAGCCATGTCCGATTCTTTGTGACCCCATGAACCACTGAGCACCAGGCCTCCCTGTCCATCACCAACTCTCAGTGTCCACCCAAACCCATGTCCATTGAGTCAGTGATGCCAACTAACCATCTCATTCTCAGCCGTCCCCTTCTCCTCCTGCCCTCAATCATTCCCATCATCAGGATCTTTTCTAATGAGTCAGCTCTTTGCACCAGGTGGACAAAGTATTGGAGCTTCAACTTCAGCATCAGTCCTTCCAATGAATATTCAGGGCTGATTTCCTTTAGGATGGACTGATTGGATCTCCTTGCAGTTCAAGGGACTCTCAAGAGTCTTCTCCAACACCACAGTTCAAAAGCATCAATTCTTTGGTGCTCAGATTTCTTGACAATCCATCTCTCACATCCATACATGACCACAGGAAAAACCATAGCCTTGACTACATGGACCTTTGTTGACAAAGTGGTATCTCTGCTTTGAATATGCTGTCTATGTTGATCATAACTGTCTTTCCAAGGAGTAAGGGTATTTTAATTTCATGGCTGCCATCACCATCTGCAGTGATTTTGGAGCCCAGAAAAATAAAGTCTGACACTGCTTCCACTGTTTCCCCATCTATTTGCCATGAAGTGATGGGACCAGGTGCCATGATCTTCGTTTTCTGAATGTTGAGCTTTAAGCCAACTTTTTCACTCTCCTCTTTTACTTTCAACAAGAGGCTTTTTAGTTCTTCTTCTCTTTCTTCCATAAGGGTGGTGTCATCTGCATATCTGAGGTTATTGATATTTCTCCCAGCAATTTTGAGTCCAGCCTGTGATTCCTCCAGCCCAGCATTTCTCATGATGTACTCTGCATATATGTTAAATAAACAGGTTGACAATATACAGCCTTGACGTACTCCTTTTCCTATTTGGAACCTATTTGGAACAACCAGTTTGTTGTTCCATGTCCAGTTCTAACTGTTGCTTCTTGACCTGCATATAGGTTTCTCAAGAGGCAGGTCAGGTGGTCTCATTTTCCTGTCTCTTTCAGAATTTTCCACAGTTTATTGTGATCCACACAGTCAAAGGCTTTGGCATAGTCGATAAAGCAGAAATAGATATTTTTCTGGAACTCTCTTGCTTTTTCAATGATCCAGTGGATGTTGGCCATTTGATCTCTGGTTTTTCTGCCTCTTCTAAAACCAGCTTGAGCATCTGGAAGTTCACGATTCACATATTGCTGAAGCCTGGCCTGGAGAATTTTGAGCAGTACTTTACTAGCATGTGAGATGAGTGCAATTGTGCGGCAGTTTGAGCATTCTTTGCCTTTCTTTGGGATTTGAATGACAACTGACCTTTTCTAGTCCTGTGGCCACTGCTGAGTTTTCCATATTTGCTGGCATGTTGAGTGAAGCACTTTCACAGCATCATCTTTTGAGATTTGGAATAGCTCAACTGGAATTCCATCACCTCCACTAGCTTTGTTCATAGTGATGCTTCCTAAGGCCCATTTGACTTCACATTCCAGGATGTCTAGCTCTAAGTGAGTGATCACACCATCGTGATTATCATTTTGACTCAAACAAATCCAAATTATATAAAGAGTTGAGCTGATAGCCCAGCCTAGCAGCACACCATTAGATGGTCAGATGATTGTGCTCGATTAAGATGGATTCCTGTTGGAAGGTGGGCCTTGTGGTGTTCAAGTGTTCATAAGTAAACAAACACTAAAATAGCTTTGCTGTGGATTTGCCATGTCACTTCCAGGGCTGGGGAAAGAGGGTCCCAAAGGTGTCTCTTTTTGAAGATACAGCCCAACAGCACTAGAACAGAATGTAAATGTTAAGTCACAGAACCCATTTTTCCTTTACTGTGATCAAGCAGATTTTGCTGTAGGGTACAAATAGCTCCAGGGTCCAGTGGGAAAAGCCAAACAGCTGTCACTATTTTGAAAAAATGGAAGTCAGAAAAAGCATTCAGCAATGTCATACTGCTGTAGGCATGTTGGAAGCTGCCCCAGGGACCTCATCTTCCTCTTCATTCTCAGCAAAGGAAACCAGGAGCTTTCCTGGTTTCACCATTATCATCTCATTTCCAAGGTGCTTTGTGTTTTTCCTTAAAATACTAAAAAATAAGAAAAAAAAATGGCTACCTATAAATAGAAACTGTTTTTTCCTTGTACAAAGAATTTTGCTCCTTGGAAAACTTCACTCATTCTTACTAAGTTAATACTCACAAGGTAATTTGATCTTCTAGGACAAAAATCAGATTATATATCAAATGGAGTCTTTGTGAAATTAGCTTCACATTTATAAGGAATATTTGTGTTTGGTTAAAAGCATGGTAATAATTAATGATAAATGTAATGTGTTATTTAATATCAGTTCAGTTCAGTCGTTCAGTCTTGTCCAACTCTTTGTGACTCCATGGGCTGCAGCACACCAGGCTTCCCCATCCAGAATATTCAGGACTGATTTCCTTTAGGATAGACTAGTTGGATTTCCTTGAAGTCCAAGAGACTCTCAAGAGTCTTTGGAGAGCCCCATGGGTAACTAGAGAGAAAAAAATAGAGATAGACTTGTATCCAGAATAACTGGATCTAATCCATCTAGCTAAGTGTTCTTAGATAAACCACTTAACTGCTCTGTGCCATACGTGTCTTACATGTAAAACAGTAGTAGTAGCCAGAGTCTTAATTACCTGAAAGGGTTGAAATATTTAAAATATTATGAGTATAAGTTTGGGAAACTTTAATGCACTAAATATGAATATGCTAATTATCATCATTAGAAGTTAGAAAAATAATTAAGATTATTTTCAGAATCTTCAGATATATCTTTAGACATTATACATTTGTTCTCTTTCTTGGTTTGGAATATTTAAGCTTTTCCTAAAATGAGCTTTATAGCACATTCTCAAGAATGACAGTTCACTGGAGTGCTGCTTTTATTTTATTTATTTATTTATCTTTATGCATAGTTTTATTGCTTTTTTCTATTTTTTTTCAATTAAAAAAATTGAACTCTAGCTAATTTACAATGCTTCAATTTCACATGTACAGAACAGTGACATTTTTTTCCCTTATGGGTTATTACAAAATACTGAATATAGTTCCCCATGCTATATGTAGATCCTTGTTGGTTATCTACTTTATATAAGTTACTGAAAATGTTAGTTACTCAATCGTGTCCAGCCCTTTGTGACCCATGGACTGTATCCCACCAGGTTCCTCTGTCCATGGGATTTTCCAAGCAAGAATACTGGAGTGGGTTACCATTTCTTTTCCAGGGGATCTTCCCAATCAAGGGATCAAACCAGCATTTCCTGGGTCTCCTGAATTGCAGGCAGATTCTTTACCTGCTGAGCCATTGGGGAAACCACTTTGACACTTTATATAAAGTAGACTTTATATATATAAATATATACTTTATACACACACATATATATGCCACTTTATACAAAGTAGTGTGTACATGTTTATTTTATGTTAAACTTCTGAGACTTCATACATTTGTGAGTTCACTGGGCCACCATGACTTGTAGGAGATGGTGCTGTATTTTTATCAGAAAGTCTCACTGCTTTCCTGCAGGAAATATTTTTCCATTGCTGTTAGTTTTCAGCACTTAGAAACAGGCCCTAGGCACCCTGCTGATCATTACCATTCATCCCAGGGGAGCCCTGATCTTTGCATA
Organism: Neotragus moschatus; assembly: GCA_006410615.1. Classification (NCBI taxonomy): domain Eukaryota; kingdom Metazoa; phylum Chordata; class Mammalia; order Artiodactyla; family Bovidae; genus Neotragus; species Neotragus moschatus. The sequence goes on along the minus strand of SJYA01000034.1, from coordinate 215,928 downwards.
GGTACACCAATGCCCTCTGCTGGACAGACTCCTCAGGCAGCCTCACAGACCCTACAGAAGATTTGCATCATCAGATCTGAGTGTACATGTACAATCTTCATTAGGAGTTCAGTGAAGTTTGTAATTATAGAGGTTGGGGTATGTCAGAAAGATGCTCTGAGTAACACAATAAACACAAAAACAAGCATTTGACTTTTTAACTTGGGAATAGGTTTCAACGACACTCACTACAAATTGACTCATACTCAAGTTTTGAAACACACATACTTTTCCATTGATTCAGCATGCACTGGGTCATCCTCATATCCTCAAGTCAGAAAACTATTTGATCTCACTTGAATTAGAAGAGGTGGTCCCTAACAGTTTAAATGCTCTCCTAGGGAGATGCAGCTTCTCCTCTGAGTTAATTAAACACTGACTGGTTGGCTATACTCTCAGTTATTCAATTATCAATTAGTTTTTTGAAAATCTAATATGTAACCAGAAATCGTTTAAGAGTCAAGTTACAACAATCAATAAATACATTTATGAAGCCATTGCTAGTCACCTTGCAACTATTTCTGATCTGTTGAAATAGAGATTCTAATAAGAATTCAACTAGGGTGACTACCCATACTGTTATGCCAAGACTGAAGGGTTTCTGAGGGTGCAGGACCTTCAGTGCTTAAATAGGTCCTCGGCAAATTGGAATGAGCTGGTCAGTCTATATGCATTTCCCATAATAAAAGATTATAATTTGGCAGTAGTATCTATTGAAAAATAACCTTTCAATAGCATTAGGTTCATCATTAATACTATTATTCTGAGCAGTTTCTTCTCATTTACAACTTCTTGTCACTTATATACAATCTATTTACAAATCAATCTATTGAATTGCCATTTACAAAGCATTTTCTCATATGGAAAAGATGCTGAGCAAACCTAAAATCACAAATACAAATTTGCACTGTGAAAGCCAAGGAAAATAACACTAGAAAAGCCAAGTTCAACCTTGCAAGTTGCAGAAAGAGCATAAGTTATGTAGGGTAAAAGACCTTAGTACAAAAAGGGAAATTAAAACCCAAAAGACATTTATTAACAAAATCTATGAGAAAGACAAACAAAATTCATTTAACTAAGTAATTTTAAAAATCACAAAAGCTTAAAACTGAAAAAATATAAAATTCACTCAGCTCTTTCTGCCCAAACATAAAGTTTCTCCTGGATTTTGATGTCATTTTGTCTTCTGGTGTGTTTTTCTTAAAAGTTAGTCTATGTTTCTCACTGATAAAATTACCCATATTTTATTTAAATATGATTGTTTTAATTCTCATCAGTTTGCTTTAAGATAAAAAAGTCTTCATATATTGTGTACTGAAAGGGCTGAAAATAAAGTCCAATATTATTTGCTGTCTGACATATGTTAAAATTGGGAGAATCTTTGGCCTAGTTTCAACTTCCCCTCCCCACTCTACTCCTGATAATAAGGGCCCTTTGTGAAACAATCATATCATATTGAGGGGACCAGGCATAGTTTTTGTTTATCCCTGAGTATCAGCTTTTGATTCCATGCCAGGCTGTGGATTATTCCCAGACAACTACATCCTACTGTGGGAAACAAAGTACTTCACTGTCTTGAAACTACAAAGCTTGTCTCTCACAGCTTCTGAGTGCTCATTCTGCTCCCAGGTACATCCCATATATCCATGTTATATAGCATCCTGCTTCTCCAGGCTATGAGTATATGTGACTAATAAACTGCTGGCTGTCTCATCTGTCCAGTGTTGAATATCATGTATTTGGCCATTTTCATGACCCTAGGGTGGGAATCCTTCTTTCACCAATGGGGTGAAGAAGAGGCGATTAAAACAATTCACACTTATGAATTCTTAGCCATGTCTACACAATTCTTCTGTCTTCTTTTCTCCAGTGATTTCCGCCTTAATCCCATAGACATCACTGTTTGAGTGAATCTAACAAATCATTCAAATGTAACAAGACATTGGAATTGATGTGTTTTTTGACTGGGTACAAATGAGGATGTCATAATTATAGTTGAGAGGTAAATGGACAGAAAGCCTTTAAGAAACTAGTTGGTTCATGAAAACTAGAATGAGTGATGACTTCACGGAGAGAACTCAGAAATTATTGTAGCCAAAGAAGAGTAGAAAGAAAAATCTGCATCTGTTTAGCAATGATTCTATGGAAAAGACTATCCAATTCTAAATTTTCCATGAAAATCAGATGTCATGTAAATCCACAAATCCACAGATAATTTCCTTTTCTATTTTCATTGACAGTATAATTCTTTTAAATCTANTGTAGCCAAAGAAGAGTAGAAAGAAAAATCTGCATCTGTTTAGCAATGATTCTATGGAAAAGACTATCCAATTCTAAATTTTCCATGAAAATCAGATGTCATGTAAATCCACAAATCCACAGATAATTTCCTTTTCTATTTTCATTGACAGTATAATTCTTTTAAATCTAAACTCACATGTCATACATTATAAGAAAAAAAATGACCAACTGAAATCTTTATACTCTTACTTTGTGCCTGTCCAGTGCAGAAATTGATAAGCTAATGCACTGGATAAAGGTGGACGTTAGAGATGATTCACAGAATGTCAGCAATAGAGAGGCTTCAAGAAACTCCCTAGTCCGACCATCTACTTCCTACTGAATTAATGAACGTGAAAATGAAGTTCAGTATACTGTCATCGGGAAGTGTCAGATGTCAGTGTCAGGCTTTCTAACTCTCTGCTTAGTTATCTCCCCGCCCCCACCCCCCAACCCAACACTTCCCACCAGGTTAACTGAAAATGGACTCAATAGCTTGGCCAGATTCCAAAATGTGGGTAGCTTAGAATATTCATTGGATGACAAGGCAATGCATTAAGGAAGCATTTTCTTTGTTACCCTGGGTCAGACAATATTTTTTGGATAATCTGAAAAACCAATACAAATTCTATCTATTAAGAAGAGTACAAAGGAGAAGTCACAATTAACACCACAGGAATACAAAAGATATAAAAGATAAAAGAGACTACTACAAACAAATATATGCCAAATAAAATGGACAACCTGGGAGAAATAGACAAATTCTTAGAAAGGTACAAGCTTCCAAAACTGAACCAGGAAGAAATAAAAAATATGAACAGACCAATCACAAGTAGTAAAACTGAAACTTTGATTAAAAATCTTCCAACAAACAGAAGTCCAGGATCAGAGAGTTTCACAAGTGAATTATATCAAACATTTAGAAAAGAGATAACACCTCTATTTCCAAAACTCTTCAAAGAAATTGCAGAGGAAGCAACACTCCCAAGCTCATTCTCTGAGGCCACAATGGCTCTGATACTAAAACCAGACAAATATTTCACACACACAAAAATAAAATTAGAGGCTAGTATCACTGACGAACATAGATACAAAAATCCTCAATGAAATACTAGCAAGAAAAATCCAACAATACATTAAGAGGACCATATACACCATCAAATGGGATTTATCCCCAAAATGCAAGGATTCTTCAATAAATTCAAATCAATGTGATATACCATATCAACAAATTAAAGAATAAAAACCATATGATAATCTTAATAGATGCAGGGAAAAGCTTTTAATGAAATTCAACACCCATTTGCAATAAAGACTCTCCAGAAATTTGGACATAGAGGGAACCTACCTCAACATAATAAAGACCATGTGCAACAAACCCATAGCAAACATCATTTTCAAGGGTGAAAAACTCAAAACATTTTCTCTAAGATCAGGAACAAGGCAAGGAGGTTTACTCTTACCACATAGTTTTGGAAGCCCTAAACATAGCAGAGAAGAAAAAGAAATAAATCCAAATTGGAAAAGAAGTAAAGTTGTGATGGTTTGCAGGTGACATATTATACATAGAAAATCCTAAAGATGATACCAGAAAACTACTAGAGCTCATCAACGTTGGTAAAGTCGCAGAATTTAAAATTAACACACAAAAATTTCTTGGATCCCTATACATTAATAACAAAAGATCAGAAGAAGAAATTAAGGAAACAATCCTATTTACCACTGCAACAAAAAGAATAAAACACCTAGGATTAAACCTACCTAAGAAGGCAAAAGACCTGTACTCAGAAAAGTATAAGATACAATTAAAGAAATCTTGGAGGGCACAAACAGGATCTTGTGCCCATCAGGACACAGGAGAAAAGAGCAGTGACTCCACAACAGACTGACCCAGCCTTGCCTGTGAGTGTATATGATCCACGGTGGAGGCGTGGTGTGAGTCAGTGGTAGCCTGCTGCAGGGTCTGGGGCACTGAGTGTGGTAGTGCATGAAGGAGGTCGCCATTGTCTTCATTACCTCCACCATAGATCGGCCCCAGGTAAATAACAGGAAGGGAACACAGCCCCACCCATCAATAGAAAATTGGATTAAAGATTTACTAAGTATGGCCTCACCCATCAGAACAAGACCCAGTTTCCCCCTTAGTCTTTCCCATCAGGAAACTTCCATAAGCCTCTTATTCTTCTCCATCAGAGGGCAGACTGACAAAACCACAATCATGGAAAAATAACCAGTCTGACCACATGGACCACAGCCTTGTCTAACTCATTGAAACTATGACCCATGCCAAGTAGGGCCACCCAAGACAGATGGGTCATGATGGAGAGTTCTGACAAAACACGGTCCACTGGAAAAGGGAATGGCAAACCACTTCAGTATTCTTGCCTTGAGAACACCATGAACACTATGAAAAAGTGAAAAGATAGGACACTGAANCACAGGAAAAGTGACTGGAAAATGTCAGTTTTCATTCCAATCCCAAAGAAAGGCAATGCCAAAGAATGCTCAAACTACCACACAATTGTACTCATCTCACATGCTAGTAAAGTAATGCTCAAAATTCTCCATGTCAGGCTTCAACAGTATGTGAACCGTGAACTTCCAGAGGTTCAAGCTGGTTTTAGAAAAGTCAGAGGAACCAGAGATCAAATTGGAACATCCGCTGGATCATCCAAAGAGCAGAGAGTTACAGAAAAACATCTACTTCTGTTTTATTGACTATGCCAAAGCCTTTGACTGTGTGGATCAGAACAAACTGTGGAAAATTCTGAAGGAGATAGGAATACCAGACCACCTTACCTGCTTCCTTAGAAATCTGTATGTGGGTCAAGAGGCAGTAGTTAGAACTGGACATGGAACAACAGACTTGTCCCAAACTGGCAAAGAAGTATGTCAAGGCTCTNTGTGTGGATCAGAACAAACTGTGGAAAATTCTGAAGGAGATAGGAATACCAGACCACCTTACCTGCTTCCTTAGAAATCTGTATGTGGGTCAAGAGGCAGTAGTTAGAACTGGACATGGAACAACAGACTTGTCCCAAACTGGCAAAGAAGTATGTCAAGGCTCTATATTGTCACCCTGCTTATTTAACTTATATGCAGGGTACATCATGCATAATGCCAGGCTGGATGAAGCACAAGCTGGAATCAAGATTGCTGGGAGAAGTATCAATAACCTCAGATACACAGATGACACCATCCTTATGGCAGAAGGCAAAGAAGTACTAAAGAGCTTGATGAAAATGAAAAAAGAGAGTGAAAAAGTTGGCTTAAAACTCAACATTCAGAAAACTAAGATTGTGGCAACTGGTCTCATCGCTTCATGGCATATAGAGGGGAACAATGGAATCAGTGAATGACTTTAGTTTCTTTGGCTCCAAAATCACTGTAGATGGTGACTGCAGCCATGAATTGAAAGACGCTTGCTCTTTGGAAGAAAAGCTATTACCAACTTACACAGCATATTAAAAAGCAGAGACATCACTTTGCCAACAGAAGTCCCTCTAGTGAAAGCTATGGTTTTTCCAGTAGGCAGGTATGGGTGTGAGAGTTGGGCTATAAAGAAAGTTGAACACTGAAGAATTGATACGTTTGAACTGTGGTGTTGGGGAAGTCTCTTGAGAGTCCTTTGGACTGCAAGTAGATCCAACCAGTCCATCCTAAAGGAAATCAGTCTTGAATATTCATTGGAATGAATGAAGCTGAAGCTGAAATTCCAATACTTTCGCCACCTTGTTTGGAGAACTGACTCACTAGGAAAGACCCTGATGCTGGGAAAGATTGAAGGCAGGAGGAAAAGGGGACAACAGAGGATGAGATGGTTAGACGACATCTCCCACTCAATGGACCTGAGTTTGAGCAGGCTCCAGGAGTTAGTGATGAACAGGGAAGCCTGGCATGCTTCAGTCCATGGGATCACAGTCAGATACCACTGAGCAACTGAACTGAACTGAACTGATATCAAATACTGGGTTCGTCAAAAAGTTTTTTCTGGTTTTCTGTAAGCTGTTATGGGAAAACCCAAACAAATGTTTTGACCAATCCAATAGCTAGAAGACACACACATACACACATCCATCTCTTTAAAAAATATGCAACAATAAAAATGAATCTCTAAATTATAGGGATGGGAAAGGAAGGATATACGGGTTTTGCGTATACTATCCAACTTCAAGAAAATGTTGAAAAATGAAGTTAAATTCAATTATTTTTTTAATGTAGATACTTTCTTTTTTTATAATTCATATTTTATCATGAAATTCTGCTCTTAGGAGTCTTTTCCTGAAAAAAATCATATTAGCATAGAATTGTATGAAAACTGCTAGCCAAAAATAGAGTAGTTACTAACTCTTCTAACAGATATAAGTCTACATGAAGGGTTGACAAGGTTAAGTTTTTGCTGGAATTCTAGTTTTTAAAAAATGAGAATAACCTTATGTATCTTCAACTCCAATGAAGTCTCACCTTGAAAAACTAAGGAGCGAAGAAAATGATTTAGCAGACAGGCTTCCACAAGTGGGAGGCTTTCCGAGCCAAATTTCAGTGACAGCCAAAAAGTCTAGGCCATTTCCAAAAAACTAACTCACAAATTAATGGTGATTTATTACTCATGGACCTGACATTAATTAAAGCAAATTTAGCAGTATCCTTATCACTTCAAGTTGATGTTATTGCACTTGGCTGGAAAGAGAATACAAATTACTCAAGCAAGGGCTGCCAATCATGTCCTTCTAAAATGCCTTTCTACTCCTGTCAAGAGTTTTCTGGAACTATAGAACCCCCAAATTAAATTATGTTGGAAGGACCCTAGCTTAGCAGTCCTCTTCATCTTGGCCATCTGTACTCCTCCTAAATGCATGAAAATGCATGACTTAGCTATATAAAATATTCCACACAAAAAAATCCATCATGAAGAGAAGTGGCCAGAAAAAGGATTTGAGGGTAGAAGTATATTTGGATTGTATAGCTCAACTTATAAGAATACCATAGACTTGAATTAAACACTTACTGAATAGTAATTATAGATACAAGCTTTTAACAGGGAATATTTTAATTAAGTTATTAGAGGAAAATGATGATTTGATAAATACAGTAGATTTATTTCTTTTTGTGACAAACATCCATCCAAATTCACAGTTCTTGGATGCCTAAAGAATCCACAGGGCAAAAGGAAAAATAGGAAAAATTTTCCTATAGCAATAGGAAAAATAATAAGTTCCTTTTATACATTTTCTAATTATTATCCATATCAACCTTTACCTTCTGCCTACCTTCAAAATGGGATGCCTACACCTTAAGAACTTAGTGCATCTGTCTCATTATACAATTATATTTTACAGATTTTGGTGCTGAAGAGGAATCTGAGCCCTCAATTGCAGCATATTCTTTTTTTTTTTTTTTCCTAAATTTTCTAAATTGTTCGTTCAGAGAATAGCATCTTCAACTAGTAGTCACATCAGATGCCATCACTAAAAAAAACTCAGTCTGAGCTTGGGAAACCCTGCTACCACATCCCCTGCCAGTACATGCCACTTTTATTTCAACATAGTCCCCAGGCCCATATTAGCGAGAGTTAAGATGCACTGAGCACTTACTATGTGGTCCTGCTGGGGATCAGTTCACTGTATTGGTGTTCACAATAACTTTGTAAGGTAGGTACTACTATTATCCCAAAATTTACAAGTAACTAAATCAAGGCACAGAAAACTTCCATAGCCAATCACACTAGTACAAAGGAGTGAAGCGGAGATGTAAGCCCAGGTGAACTAATTGTCTATTGCTGCGTAAGAAATTATCTTAAAACACAGCAACTTATCACAGTTTCCATGAGGCATGTCTCCCTGTGGCTTAGCCGAGTGCTTTGGCTCTGGGATTCTCACACAGAGGGAATTATAAGAAATGCTCAACATTTTACTGAAGGAGGATCACTTGGTTGTCAGCAGCATTCTATTCCTCACTGGCTACTGGTCTGAAAGCTTCAGTGCCTTGCAGGCTGTGGCTGGGAGGCTGCCCTGTGGGCCTTTCCAGAGGGTGACTCAGAAAAGCAGCTGGCCTCCAGGATGACCAAGCAAGGGAGCCCCAGAAAGAATTTGAGCAAAATTGAAGTCACTGTCTTTCACAACCTAATTTTGGAAGTGACAAAAGGATACAGATGAAAATCACCAGAGGGAAGAGTCCCATAAGGCAGGGCTGGGGGACACCAAGGTGCAGAGCTTCTGGGTGTCCCCTCCATGGGGAGTGGTGGTCACAGTGTCTGTTTCTCTTAGTGATGAGGTGTGACAAGGTGCATGAACTACTGCCATCTACGGAAGCTCACCCAAGCGTTCATGTCCTGAGTTTTATTGTGACTTTAACACATCGATATAATTGACCTTCCATATGGCTAATCTTAGCCTCCCGCCCCCTCCAGAGCCTGAAGAGATGCCATACTACTGAAGGCCCTCCCTTCACCATAAATCACATTGTTAACCAAAATTATCTGGCATGGCCCAAGGTCTTCAGGTAAGCAAACATATTCATATGAAGCAGACATTCCAAGGGCTTGGAGATTGCTTCCCAGAAATGAGGACAAAGGTCAAGCCTCCATTTGGATAAGGTTAACCATTTACTATGCATCAGCCAGGATTGTTGTTTGTTCCAGGGATGTACTTGGAAAACTTCAAATACTTCATCAGTGTTTCCAATTCACCACTGATGCCTTTACTCCTGTTGGCATCTGTGTTAGAGAATCTAGGGCCTGACCTGTCTTTCATTCCAATACAGCGTGCAGACTTGGCTCAGTTTTGTGCTTGCTTCTGCTTTCCATGGTGTTGCACTAGTTACACTCTTGATTAAAAAACTCCCTAGCTCTCCTTGACATCACCCATTTTTAATTCAGTCCCTTGTTGCATGAACTATAAGATGCCCCCTTGAAACTTAGATGTACTGCTCTCTCCTGAGCATGGTTTTGGTCAGTATATTATTATCATTATTTATTTTATTTTATTTGGCTATACTGCGCAGCATGCAGGATCTTTGTTCCCTGACCAGGAACTGAACCTGGGCCCTCTGCAGTGGAAGCTCAAAGTCTTAACTGCTGGACTGCCAAGGAAGTCCCTGGCAAATACTTTAAGCTGTAGAGGTCAGACCAGTAGCTCTATGTTAGAAAGCAGTACCTGATCACACTTTGATTGAATGGGTTTATTTAACGGGAAAGGCAAATATTGAGCACCTACTATGCACCAGGAACAATGACAGGTACTTTGCATACAATATGTCTTTCCTTTACCATTCATAGTAACAGGGCATCGCCATCTTGTTCCTGATCACAGAGAATAGTATGAGTAACGTCCTGCAAAAAAAATAATTCCCAGTGGTTTTATTAATCAGAAAAGAGACCCTCACAAAACATCTAAAGGTGATAAAATCTAGCAAAGTTCACTCATGTCTCTTGCTGGTTTGATCAGATCTGTTTAATTTCTTTGGGAGACCAGAGTAAGATAGCACTTATTTTTGAAGTTTGAATATTAGGGCTAAACTTCACTTATTTACTATTCACATACCTTGAAATAATTTTTAATTGTAACTTTAAATGAATTGTAGAGTGTTTAAGAGGCAGTTAAAGTAAATCACAGTATTTAATGGCAGTTTGGGCCGTATCTTCCACTATTTGTTTTCATTGCGTATATTCTAACTGGTTTATTCTTATTTTCTGTTAACTTTTATTAGCAAGGGATAGTCCAATGAGCATAATATAGCATGTCTACCTTTAGTGCTTTCTGTCCCCAAAATATCTATTTCATCCACTCCAGCATCCATATGTCCATGCAAAATTGTTAATGTTTTTCAGAGCGGTTCCAGACACTCTTCAAAGCAAACGTATTTAGTATATTATTTCATATTCCTTGAACAGACAGCAACATAGTTTTTGACAGCTTATTTTCAACAGCTAAGCATGAAGTCATTGTAAGACAGTCTAAAGGCATTTAGTCTGGTGTTAATGATCTGTTTTGACTCTTTCTTGTCTACATGTCTGATATTTCTATTTCAACTTCTGCTGCTGAAGATAAGATGACATTTGATAGTTGGGTTCATCCCATGAAAAGTTTAATTTGATTACAGAAAGGCCTGATTTGCTAGATTAAAAGGTCAAGTATTATAAAATTCATTTGGGGGAAGAGATTTGAGCAGCACAGTACAAAGTTCAGACAGTCAGATGGGAGCAAGGCATGGTATAAACAGGCAAAGTTAAAAACCAGTGACTATTCTCACTGGAGAAGGAGAGATCCATTCAGATACAAAGTGCTAAACCTAATACTTATAATTCTTTATTGTGAGTGAGGTTTTATGGTCTTTTGAGAGTTTTGCATCAGGGTTATTTGCAAAATGTAAATGGTGGATTAAAAGAGCTAAGTTAAAACTGGTTTTGTTTTTTAAATAGTACAAGATTCGGAGAACTATTAAAATGATAGTACTCCTAAAACAGCCTTGGCAAGAACTCCACAACTCTGCTCCTGCCCACCAACACACAAAATCCGCTCAATTTTTATTGAGACTAAAAATCTTAAGACCTGGAACAATGGCAGTGAATTCCAGAAATCTGTGTTTGCCCCCAGCCAAGATGCAGAAGATGACCCACACAGGACCCAAGGCTTCTAACCAACTTTAGAAAGACAAAGCTCCTGAATAATGAAGCTTTGCCCACGGCACAGGGGTCGACTTGACCAGCTGATTTGAAAACAATTTGCCACAGCCGAGTGATCGCCTCAGACCAAGGAACAAAGAACAGCAGAGGTGCAGCTGGTTAAAAAGTTTAGAGCTGCGGGAGCGTTAATAACAGCGCGGGAGGGAGAGAGAGATCCAGGGCCAGGCAGAGGGAGTCCGATGTGCTCTCAAAATTTGGCTTCCTTCCAAGGATCAAATGTTGATCAAAGGATAAAAGGGGATCAAACATGACTCAAAGATTCCTGGCTGGAGCTGCTGAAAAGAGGGCCATTTCATTAGACAATGTGGTGCAAGGAATGTGAGGAGCAGCTGGCATTTCAGTTCCATTTTTTTAAAAATCCTCTACTTTATCATCCGTATTAAACTCGCGCCGGCGTCAATACCTGCACACATGAATTTTCACTAGGCGATGAGACAGCGTCCGAAGATCATGCCTTAGAAGCTCGATCTCCTCTCCACCCCCACTTAAATGAAAAAATCTAATTACAAAATCTCACTGGATGAAGGGAACATACAATATGCCTGGACCTCCGGAATCCATTGGCTGCCGTGCCTTGCAAACTCTGACTTGAAAAATTAATACAAATTGATTTGGACAGAAGTGCTGTTGCATGGATTGAAAACTGGCTCAGATACTGTAAACAAAGGATAATGACAAATGGCAGGGCAATCAAGGAGCAGCAGCTGGGTTTTCCATAAGAGAGTGTCCAGGGGGCCCCTGTGAGTTAGGATTTGAGTTCATTTTTGGTCACTACGGGTATTATTCACAAAGGAATGAAAAGCATATGAACAAAATCACATCAGACTTGGATAGGAAGGAGGATAAACATTAATAAAAGGGGAATTGCATCAGGTCAAAGGAATAGGGGAAGGATGGAAGGAGCAAATCGACTAAAAATTATTAGAAAGATGAGAAAATGACATCCCTCTGAAAGTCAAAGATTTGGAGTAACACAGAGATAAATTAAAATGATTTAGTTTACCTGATATTTTATCATCTCCTAAGTTTTATGATGATACTCTAATATTTATTTGAACAGAATAATGATAAATTTCAGGGTAGTAAATATTCTTAAATTTGAAGAGTTTTAGAAAAATGTTTATTGCCAGCCCTCCTGCTTTCAGGACTCACATCTTTGGTTCCAGGTTAACTTGCATGCTGATTTATCAGATTAAAAATCAGAAAGTGAAAGCTTGGAACCACATGCATCAGGCCTGCCAATATAAGAGACTTGGGTTCGATCCCTGGGTTGGGAAGATCCCCTGGACAAAGGAAATGGCAACCTCTTCCAGTATTCTTGCCTGGAAAATCCCAATCCATGGGGTCACAGAAGAGTCAGACACAACTGGCAACTAAATAACAAACCATAAACAGAAATATATACATATAATGCAAATATGGTTTGTATTATTTGCACCTGGAGCTTACTTATAACAAATCTTTATCTTTCAATATGAAGAATAAAAAATACTTGCCTGTATGAAATGAATCAATTGATTACATATTAATTGTATATCTAGTAGGTGTTTAAGTTCTTTACTAAGCAGTTGCTTTTTATTCCAAAGTAAAATTAGAACAAGGAAGCACATTTCTTTATCTCCATAAGTTTTGCTCACAAGTAGATTCTTAGAATTTCAGTGCTATAGAGGACCTCAGGGCTTGTTGATACTGACTCCCTTCATTTTGGACAAGCACTGGACCTCAGGGAAATAAGACTCTCTCACCCATGGTGATGTGGCCTGGCAGAAGACACGTGGGAGTGGCTGCCCAGATGTCTTCGCATAACTGTGCAGCCACGAGACCCCATGGAATCTTTCACTTTCCATGTGCTCCCATCATACCTGAGATCTCACTTCACCACCATCCTTCCAGCCAGGCTCAACAGAAGCACAGAGCACTTTTCCAAGGCATCCATTTTGGCACCGTGACCAAGCCTGCTGACTGCGCCGGAGGGCTGACAGTAGCATCGGTCATGACTCTCTTTGTGCCAGGCTGAACACCCCTCTAAGCCAGAGCCTTTCAGAACCTTGGGGCCACTTAATCCCACAAAGCTTTTCATTCCTGCCATCCTTGGCCTCCACCCAAAATGCACGCTCCAGCAGCCCTCTGCCCTCTCATATCCTAATCCTCACCCTTCGCTTTGTTCCTTTCCCATGAGTCAGCTTCCCATTCCCACTCTGTTGTCCTGTCAAACTCCTCCCCTGTGCTCATATCGCTCTCTCTGCCTTTCCCGACTTGCCTTGCAGCTTTCATCCGGTGAATACCCACTCTTCTTTCAAGACTTATCTCAACCATTATTCCCTTCTTGGCAAAGGATAATCTCCACCTGCCTCCTCTGATCTGCCTTGCCCCAAAGAACTGACAAGTCCCTCCATGTTTGCTTCTTAAGGGGAGCGTAACAGAAGCAAGGATATAGGAACTTGTCAATTCTGTGGGGTAAGGCAGCTATTATAGCTCTGTAAGTGGTTAAAGAATTTCTTTCTTTGCATGTCTGCCTCTCCTGGAATGTAATCTCTCTGAGGGTTTAGACCTTGTTTTGTAGCCCCTACTGTATCCTCAGGACCTGGAACAGTGTCTCTTAGCACATTGTTGGCTCTTATTAAGTATTTGTTGACTAGATAACTGGACCATTAGTTTCTCGGAGGCAGAAACAGTCTTCTTTCCTCCTCACCCCATAGTTCCTTGCAGATATGGCTGGAGAATCAAATTAAGTTCTTCTTGTAGTGTCATATGAAATCCATTTTTTTTACTATAAATAAATTTCCCTCCTCATTCAAGCACTTTACCCAGCTGTCCCTCAAACTACCTAATGTGTTTTAACCCTTAAGATGAGACTTCTATTTTTTGTCCTCTTGAAAAGGGGCTGCTCATCCACATAGCCCCTATTACCTAAAACCAATCAGCATACTTCTGGGTTCCTATTTCAGCTATATCTTTCCTCACACACAAAAGTATTGAAAGAGTAGTTAATATCCCTGATAGTAATCAGCCTGCAGTTCCCGTCTCCACTGAAATGTCTCTTAATGGTGTCAAATGCACTGGACAATTCTTAAGCTTATTTCCACTATTTCCAATTCTTAGCTCACGTGGTTCTCAACTTTTCTGTAATATCCGACATTTTCAACATGAAGCATTTTCCTCCTTCACGTGCTTCTTTTGTATCTACTTCTCTACTCTAAGGACTTCCCTGGTGGTTCAGACGGTAAACCGTCTGCCTACAATGCAAGAGACCTAAGTTCAATCTCTGGGTCGGGAAGATCCCCTGGAGAAAGAAATGGCAACCCACTCAAGTATTCTTGCCTGGTAAATCCCATGGACGGAGAAGCCTGGTAGGCTCTGGTGCATGGGGTCGCAAAGAGTCGGACACGACTGAGCGACTTCACTTTCCTCCTTTCCTCTGCTCTAAACTTTTGGAAACTCTGTCTTCTATCTTAGTCTTTATCTTGCATTTTCCCCCAGGCCTCTGAGTGTATTCTCTGGTTGGACAATGATGAGTTCCAAGTCCATTTTTCTTCTAAGGCGCAATCTCCTTTCTCCATCTGTCTCTGGAGAGCACCTCTTCAGTTCAGTTCAGTTCAGTTGCTCAGTCTTGTCCGACTCTTGCGACCCCATGAATCGCAGCACGCCAGGCCTCCCTGTCCATCACCAACTCCCGGAGTTCACTCAGGCACGCCCATCGAGTCAGTGATGCCATCCAGCCATCTCATCCTCTATCGTCCCCTTTTCCTCTTGCCCCCAATCCCTCCCAGCATCAGAGTCTTTTCCAATGAGTCAACTCTTCACATGAGGTGGCCAAAGTAATGGAGTTTCAGCTTCAGCATCATTCCTTCGAAAGAAATCCCAGGGCTGATCTCCTTCAGAATGGACTGGTTGGATCTCCTTGAAGTCCAAGGGACTCTCAAGAGTCTTCTCCAACACCACAGTTCAAAAGCATCAATTCTTTGGCGCTCAGCCTTCTTCACAGTCCAACTTTAGGTAACCTAAAACATTTAAAAATAAACCTTCACAAAGTTGAACTCATTATGTATCCTCTAACTCTTCTGTGACATTCTCTAGCTTAGTCCAAAGTACCCTGCAATGATCCCATGTCCAAAAAAAACATGGAGAGTTTTTCTAGACAAGCTCCACTTGCCCCCACCCAAGTATCTAATTTCTGTCATTCCACATCCAGTTTCCCTTATTTTGCTTCCAATATTACTTTAACATCCATCCCTCTTGTCTATCCTTATGACCACTATCAGATTATAGTCTCTAATCACATTTCTCCTATTTAACAAAGATAAAAGTGATTCATGTATGAGTATTTGCAATATGTCTTCCTCCTCTTTGCAAGAATTACTTAATCATCTGCTATGCCTTTACTGATAATGGGTCAAAATAGTTGAGAGATGGAAATAACCAAAAACAGAACTAGGGGAGAGAAAAGGTAATAGGAAGAGAGAACACATCCAGGAAGGTGAGAAGAGGAGTGAAAAAAAATCCTGGAGTCCATACCTGAATTGAGGATGGAAGAAAGCTTTGGGTATAGTTCTAGGGTTTGAGGGATATACAAAGATGAATGGAAAAAAAAAAAAAAGATTTTTGCAACACTATTCTTGAACTTTTAATAAAATCTCATGTTGCATGTGACTGTTCTTGCCTCCAGAAATTGTGTTTATTTGACTATAAGATCACAAAGAGACTAGGCTGCGTGAAGACCAAGGTTATGATCTATACATGGATTATTTCAGTTGCCATCTACATAATGTCTTAGATACCCCATTCAAATCTCCACCCAGACATCATAGTGACACTTTAAAGATTAAAACTTGATGATGATGACAATACCTTCTTTAAACTTTTTCAGTGATTTATCCAAATTATAACAAAAAATTCAAGCTCCTAATTTAGGCATGATTGTCCTTGATACTGTGACTTTTCCCCAAGCATTCAACCAAAGCTTTAGATATCCCCCAGAATTTAAACCATCCTGAATAGCATTTCCCTGAGGACATAGCAACTTGGTTATTTTTTTCTTCTAACTCAAAACTTCTGCTTTTCTTCTTCATATCACTAATTTCCATGTGTCTTCAAATTCTGTACAAGTACCTGCTCTTAAAATGCTCTCCCCAGCATCTAAGTCTGAGTAAGACAATTGTCCTTATCCCAGTAACCATGACTCTTTCATTTCATGACCATTACCCCCTCCTCTTCCTTGGGAAAGCCAACATTTTCAGTTTAATATTTGCCTGCAAGATTTTTTTCAGAGCACATATAAACACTGTATGCAATGTGAACATAAAATATGTATGTATATTACCTCGCCAGACTCCTCTGTCCATGGAATTCTCCAGGCAAGAATACTGGAGTTGGGAGCCGTTCCCTTCTCCAGAGGATCTTCCCGAACCAGGGATCTAACCCAAGTCTACAGAATTTCAGGCAGATTCCTTTCCATCTGAGCCACCAGGGAAGCCCCACAAAATTGAACTACATATATAAGTTGATCAGCAAGAATATAAGTAGGACAATAACCAGGATTTTTTTCTTTTCGAGCAAAACAATGAATGGAGAAAACCTGTATAACAGTAAAATATAGTATCTCAAAATATAAACTGAGTATTGTTGACATAATAAGGTTTCTGACAGACCAGTGGAGCTGTGTAGAGTCCATGAATTGTACAGGGAATTAGAAATACTCTGAAGTCAGTACTTAAAATCAGTGAACAAGAATGAGGTATTAAATAAAGGAATCAGACAAGCTAGCAAATTCTTGAGAAAGAAAACTAAAAAGAAAATAAATCTCAAAAAGATTAAACTCTAGGAAGTAAAATATTAAAATCATAAACATACTTAGGGTTCCCAGGTGGCAATAGTGGTAAAGAAGTCACCTTCCTATGCAGGAGACATAAGGGATGTGGGTTTGATCCCTGAGTCAGGAAGATCTCCTGGAGGAGGAAATGGCAACCCATTCCAGGATTCTTCTTGGAGAATTTCAGAGAAGAGGAGCCTGGTCGGCTACGTTCTACAGGGTCCCAGAAAGTTGGACCACTGAAGCAATTTAGCACAGCGTAAACACACTTAGGATTATAGAAAATTATTTTTATTATTGGAGAGTAAAAAAAAAATTCCTTTCTTAGTATAGCCTTAAGATTAGTCTTATAGAGTTTGCTTATAAAACAGAATATTTTTTCATGGTTATTGTTTCTTTTAAACGTTGTGGAATATAGCTTTTTTGCTTTGCTTCTGATCTTTTCTCAGTAAAACAACATGAGAGCTGTTGCTTCAATCATACAATTCAAGGAAATTTTATAGGCCATCAACATTGTCCCCTGATATTAAGCTTATATATCTACTGAACATTCCAAGATATAGGGCTTTACCTTGTTTATAGAATTTTTTCACCTCAAAGTTTTGTTGTTATTTGTTATTATCTTTCACAGTTTTATCCAGTTCTCACGTGTATCAAGTTTGTTCAGATCTCTCTGGGATTTTATGAAATGACTGATTCTCTTTCTCTATATGTCACATCATTGTGGAATTTCAGAATTTAACACCCTTAATTTTATGTTTATTCTTTCTCCTTACGATTAAGTAATTCTGGTTCCTATGATTTTCCTCTAATGACCTGTTGAATGTACTAAAATGCTCTCTAGGTCCTTTATTACTCCCTGTCTCCTGTGTGGTCAGGGAACAGAACAGGAGGGGCAGTCCGAGATGGGAATCTAAAAATCAGAAGTTGAAATAGTCATTGAAGTTTAAGGCTTGAGAGTGAAAACCAAGAGCCAGAATCTCGGCACCCAGCCATGGAGGTCAAAGTAACTCAAAGAATCACAAAAGTCATCCAGGCCAAACCAGCCAACAAGTACATTCAATCACAGTCTAAAGAGGGAAGATCAATTTAGGAGAGAAGGTAAAGTCAAAGGTCATGATAGAAGGATCAACATCTCTGCTGATGGTTAAGAGTTCAAAGATGATTACGCCTCAGGAGAACTAACTAGTGAAAAGAGGGATACTGCTGCTGCTAAGTCGCTTCAGTCGTGTCCGACTCTGTGCGACGCCATAGACGCAGCCCGCCAGGCTCCGCCCTCCCTGGGATTCTCCAGGCAAGATCACTGGAGTGGGTTGCCATTTCCTTCTCCAATGCAGGAAAGTGAAAAGTGAAACTGAACTCGCTCAGTCGTGTCTGACTTAGCGACCCCATGGACTGCAGCCTACCAGGCTCCTCCGTCCATAGGATTTTCCAGGCAAGAGTACTGGAGTGGGGTGCCATTGTCTTCTCCGGCAAAGAGGGATAATATGAAGATATGTGTGTGGCCAGCCTGAGCGGCCAATGGGGCCAATATTCTGTCTTTCCCGGGTCAATTTGTACTAACAACTCACAGCCAGAAAGCTCTGAAATTTTTCCAAGTTCTCCCTCCCTCTTAAATGATAGACGAGAATGTGAGGTTAACTTCAGTGNTGTCTTCTCCGGCAAAGAGGGATAATATGAAGATATGTGTGTGGCCAGCCTGAGCGGCCAATGGGGCCAATATTCTGTCTTTCCCGGGTCAATTTGTACTAACAACTCACAGCCAGAAAGCTCTGAAATTTTTCCAAGTTCTCCCTCCCTCTTAAATGATAGACGAGAACGTGAGGTTAACTTCAGTGTAATGAAATATAAAGAACTCCCCCAATTTTTTATTTGTCTAGAACAGGGGGTCAGCATTTTTTTTTTTTTCTATAAAGGGCCAGAAAGTATATATTTTAGGTTTGCAGGCCAGAAAGTATATATTTTAGGTTTGCAGGCCAAAAAGTATATATTTTAGGTTTGCAGGCCATATAATCTCTGTCATAGCTATTAAACTCAGCTGTTGTAGCACAAAAGCAGTTAACAGATAAGACACAAAAAATGAACACACATATGTTCCCCAAATTTTTATTTACAAAAAGAGGCAACAAATTTTGCTACCTCTTGGTCTAGAATCTGGTTGTATTAGATATTGCTGTTTAAAGTTATTAGATCACAAACTACAGTTTGGAAATATTTTATTATACACAACTTTTTATTATAAAGGTATTTTGGAAAAGGTTTGATCTAGGATGTTTCAAAGGGGCTTACCTAATATTAAGTACAAGAGAATTTGATTTTGAGCTTTATAAACTACTTTGTCATTTAAAAATTGGAGACTAATGTGTCTTTTCTTCTTTTTTTCATTAACATCATGGCTAATGTTACCATAACTTATTATGAGATCTCCAAAGGCCAACCTGTATAGGTTCAATACTTATAATTTTGTTTAATGAAAAATATGATGAAAAGGAATATGTAGATGGGAAATATTTCAACATAAGATGGTACTTAAGTATAATTTTCATTATAATGTGAAATCTAACTACACTGTTAAGAATTCTAAGATGAAGCACAAAAAGTACAGAGGTTTAAAAAAAAGACATATTTAGCAGTGAATTTACTTATTGTAGTAATTGCTTCACATTATATACACATATGTCTAATCATTGTATTGTACACTTGAAACTAACACAATGTTATATGTAAATTATAGCTCAATAATTTAAAAAATCTACTAATGTGCCTTTCAACTTCAAATCTGTGATTTGATGCTAATGCTGACATGAATATCAACAGGAAGGGTGAGTTCATGAGCATCTTTTCCCACAAGGAGAAGGAAGGACAAGGAAGGAGACAAGGAAGATCAGTAAAATACATTTTTAAAAAGTGATGTTGCAAAATGTCTTTTGCTGGTCATCTGTTTCATCTTGCACTGTGGCCAAAATAAGAAGCATTATACCCCTATTTCTTTTGCAGGGTTTCCAGTAAGAAATCACTCTCCAATTCTATAATGTCATTCAGGATGCTAAGTAAACCTGTGGAGACACATTCTGCAGAGGAGTTTAAGAGGCCAAGTGATCAATTATTTGCCAAAGGAGCAGAATATTGCTTACTTGCCTGTAGTCCTTTAAAGAAAACAAGAAAAATTAACAAGGGAAGATCAGTGAAGAAATTGAAGAGGTTCCAGGGTGTATCAACGATCTACAAAGCAATTTAATTTTCTCAGTCAAGATGCTACAAATGGTAATGAATAAATCATGTCTCCATTTCTTAATATACCTTATTAGGTTCTTGTTTTGAGGGAAAACAAGGACTCTGAAGCTAGAGTGTTTTTCTTTATCCAGCAGTAAAACTGTTCAGCATTTTTACTTATTATTAATCCTTTGTTAATCTCATCCATATTTTGAGAGTTAAAATGGCAAATCAATTCAAATTGTTTACAATTTAGTGCAATGAATATTTGCTGAGCACTTACTATGTGCCTGGAAATGGTCTAGTGATTGAGATACAACAGTGAACAAATCAAAGGTCTCATGGATCTCATGGAGCTTATAGTCTAATGATGAAAGATAATAAACCATAAAAGTAACAAATAATAAGGCAATATTTAGTAGATTAGAAGAAAAGTGATGGTGAAGTCTGAAGGCTGGGGCAGGATATAGGGAATTAAAGTATTTGGTGAAGGTCAGAGTAGGTTTCTTTGAAAAGGTGAAATGGTGAATAATGACTTGAAAGGGGTAATAAGCTGGTCAAGAGCAAAGTTCTGGGCAAAGTTCAGGCAAAGTTCAAAGGTTGCTATAACTACAGCAAAAGCTGCAAAGTGGGAGTATCCCTAGAAAGTGGTGTCAAAGATCAGGGTGAGGCTGAAACGAGGTCAGGCCCAGTCCTTTGGTAAGGAGTTCAAGGAATATAGGGTTAAAAGATTGGAGCTAAGGGACAATTTGTCACTGTTTTTTAATTGATGAGTAGTGTCCAACTCATTTGAGACCCCATGGACTATAGCCTGACAGGCTCCTCTGCCCATGGGATTTTCCAGGAAAGAATACTGGCGTGGGTTTCCATTTCCTTCTCCAGGGAACCTTCCTGACCCAGAGACTGAACCCATGTCTGGCAGGTGAATTATTTATCACTGAGCCACCTGGGAAGCCCCGGGGGACAATGTAGGCTACTCTAATATCTTTTAGTGGAATGAAGAGTCATTGAAGGTTTGAACAGAAGAAAGACATGATCTGATATATGTTTTATCAGGATCAATGACTCTGGCTTTTAAGAAGAGACTGAAGGAAAATAAGGGTAGAAGGATGAAGACCAGTTAGGAGCCTATTAGCATAATCTTGGTAAGTAATAGTGGTGCTTCTGAATGAGGAGAAATAGATTATCAATGGAAACAAAAGAATTCACTGTTGGTGTATTTGAGAACCCAATTACAAGACTGATTGTCCTTCTTAGCTGCACCTCCTAGCTCATTAATATATACTGGGTTTTTTGTTTGTTTGTTTCCTGATATTCTTAAAGAATTGAAGGCAGACTGGAAAAGTACATGTTCTGATTCAGATTGAGAAAAGAAAAAAAAAGAGAGAGAGAGAGATGTTTAAGAATCTTGAAAAGATAATAAGCATGGTAAGAATAGTATGCCAGGAAGGTCTGTCTGAACATGTATGATGCAAACATCAGAAGTTAGATCATCTTAATAGTATAGGATTTGGGACAAGGGAGAAGGACAGAAACTATGACAAAGATGTACGTAAATTTAGCTTTAACTAAAAATGTATGAAAACCACAATCAAAACATAAACGTACAGCGTATCATCTTAGTCTGCTCAGGCTCCTATAACAAGATACCATAACCATATACAACTTACAGACAGACACTTATTTCCATAGTTCTGGAGGCTGGGAAGCCACACTCATGGTGCTGGTAGATCTGGTGTTTGGTGCTACTTCTTGACTTGCAGACAGCAATCTTCTTGCTATGTCCTCCTGTGGTAGAGAGAAGTGAACCTCATCTTATGTTACTGTTCAGTCACCTAGTCGTGTCCAACTCTTTGCAACTCCATGGACTGGGACCTCTCTGTCCCTCAGCATCTCCCAAGTTTGCCAGAGTTCATGTCCCCTGCGTCGGTGATGCCATCCAGACATCTCAACTTCTGATGCCCTCTTTTCCTTCAGCCCTCAATATCTCCCAGCATCAGGAACTTTTCCAATGAGTCAGTTGTTAGTCTCATCTAAACCCCATTAGCTTCCAAAGGCTACTACTACCATCATTCTGAAGATTAGTTCTTCAACATATTAATTCAGGAGGGACACAAACATTCAGTCCATAGCAAGTACCCTAGGAAGGAAGGAGATAGGATCATGAGTATAGATAACAGGAGTTGATCTTAAGCAGGAAAATAACTTCTCTGGAATATCTGTCTGTAAACTTGATCATGTGTATGTGTGTGTGTATTAATCAGTCGTGTCCAATTTTTGGGGACCACATGGGCAGTAGCCCACCAGGCTCCTCTGTCCATGGAATTCCCAAGGCAAGAATACTGGAGTGGGTTGCTGTTCCCTTCTCCAGTGAATCTTCCCAAACCAGGGATTGAACCCAGGTCTCGTGTATTCCAGGCAGATTCTTTACCATCTGAGCCACCAGAGTAGCTCAGATTTGGTGGTAGGAAGTTGCAGTTATAATTTCTCTCTGAACAAATTGGCAATATTATCAGCCAGTCATGAACAGAGCAGAACAAAAGACTTGAGGAGAGAGTGGAAAAAGCTCACTAGGGAAAATATAGGAGATACTGAAGGCCTCATTGAGTTTGGCCATCAACATGTGTGGTTAGAGTATCATCTTTAGTGATATTCAACTGTCTGGGTTAGATATAGGGAAACAGAACACTTGGACTGAATATTTGCCAAAAGAAATGAATAGAAAGGCAAGGCGAGTATGGAGTAAAAAAAAAAATCAGGGAAAGAATGGTTGAAATGAGGTCCAAATATGAAAGCAAGATAGAAAAGTAAAATAAAATAAGATGGAAACAATAGAGAAAGGGTGAAGAACCACAGGCTGCCAGCTCCATGTAGTCAAAGGGGGATGTTAAGAATAGTTGAGTGAGAAGGTTCATGGGAGGAGGCTTGTGGTCAGCATAGGGCATTCAGATTTAAGGTTTTAGAAGTGGTCCAGGTCCAACCAGTGGTCCAGATGACAACATTAGGTATACTGGATTCTGAGAGGTGTAGATTGGATTCTGAGAGATGAAGCAATCAAGGGATAAAGCAGTTAATAGTGTGAGGTAGACAGTATAAAAAATGAGTTAGATGCTAAATCATCAAAGGCATTGAGGGTGAGTGCCCAGAAGATGAGTCTATGACAGTAATCACTGAGGTTGGAAGATGGTATTACCTGATGGAGTAATCTCAAAGCAGTGGGGGTTTTCACATAAGACTAGTGCAGTGATGTTCTGGAAGCAGCTTGGGGATAGAGGAGGAAGCTTGACATCAATGGGATGGGGGGAAATTAGCCCCAACCTGAAAATTCATGTTCTTATGGAGGAGTTGGGCTTCTGTCAAAGCAAAGGAAAGAGGTTAATCAAGAATTTGAAGAGGAAAAGAGGGATTTTTCTTTACCCTAGACACTGTGAAAGGGGGTTTATACATTTATATTTTGGAATAGGGAAAAAAGTAAGCCAGCAATAGGAAAAACAGGGATGGGAAGAGAAGCAATGAAAGGATGAGAGAGATGGCATGCAGGTTTTCAAAACACATCTGAGCAGTTCCTGGTGGTCTGCTACCTGGTCTCTTGAGACTGAGAATGGCTGGGGTAGAGGTCCTGAGGCTTGGCCACTAATCTGTAGGTACTAAAGGTTTCTCAAATTTCTTATTAAAATGTGCCATTCCTTCAGCCCCTGGTCTATGACTACTAATTAGCAAAATACTCCTTTGGCTTAAATGTCCATATTTCTGACTTCAACTTGGTGAAAACACTTTCATTCCCAGTTATTTGCAGCTTTGTTTGTTACTCTTGGCATGATATTCACTCCAAAGACAGTATGCTGAGCTTTATCCTGACATACTCCACTGATATTTGTCTGTGAGCTAATCTATGACCAAGAAGTTTACTGAAGTAGAATAAATGGCCTCCATTCTTCTACTACCATCTCCATCAACAATAACCTATAAATGTTTATTATCACTGAAGTAAAATGCCCTCTACGGAGTTGGTTTCAATTCTGGATGTCATAAGACTAAATTTTTAAAAATTCTTTCAAAATATTTGAAGGCATTCCAGACATGAAATATATTTATTTTTTAAAGTAGCAGAGAAAACATAAATTAACAGAAGGTTCCCCCTCCCCCCAGAGGTTCTGACTTTCCCCCTAGCTTTACTGAGATATAACTGGCATATAACATTG
This sequence comes from Neotragus moschatus, assembly GCA_006410615.1. Lineage (NCBI taxonomy): Eukaryota > Metazoa > Chordata > Mammalia > Artiodactyla > Bovidae > Neotragus > Neotragus moschatus. The sequence goes on along the minus strand of SJYA01000034.1, from coordinate 191,702 downwards.
TGTGAGAATGTATATAACATGCTGACTTGATACACTCGTATCATATATTGCATGCTTCCCAGGTGGTGCTAGTGGTAAAGAACTCCACTGCCAGTGCAAGAGACATAAGAGACCAGGGTTCAATCACGGGGTTGGGAAGATCCCCTGGAGGAGGGTGTGGCAACTGCAGTATTCTTGCCTGGAGAATCCCAAGGACAGAGGAGCCTGGTGGTTTACAGTCCATAGGGTTGCACAGAGTTGGACACGACTAAAGTGAGTTCGCATGCATGCATCATATATTACAAAATGACTACCACCATGGAATTATCTGACACCTCCATTACCTCACAGAATTGCAATATCTTTTTTTGTGGTGAGAATATTTAAGATTTACTTTCTCAGCAACTTTCAAGTATATAATACAGTATTGTTAACTATAGTTATTATGCATTAGAGCCCCAGAATTTAGTCATCTTATAACTAAAAGTTTTCACCCTTTAACCAACACCTCTTCAGGCCCTTGTAACTACCATTCTACTTACTGAAGGAAAAAAAAAAAAAAAACACAGACATTTATAATACTCAAAGCCGTAAACATTTAGGAGCATCCAGAAGTTTTCCCCAGTTTAGTTCAGTATCTATTATAGTATCCATGGCAAAAGATTTATTTCTGACTTCTTATCTATCAAAGCCCAGTACTTAGACTAAAAATAATTCAGTTCAGTTCAGTTCACTCACTCAGTTGTGTCTGACTCTTTGCGATCCCATGAATTGCAGCACGCCGGGCCTCCATGTCCATCACCAACTCCCGATTCACCAGTTCACTCAAACTCACGTCCATCGAGTCAGTGATACCATTCAGCCATCTCATCCTCTGTTGTCCCCTTCTCCTCCTTCCCCCAATTTCTCCCAGCATCAGAGTCTTTTCCAATGAGTCAACTCTTCACATGAGGTGACCAGAGTACTGGAGTTTCAGCTTTAGCATCATTCCTTCCGAAGAAAACCCCAGACTGATCTCCTTTAGAATGGACTGGCTGGATCTCCTTGCAGTCCAAGGGACTCTCAAGCGTCTTCTCCAACACCACAGTTCAAAAGCATCAATTCTTCGGCTCTCAGCTTTCTTCACAGTCCAACTCTCACATCCATACATGACCACTGGAAAAGCCATAGCCTTAACTAGATGGACCTTTGTTGACAAAATAATGTCTCTGCTTTTTAATATGTTGTCTAGGTTGGTCATAACTTTCCTTCCAAGGGATAAGCATCTTTTAATTTCATGGCTGCAACCACCATCTGCAGTGATTTTGGAGCCCAAAAAAATTATGTGAAAAAATAAAATATAAAAGATATACATCCAAATCTCAACAGTTTACAATTAAATTCAGTAGACAAAAAATTTACTCTGTCTATTTACTACAAAATTTTCTAAATGTTTGTGCTCAGTGTTTGTACTTACTGCAACTCAGTACTAGTGCAAGGACAGACAGTTGTGAACCACACTTTGAGTAGCACTGGCTTAGAGGTCTTCATCAGCATATATTTCTAGAAATTCATTCCTAATTCCTACAGACATCCTTGTTTTGCAGCAGGAATAATAAAACAAAAATGTAGATTAAAAAATCAATGCTTCCCTCTTAAAAGTAGAAATCTTATTTATATATGTCTTGATTTTAACTTATTTTAACTATATTAACTTCTGTCAGATATTTTTTTTGGATCTCCAGGAAAAGAAAGTATAAGTAATGACAGAATTAAAAAAAAAAAAAAGAAAAAAAAAGGAGTTCCAGGAGTTACACTGGATACTGATAGTCACATGTAGTATTTACACCCTTTTTTCTATCTATTCATTGTAAGCAAGCTAGTGATCAGCATCCTAATAGTCAGTTGCCAACATTTCCTTTGGAGCAGGAGTGTTCTTTTTGCCCAGTTTCAGATGATAGACCATTAATTCTCCCAGGAATGCCAAAAACTATTATAGATTTCCAGACTAAGCCAATAGTGTTGACAAAAAGTATAAGATTATTATAGTGACTTATTCTGAAATTTGAGATAATCTGATTGTCTTGTGACAATTAAAAGAGGCTGAAAGGACTTAATATCAGATCTCACTGTGGAGACCATGGATGAACCTTGATATTTTAACATTCTAGGTTGTGCTTCTTCATTGAGGTCACTGTCGCCTCCTTCCATTCCTAGTCATTGTAATGTCATGCAGCTTGCTTGCTCTAGACCCTTTCCCACACGCCTTCTCTCACTTGGCAGCTGTCTCTCTATGTATAGAGAGGTGATGTTTTGGAATCCTTCCCTTTTCTCTCATCCTCTGAATCAATTATCATCTTCTTAATAAAGCACCTCTTTCATTAGCTTATGATGAACTGTGTAGAGGAGTACAGGGCACTGTGTATGAAAAGTCCCGTTAATGGCAATCTTATTAACATAGGCAACACTCTTCCAGTATTTGTCTCCCTGCTTCTGTCTCTATCACTCTGTCCCTAATGTCCTAGCCCTCTAGCTCTCTCTCATTTTTATCTTTTTAGGATTCATTCTTACATGGAACTGGGGAATGGCTATAGTTTACAACATTTCCATATTTACAGTCAACTTGAACTAGGGAAATGAGGTACAGAAAATAATGAAACAATTCAATTGCTGATATTTTTGTATACTAGGCTTCATGCAACTAGAAATATAATGAGATGATCAAGCTGGAATTTTCTTCCATCTTACTTCTTACCTTATGCTACATAGTTTTTATTTTCTAACAACAAAGAAAAAAATCAAAGTTGAAAAAGATATACCATGTGTGATGAAGAAAACACTCTTAGAAATAGTAATACTCCAATAGGAATAGTCATAGATAATGTTGCATTTGTTCATTTTAAAATATTTACTGAGCACTAACTATGTTCTAAGATGGGGATACAGTAGTAGTTAATAAAACAGATAAACATATTCTAGAGAACTGGTACAGAGGATACTATTAAATAATTCAGCAAAATATGTATAGTTTAATAATACAACTTCAGGCCCAACATATTAAAAACAGAATGACTTTGCAAAGTGTCATGAACATTACTTGACTACTCAGTAAACTGGAGTATTTCAGCTGAAATATAAGAAAGTTGTGGCATTTTAGAGTATGCTAGCCAGCTTCTTATTGGAGGAAAAAGTATAATTTGACAATTCTGAACTTAATATTTTTAGGAATATATATTCTCTTTAATTCTTTCAATGTGTTTCTAAGCCTCTAGGACTGCAAATCATAATAAGAACATGTCAGAATCTGAGCATGGCATAATCATAATCATTTTTAGACTAAATTTTTATGAATTTAAAGACTTATTCCTTAAAGCAAGTATTTATTAAGGAAGGCTTCTTTGTAAGTAAAATGCAACCACAAATTAAGATACAGTGATTTTAATCATATATGAGGTTATTTCATAATGCCTATTAGATAATCACTACACCGTATATCATCAACAGAAGTGCAAGAACATTATGCAAGTGAGCACATTTCTTCTGATCAGATATGTTTGTGAAGCAGGCACTTTTTTTTTTTTTTTAATCCAGGGATTGTGTTCTTCTGGCCACCTGGGGAAATAAGCAGCCAGGAAAATCTGACTTGGGCTGGAAGAAGACTAATGCACTAATATTTATTTATGAAAGCATCATATATTCTGCTCTTCCAGGAATTATTACTGTAAAGTTTTCACTGTAGAGTACATGAGGTGAAAATAGAAACTGGATTTTTTCATATCAGGAATTGCCACAACTTATCATTACATAAAGGTCAAAAACATTTTATCTAATTTTAAAAGCAAAATTAAAACAAATTTCTTAGGATTTCACTCATTTCTGAGTGAAGATAGAGGCCTTTTAGCAGACAATAGTTTACATAAGCAGATTTCTTACTATGCTGAGAGAGAGTTTGATGAAGGTTTTTAAAGATTAAGCAAGACTCTAGATAGACATTAAGCTAACAGTCTTTCCTAGAAAGGAAAGGGCTTGGATAGTTTAATTTAACACATTTCATCTTCCAAATATTTTTGATATGCATATCTTTGGTGAGCTCATCTGCAATAGAAGGCGTACACTTTTTTTTAAGATACAGAATCAAATTCCCATCAAATTAATTAATAAGGTTTTAATCTAGCAGATAGAATGCTAATTAACATGTAAAGCAGGGACACAAAGTCTCCATACAAGTTATTTTTAAGAATCTTTAAAAATGTGTATGTATGATGGTAAACAAATAGAACACTTTGAAGTAACAGAGAAACATTGGAAAGAACCATGGTTGGCAATCTTGAGAGAGGAGAAATGATAGCTGAGGAGCAAAGGATGCAGAAGACACTTTTTTTAATGTACTTTTTAAAAATTTGAGTTCTGTGCCATAAGCATATATTGTCTCTTCATAAAAATGTTTTTAATTAATTTTTTTGGCAAGTACTGAAGCTACCATTTTTATTATTTCCAATCACATAGGGCTCATGTTTGTTCATTCACGTTGGGGTTCTATCTCAGTGTTTTTCAGATCACAAATCCACCCTAAAATCAAGAGACCTACATTAAGTTGAAATAAAACGATTTGTTTCAATCATGTTAAAAAGTTATTTTTCACAAGATGCACTAAATCAAAGGAGAAGGTAAAAGAAGGGCAGGAAAGGAAAGGGGAAAACGATTTTAGAAGAAAGGATGAGAGAAGAGAATACAGGGAAGATAAGCATTCTGTGTGTATGTATGTGTGTGTTTCTCAGTCACTCAGTCATGTTCGACTCTATGTGACCCCATGGACTGTAGCCCTCTAGGCTCCTCTGTCCATGGAATTCTCCTGCAAGAATACTGGAGTGGGTAGCCATTCCATTCTCTAGGAGATCTTCCCGACCCAAGGAGCAAGCTCAGGTCTCCCGTGTGGCAGGCAGATTCTTTATCATCTGAGCCATCAGGGGAGACAGAAACATTCTATCACTGTCCTATTATATGAAGTTACTCTGATCTGAAATCTTTTCTTCCTATCCTTCTCCCACAAAGTCTGAACCTAGTTCAAGTCATTGTTGTTTCTCACCTGGTTGATGACCACAGACATTTTTCTGTCTTCTCTGACTCCAGTGTTACTCAAATCTATCCTTCACCTTCTTGTTCCACTTTAAAACCCTTCAGAACCGCTCACAACCTACAGAGTTCAGGTTTCTGCCTGCTCTCCACCCTTAACTGCCATTTCCTCCTGCCTTGTTCATGAAACTCTAGCAGCATTCCACCACTGCTGGTTTTCTTTGACAGTATATGCTATTTCTCACTCATCATGCTATTGCTCTTGTTCACAATGCTTAAAAAATGCTATGGCCTTCCCTTTCATTAATGACATAATTATTATTTTCTGAATAAAGAAGATATGACACATATATACAATGGAATATTAAGTTCAGTCCAGTTCAGTCACTCAGTTGTGTCCGACTCTTGGTGACCCTATGAATCGAAGCACGCCAGGCCTCCCTGTCCATCACCATCTTCCAGAGTTCACTCAAACTCACATCCACCAAGCCATCTGATCCTCTGTCGTCTCCTTCTTGTCCTGCCCCCAATCCTTCCCAGCATCAGAGTCTTCTCCAATGAGTCAACTCTTCATNTTTCTTCTCTGATTGTTGTGGTTAAAATTTCCAAAACTATGTTGAATAGTAGTGGTAAGAGTGGGCCTCCTTGTCTTGTTCCTGATTCGAGGGGAAATGTTTTCAATTTTTCACCATTGAGGATAATGTTTGCTGTGGGTTTATCATATATGGCTTTTATTGTGTTGAGGTATGTTCCTTCTGTGCCTGATTTCTGGAGGGTTTTTATCATAAATAGATACTGAATTTTCTCAAAGGCTTTCTCTGCTTCTATTGAGATAATCATATGGTTTTTAATCTTTCAGTTTGTTAATGTGGTATATCACATTGATTGATTTGTGAATACTGAAGAATCCTTGCACCCCTGGGATAAAGCCCACTTGGTTATGATGTATGATCTTTTTAATATGTTGTTGGATTCTGTTTGATAGAATTTTTAAGGGTTTTTGCATCTATGTTCATCAGTGATATTGGCCTGTAGTTTTCTTTTTTTCGTGGCATCTTTGTCTGGTTTTGGTGTTAGGATAATGGTGGCCTCATAGAATGTGTTTGGAAGTTTACCTTCCTCTGCAAATTTCTGGAAGAGTTTGAGTAGGATAGGTGTTGCTGCTGCTGCTGCTAAGTCGCTTCAGTTGTGTCCGACTCTGTGCAACTGAGGCTACTCTGTCCAACTCTGGCAGTGCACCAGGCTCCCCCGTCCCTGGGATTCTCCAGGCAAGAACACTGAAGTGGGTTGCCATTTCCTTCTCCAATGCATGAAAGTGAAAAGTGAAAGTGAAGTAACTCAGTCGTGTCTGATTCCTAGCGACCCCATGGACTGCAGTCCACCAGGCTCTTCTGTCCATGGGATTTTTCAGGTGAGAGTGCTAGAGTGGGGTGCCAAAGTGTTAGCTCTTCTCTAAATTTTTGGTAGAATTCAGCTGTGAAGCCATCTGGTCCTGGGCTTTTGTTATTTGGAAGATTTCTGATTACAGCTTGTGATGGGTCTGTTAAGATTTTCTATTTCTTCCTGGTTCAGTTTTGGAAAGTTATACTTTTCTAAGAATTTGTCCATTTCTTCCACGTTGTCCATTTTATTGGCATATAGTTGCTGATAGTAGTCTCTTATGATCCTTTGTATTTCTGTGTTGTCTGTTGTGATCTCTCCATTTTCATTTCTAATTTTATTGATTTNTTCAGTTTTGGAAAGTTATATTTTTCTAAGAATTTGTCCATTTCTTCCAAGTTGTCCATTTTATTGGCATATAGTTGATAATACTGCTGATAGTAGTCTCTTATGATCCTTTGTATGTTGTCTGTTATGATTTCTCTATTTTCATTTCTAATTTTGTTGATTTGATTCTTCTTCCTGCTTCCCTTTTTATTTATTTTTTTTTTTTGATGACTCTGGATAATGGTTTGTCTATTTTATTTATCTTCTCAAAGAATCAGTTTTTAGCTTTGTTGATTTTGACTATGGTCTCCTTTGTTTCTTTTGCATTTATTTCTGCCCTAATTTTTATGATTTCTTATCTTTCTACTAACCCTGGGGTTCTTCGTTTCTTCTTTTTCTAGTTGCTTTAGATGTAGAGTTAGGTTACTTATTTGATTTCTCTCCTGTTTTTCTTGAGGTAGGCTTGTATTGCTATGAACCTTCCCCTTAGCACTGCTTTTACTGAATCCCATAAGTTTTGAATTGTTGTGTTTTCATTTTCATTCGTCCCTATGCATATTTTGATTCTTTTTTTTATTTCTTCTGTGATTTGTTGGTTATTCAGAAATGTGTTGTTTATTCTCCATGTTTGTATTTAATAGTTTTTTTTTTCCTGTAGTTGACATCTAATCTTACCACATTGTGATCAGAAATGATGCTTGAAATAATTTCAATTTTTTTGAATTTATCAAGGTTAGATTTATGGCCCAGGATGTGATCTATCCTCAAGAAGGTTCCATGTGCACTTGAGAAAAAGGTGAAATTCATTGTTTTAGGAT